>WAAE01018062.1:0-114318 GCA_013400495.1 Nicator chloris | reverse complement strand
CTCTCCGGGGGCTTTTTTGGTTTTTTTTTTTTTTTTTTTTTTTTTTTTTGCATCTCTGCAGTCAGCAGAGTACTGAGGGGAGCAAGTCCCCATGAAATATAGGTGCAAGCTTCCTGCATCCACCTGCAGTCATCTGTGTGGAGGGCAGAGGGCAGAATGGAAGTGCATTTTGAATGTGAATTGGACTTTGAGATGATGATTGAATTTTTTATTTCATCCCCACGTGTGCAGCATTGTAGGTGTAGGAATCAAATGGCAAGATGTTGTTTGCAGCATCTGCAGACAGAGCATACATGAACAGGCTCATGGGGGTGGGATGAGCAGAGTTCCCAGCCCTGGCTTGGGGCAGACGAGGGGTGCATGCCTCTGCATGGTCCTTCAGGCAGCTGTGTGGGGCAGGGGTTCTTTTTTCCAGTACTGTGAATCCAACAACTTCCTGCAGCACTGAATTCTCTCTGCATTCAGGCTGACATAGATAAAAAACAGACATTAATTTGGGTCACAGAGAATAAATAATTCCAGGTTAGAATGTAACTTAAGCTATGTAAGAAATAAGGCTTCAGTCTGAATATGAGTGAAAAAGTTTTTTATTTTGTCCGAGGTGGGCTGGGCAAGCTGGTGTCTTGACCCTGTCCATCCACCTCGAGCAGAGTCTGTGGTGGACATGAGCTCTGGTCAGTCTGTCTGGCCTCACAGGGTTTGTCTCGAGCACAGGACTGGGACAAGTTGGTGTCACCCCCAGCACTGGACAACACCGTGCTATGGAGCCTGGAAGGGGTGAGGAGCCTTTCCCCTGCCTGGATCAGTCTGTGCCTGTAGCCATGGGAGCTCAGAGGATGTGGGAGCTGTGGCACGGTGCCTTGTGCAGCAAGAAAGGGGAGTGAGGGGGTACCCAGCACACATCAGCTGGCTGCAGATGAGCCATCTGCTGCTAATGACTTCCCCAGACTATTGCTGTGCTTTGGGTCTGAACTTTCAACCCAGAGGTGAAAGGCTCCTTCACTTACTGGGCTATTAATTGTGCAAACCACCAGTCCGGTTCTTAAGTGGAATTAATGGAAAGCTGTTACAAGCTCCAGTCTGGAGCTGGAGCTTATTACTGGGAGGAGCCTCACAAAAAAAGATTAATAAACAGTGGAGGAGAGGGCTTGGGAGGGCGTCAGATCTGGGCAGTTCATGCACCCAGGCTGTTGTCACAAACTCTGACAAACAGCTGGCCCAGGGCAGAAAGTACCACAGGGCCTCTGTTTTAGCCCAAGATTTTTTTACTCTGTTCTGAAGAGCAATTTTCAACAAAGGGGAACTCTTCACTGTTTCAGTTCTGCATTTCTATCCAAAGCCATTGCACAGCCTGGATTGACTCTGCTGTGAGGAGTCCACCAAGGTAACACAGCAAGGAATTTCACTGTGACATGCTTCAGCACAAGGCTTGGATGTTCATCCTCAGGTTAAAAGCCACATTATTTATGGGAGAAAAAATTCCAGTGCAGTTTCTAGGGTTACCTCCCTACAATTTATATCTCTTTGCCATTCATCAGACCCCTTCTTCTCTGTGCATAAGTAGGCTCCTTATTTACCTATGCAGTGTATGCTCCAAACAGCAGGAGGAGGGGGCTGAAATAGGGTTTACCAGTGACTTACCCACTCTGCAGATGTTTTATATGACACTGATCTTTCTCATCCAGTGAAATATGCTCAAGTAAGCAGAAGGTATCTGCTCACTAGGGACACTGCTTAGATGCTGAGCCTGCCAGAAATACATGCACATACCCAAGATGCTGTGACACTCAACACAACCAAATCTTTTAGAGGTGGGAAGGTGTTTGTTCAAGTACTGCAGCATAATGGAGTCTTTTCAGCTCTTTGGGACTGTGGTGGTTATTTTCACTGGACCTTTTTCTTACATTTCTCTTTAAGCACCAGAAGAAAGCTGCTTGAGTTGCCACCAAAGAGGAATAAATAGCATGAAGAGCCATTTCACAGAGGGCCTGGATGACCTGGCTAACCTGGGCGGCCCCATGTGTTTTGGATGGCTGCTGTGTTTTGGTTGTCATGTTGCAACCCTGTTTTCTCTAGGCTTGAATGGTCCACTGTGCTCTCCACCAGGACAGCCTTTGAGAGTGGAATTGGTGGGCACAGGCACCTCCTGATAGCTGAAAGTTTTATCCAAATCTTGTTGACACAGGGGAAAGATCCGTGTTTGTTCATCACACTGCCATCCCTCCCACTCAATGTGGACACAACCTCTTGTCCATCTTCACAGCTGATTATTTTTAACCAGGGGCAGCAGCGAATATTAGTGACATTTTGTGGTGCAGGATGTGCCTGACATGCTGGGAAAACAGGGTTATTCAACACACAATCCGTATAGATCTTCAGCAGCTTTTCTCAGCATTAGCCAGGCTCATGCATCATTGATTTCTCAAGTGTTCTGGAAAACATAACAGTAATGTAACAGAAATAGTTTGTCCATCAGTCTCTCTCAGAGTGGCAGGGCCATTGTTTTCAGACCAATAGAGCTGGTAGGTGCTGTAGCTGTGTTTTAAGATCACAGAAGCTTCACATCTCCACCAAAGTGTTTACATGGCTGCTACAGACAGGGCACAGCCATCTGTAGTGTTAGTGCAAGTGCTTTTCCATTCTTTGCATAAATTAGGAGAAACATATTATTTTGTTAACTGCTGCTAGTACAAGTTTCAGCAGAGGATCACAGTTAAAAGACATATATTTATTTTTTAATGCATGTGAAGTGAAAAGTAAGGGTTAAAAATTCAACCCCCAGAACTATTTTTCAGATTACAGGGGGAAAACACATAATTTTACCAGCAATGAAGAGAATCCCTGGAGTTAATTATAATGGCACTTTCCCATAGCTGGAGTGAAGCTCTGTGTGTCAGCACTTCTGCTTCTCAGGGCTCTACAAATGGTGCCATTGTAGGTGCCAAGACACACACAACAGCAAGATTCAAGGGGAATTCTTAAAGTTGTGATTTTGGAATGAAATGAATACCAAAATGTTGACCACTTTAATGAAGTTTTCTCCTCGTTGGCATCCAAAGAGATCTGCACTGGATAACATGTAGGTTAGCAAATTGGGGGGAAAAATGCCATTAGCACACGACAGAGCCTGTTTTATTTGTTTATTAGTGGATGTCTCATGTATGTGACAAGACAGGAGCAACATTTCGCATCTCTGGCCTTTGTCCAGCAAACCCCTGAAGGACATGCTTCACTTTGAGCATCTTAATCCTTCTTCATGTTAAAATAATGAATCCAGTCATGTGCTTGACACAGACAGAGAAAAGGGAAAGCATGGAAGTTGGTGTCACAGGCTTAGGGAAATGTGATGGCAACCTGTAGCTGGCAAAGAGTGCCCAGTACGCGTATATATGCATAAGTTTTATCTGTATCAAGCATATGCATAATTAAGATTTTGGTTAAACTGACTGGACCATGTTCTTTTTACAACATCCTCCATTTCTGGGATGAAACAATTCTGTGCATCAGAACCGGACAATTCGTTGGTTTATTTCTCCCCATTTGCTTAAACAAGAAGATAAGCACAGAAAATTTCTGTTTAAAGGTTTTGGAAACTCCATTTATTCATTCTGTCATTTGGAATCATCAGGTAGGGGACATGACAAGGCACAAATGTTGCTTCATGGTTTGCATGACATGCACATCTCAGCTGGCTAATTCCTCACCTCTCTGCACTGCAGTAATCAAGGTGATGAATGTTTTAACAGGTGGGACCCAGCTCCACCTGCTTTGAGAAACCACCAAAGGTTTCTTGGTCCAGTTATTGTGACTGATATGTTTAGGGGCAGACATTTGGATTTGGAGATAACTGGCATGTTTTCCAGCTCCACAGTCATCCTCTCAATCTGTTTGCATTGTTGTTACCTGCTAAGCTTCCTCCCCAGCTTTGCTGGACCCAATCCACAGCACAGTGAGGAACAAGCAGGTAGGTGATGCTGAGCCATGCCAACCCCCACCTCCTCAGGTGGTCACAAAATGCTGGGGAAATGTTACCAGAACTGGCTTATCCCAGATCATATGCTGGAGGTTGGATAGCTGGTCCAGTTTCCACCCATTTGTGCTGCTAATAAGGCACACAGAACAAACAAAGCTGCCCAAATGAAGCTGTCAGAAACTCCCCACAACAGCAGGAGCTTTCTTAGGTGACAACAAGCGGCACAGGCACCTTTCTGCCAGCCTATAAAATTCAGTATAATGAGTGAGCCAGGGAGAGGATGAGGCTGGCTGTGTGGCACGCTGGCACATCCTTGGCAGTGGCACAATTCAGAGGCAGGAAAATGAATACTTTGTCCCATTAGAGGCACTTGACTTGCTGGCTCGTGTCCCTGTGGAGCCCTTTGTGGACACAGCAGAGTGCAGACATCCAGGGCAGCATCCAGCCCTGCTCTAAATCACTTTCTGACAGGACACTGCCGTTCCCGGACTAACAGGTGATGAAAGCAGGATGGTGTGAATCCCCCTGTTTACACCCCCCTTAACCCATTCGAGGTTTTGCAGATTTGTGTTGTGCCTGTTTGCCCTGCACTCTGCTGAGCTAAGAGGGACCTCAAAGCAAATCAAACCCAAACCCTTTTATTTAGACAACCCTGCCCCCATAAAATCAAGCATCTCCCCAGCTCAGGTGCAGCAAAGCTGCCTTTTCTTCCTCATTTCCAGGATCTGTTCAACCAAGTACTGCTGCCTCCTCTCCTCCCCTCCCTCCCTTGAGCAGCTGCCAAGGGCATTTGCAATGCAGCTTGGCCCTTAACGCTGTGCCCTAAGCAAGCAGCCAGGACTCCAGCTGCCTGACTCCACTGCAGCTGGATGCTCACAGAGAGCTTCACATTCCCAACTCGAGATAAGCCAAGATAGCAAGGCTGAAAATACATTCAAACTGAGCCTTGTATCTGGGTCACAGAGCTGCCAAAACCACCCCCGTTCTGTTGAAACAGCTATTGAATTTGCTTCTAGAAGGGAAAAGACAGTAACATGCCAAGTGACACTAATTGTTAGGCAGCACTGAGCAAGCATAATGCGCTCCTACAAATTAGCTGGGAACATTTTTTCCCCCCTTTTTTTGTAATGCATTTTGAGGGAGGAATGGGGAAGTTGATCAAGGTGAATGCATAATCCATGAAAATCTGTGGAAAAGCATAGTTCTTCCAGGGGTACACTTTTAGTAGAAAAATGTTACCTGTGGGTTAGGTAATTGTTGGGGAAATGTTAAAAAGTTCTTCCAGATTTGAGAACAGCAAAATCCATGTAAACCACCAAAACCATCATCAGCTTCTATGCCAATGCTACAGGGAGAAGCCTGGTTTTCCTTTGCACCATTTTCAGCACTGATTAGGAAGGTGGAGATGGCACTGGGAGAAAGCCAGTCCCTGCTTTGGAAATGGTGATAAACTACAGAGAATTCAACAGTTCCAGTTTTTTCCTTCCCTTAAGCTATACACACAAACTTATTTTCATCATCGTGACTTTAGAAAAGAGATCCCAACCTACCAAAAAAAAAAAAGAAAAAAAACACCAAAAAAAAACCCAATAAACCAACAAAAAATCCAGATTTGCTCTGGATTTGGTTGGCATGGTGCATTTGTGAAAGATAATTTAAAACATATCTTACTACTGACAATGCCCAGCAGAAAAATCCTGCTGAATGAATTACATGCTCTTAAAAATTTCAGACTAGTAAATTGAGGGCAAGTAGGTTTTGTTTCTGCTTCCTTTATCAAGCCTTGATACAAAGCATTTCACACCTGCATCTGTTCCTCTTTCCCAAATTAAGCAGTATATTCAGCCAGGAGGAATCCAGATGACTATTCAGGGACAAAGGAGCTGTTCAGCTAAAATAAAGGTGGCAGAACTTGGTGATTAATTTGTCTCCTTTGTTTCTCTAGTTGGAGGAGAAAGAGAAAAAGACAGCAAAGGAGTAATTATACTTAAATGCACCCAGAGAGTTTTGCAGGCCTGAATTCATGAGTGTTTTCAAGCTGATGGAAGATAACCAGTTATGAGACACTTCCTAAATACAGGGCAGAATTCTGTGAAGGCAAGAACACGTGACAACAGCAGCCAAAGAGCTGTGCATTCACCTTGTTTGTGTTCAGCCCATGTGTGCTTTTTGTTCTTTTTTTAGAGAGCTGTATATGAAAACATATGGCATATGGAGAGAGGCTGTCATGCACCTGCCCTGGCTGCTGGGTAATACAGATGTGCTGCAGATGTCTGTGGTTACACTGATGTTTGGGTTTCACTTCTATCATTGACTCTTTTACAGGCAAAAGGTCTTTGGAGAAAGCATATACCTGATTTTGAGACCTGTGCCTGAACACTCCCAGCTGCTGCTCTAAGTCCAGGAGAGTCAGTGGGAGACTGACTGTGGCAAGGCTATAATTTCATCTTGGGAAGGAACGTGGACATTTCAGTTTATCCATTTTGCCTTTTCATTAGATGAACCTTATTTGAAGATATGAATGTGCACAAGCCTCCAAATCTTCCCCTTAACAAGGGGAAAGAAAAAGGAAGCAGGCTTCCAGATGAAATATTAGAATAGCATCTGATGTGAGATTATTTGGGATCTCCTGTGTTCCCTGATCATTGCTGGATCTGGTATGAGCAACTGGAGGCTGCTTCTGGAGGAGCAGTGGCAGCAGAGCAGCTTCATTGCTCAACAAGCACTGACACCATTTAGAGCAATGGTTCTGTACCTCAAATCCCACTGCTCTCATGCCTAAAGCTCACACTGATTTTCAGTGCTTTAACTAGGGAAGAAATGTGCTCTGGTATGTAGGTTGTTTTCTCATTTATTTACACTCTTTCCAAGTGGGAAAAAGGAGGAAATAAAGAAAAAAGAAACAGCAGTGGCACAGCCTCAAGTCTTTTACAGTAAAATACAGATGTAAATAGGAAAAGGTAAAGTCTGACTTCTGCAATTGGGCCCTATTCAAAATACATGAAATATTCTTGATCTGGACATCTTGATCCAGAGCACATTGAAAGGAAACAGTGAACTGAACCAATGAGCCATGTGAATTTTAGCCCTTGTAAAATTCACTACAGTAATTTCCCATCTTTAAAGGTGATGGTGGCTTTGTTTTCCAATTTGGGTTTAGAGAAAAACAGAACACTGAATGCCATTGTCAGAACTGGGTGATACTTGACAAGAGCATAAAATAATTTTATTCCTGGGTAACTCTGACAAATGATTTGGCCTGGGCAATTTAACAAGGCCATAAGAGATTGGAATCACTACAGAATGATTTCATGGCCAATGGGCTGGAGGCAGCTCTGTTTATTTCTGTCTAAGCTGTGGGTCATTAAGGATGTATGACAAAATACGTTCCAGGACTGAGGATCTGAGAAGCCTTAAGATGAAATGGTAGCAGCTGCTCATAGCACAGACAAGGAAGAAGATCCTTTTTCCAGCAAACTAGAGAAGAATGTTACCAAAAGATGTATTTTCCCTGCATTTTAAATATGTTGTGTACGTTTCTGCATTGTTGCCAGCCTTGGCTGAGATTTAAATTTGCAGTGGATGCTTTTACAGAGATATTCTGTGGTTTGCAAAAATGCCTTCTAAAAGCTTTTCCAAAGCATGCTTTCAGTATGACTAACATGCTTTCAGAAACACCTTTAAAAAGCAATAGCCACTTGGAAGTGACATTTCTAAGGAACATTTTCCCTTTCTTTGCCTTGTCTGTTCAACCAGCAATAGCTGCTACTGTGAGGAGCAATAGAGCCTCAGGGGACCATATGCTGCTACTAACAGGCATTTTCTGTATGTAAATTTAGGAGGTAGTCACATAAGAGGTCTCAGATCTGGTATTTATTGCCTCTCAGCTCTTGGATCCTCTGGAGCAGGTGCCCAATCCAGTATCTATACATCATCCAAAGAAGCCTGCTGCCATTCAAGCAAGGCAATGTTTTTTTTGCTTGATTTTGCCTTGTCTTTTCACACATCTTGTCCTCCTTTATCCTGATTTTGCTAACCGTTTCTTCAATTAACAAATATTTTTCTGTTGCTACAGCACCTACTTCCTCAAGCATGTGTAAAGTTGAGCATGTAGGAATGTTTTGCTGAGTCAGGAATTCTTTGCACAGTGATATCCCACAGCCTGTGTACAGATAGAAGGCTTGGGTGGGGAACACTCCTAGATGCCGCATGGTAAAACTATGAAAAATTGATCTTTTACTTTGGGGCAAAAAGCTTCT
This sequence comes from Nicator chloris, assembly GCA_013400495.1. NCBI lineage: Eukaryota > Metazoa > Chordata > Aves > Passeriformes > Pycnonotidae > Nicator > Nicator chloris. The sequence continues at coordinate 106,086 of WAAE01018062.1, read as the reverse complement.
TCTGTAATGCAGTTACTACGTTTCTCACAACTAAAAGTTGCCATGATAAGAGTCAGCATGGAAGCTGAATTGTAGTGATAGCTTACCAGTCTTCTTAGTTACTAGAATGGCTGAAAACAAAACCTGTAGTGCTGAGGATGTCAGTCTTGTCCAGACTGAGTGCAGAGCAACTAAAAAAATCCTTATGAGGGTCTCCATGTCAGAGAGATCACAGCAAAGATGGAGTGAATGGTGATTCTCAGAAAGAAAGGGAGAAGAACATTTTCCTTGCCAAAGGTTGAAAAGGATTGTGCCATTTGTTTGTCCAATTAAAAAAAAAACAATATTCTTAAAAACAACAACAACAACAAACCACCTACAAATCAACAACAGGTGCTACCTGGTAACAGCATGAAAATAGGAACTACTGCCATCAAGCTGGTATAATGCCTCTGCCTGCCTTCCCACTCACTCTGCTGGCTGCAGGTCATATGTAGATTGCCTAACACCAATTTAGGAGCAGTGACAAACACTTAAGGTGCTCCAAGTGCAGTGCTGTAGCCATTTATGTGGAAATATGGTAGGGATAAGCAACAGCATATGCTACAAGAGTAAGGAGACAACTCCAGTTCTGCAAATGGGTCTCACAAGGCCCTTTTTGGAACAGTTGGATCCATCCTGTTTTCTACATTTCACAAAGTAAGTTGAAAAATTCAAAAGGGGCAGAAAAGATCTCCAGGGTTACCTAAGACTTAGAAATATCTCTCAGTGTAGTACATCTCTCTCATCCAAGAGCCTCAAGATATATTTAATTAACCTATATCTGAAGTTAAAAGTTTTCTTGATCATACTTTGCAAAGGTCTGCCCAGGGAAGTGTCAGACAGCCTTTGGGAGCTCATGTTGGGAGCCAGTTCTTAGAAAATGAAGCTGGACCAGGTCATTCTCCTAATGAGACACAAGACCTGTCAGGCTAATTAACTATTTAAATAACATCTCTAGGGATATCATAGATCCTCATGTGTTTGAAATATTGAAGCCTAAATTGCATGTCTTTCAAACACATAACACGAATAACACTGATGAAATTGCAAGAGAGGGATTATGAGGTTGGTTCTTTCACCTCTCTTAGGAAGGTGATCAGCTTAGATTATCAAAATACTCTCTCTGGCTACAAAAAATGTAGCTGTCATGTTTCCTCCATCAGGAAGGTGGGCAAGTGGGAGATCTAGGGTGGGTTTTGTGCAAAGCTTAGTGACCTTACCACATCCCCAGGAAACAAGAATATCTCAGCTGCACTGCTGTGTCAGGCACATCTTTATTAAAAGGATACCTTCTTATGATCAGCTCTGCTCCCTCTTTCTGTGTAAGATAAACTAGTGCCTCCTACTCCATTGCCTGCTCTCCTCAGGAAGACACTGCAAGGTCCCACAGGAAAATTGAGAACATCTCCATTACACTGTGGTTTTCTGCACAGGAGTCTCAGATGTTAGTCCTGACATTTCAAATGCCATGTAAAACCAGGGCAATAGAGTGTGGCCTTTCCATTCAGCCTTTAGCTTGAGAGGGGTCCCTTTGTTATGGGTATGGAGACCGTGTATTGTTCTGCACAGTTAGATCTTTGGCAGAAACAGAAGCTCCACTCCGACAGGAAGTTACTCACCCTGTGCTTAACACCCTAAGTATCAAATACAATTTCTCATGAGAAGCCTTGGCACTTACCTCAGGATTTGGATTTTCACTTGGAAAACCAATGGCCTCAAGAGTGCTGTCTGTTTTGTAATTTAGGAATCTTCAGGAAATATGGAATCCATTCTTTTTTTTTTCCCTGCAGCAGTGGAGACTCTTTTACATATTTTGCTCTTCCAAAAACTCTTCCTTTTTTCCTTATTTATCTCAAGGAGCTCTTCTGTATCTTCTCTAACAACTCTAATTTCCTATTTCTCTCAGGTTTCGATTTTTTGGCTTAAAACATTTTCCAGCATAAAGTACTTTTTTTTTTTACTTAAGTCATCTCTGAGTGCTTTAATTTCTTTACCTATTCTCAAGCAAGTACAAAATTCACCTCTTTTGAAGACGAGAAATGGAGCCCACAGAGATTAAATTATTAGCCCCAGTACATCCACACAGCAGAAAACTGAGATCAGGGCTTCTAAATCTGAGATGAGGCCCTCACCAGTTGAACAAATCACACCAGACAATTCAGGTCCTGTGAGGTCCCTCAAAGTCCTAGTATGGCACATGGCCTTGCCAGAAGCTCAGCAAGAATCTTACAGCTGGAAACACATCTTGGACTTTTAAAGATACATTTTCTGAGCTGGTATTCCCCAAGAGTGCAGGCATTTCAGGGCTTCCTGGTTGTTTTTTGCCTTTCTTCTTGTATTGCAGTCCAGGTTGCTTTACACTGTGAGCTCACAGGGCTTCCAAAGCTAGCAAAAAAGGCTTGCATCTGGCCCAAAAGGACTGAAAAAATCACAAAGAATACAATAAGAAAATTTTATACCAGGAAAAAAAATAAAATAATGAAATAAGGCCATTTTGTTTCTCTATGCAAAAATGGGCAATAGAAAAGCCAAGCGCACATTCAAGCTCTCCAAGTGAGAAGACAATGACTGGAATTACAAAAGGAATTATCAGCAACAGCACACACCGAGAAGCTCCCAAACCATCAGCTACGTGGTCTGACTCGAGATCAATCGCATTGATATTCAAACACAGGAGAGACTCCCATTTACATTCAACAGGGATGACACTTAGCAGCCCTTTTGCCGATGCTCTCAAAGGAGTGTTAGTTGAGATAAAAGAGTTAGACTGTGGGACTTAAACAGCAGCTATTACTGTAAGTAGAGAGCAGCCCGGGTCAGATAACAAAGGGCTGAAGAGACGATGGACTGGCTGAGGCTGAGAGAAAGAAATACCTGCAACATGAAAGGAGACTTAAGTTTTCCTTTTGATCTTCTTTAGTAACCTTCAGTATAATTTTGTCTGTTTATGTACTCCAGCGACTTCCACTGCTGCAATGTCTACAAGCCTGGCTGGTTTTCAGAGGTCCACTCTCAAAGTGCTGTTTTGAAGGAGGGGAGGAGTGGCCCCACAGTTAAAAAGCAGCACTGGAAAGGAACAGGAAAAGTGATATCATTTCCCTTGGAAGGCACGGAGATGCTCAAGTCACACAGGTTCGCGTGACAGAGCCTGGCAATTAAAGGAAGAGTGGTTTTTAGGGGATGCTCAAGAGGTAGGATTTACCGAGAAAGTCTGATCACCGTAGTGAGATGGTGATGAATGAAGAGAGAACACAGATACAGAATATGCAAGCTTGAGAAATGCATGCTACTCATGATGCCTGGCTGTGCTAAGATCTTGTTCCACAGGTTCTTGGTCCCTACAGATCCCTTAATACTGTAAACTTCCTTTCAGACCCTAGAATCACTGGACATAAAGCTGTTTCTTAGCTGTTGAGGATATAAACTTTAAAGTGACCTGAGTAGAAAGCCTCATGGGTTCACATATTCTGGCCTAGAGACCCATGTGCTGGCCCTTCAGTCAGTAGCTTCTCCTCTAGCAAATCCACTGTGCAGAGCAAGGAGGATTAAACACAGTTCTGCATCTTTTAAAACCCAGACGGTTTTCAGGAGAAATTATCTGTCACCCTAATCCCTGCAGCTCTGTTTATCTCTGATCAGAAAGGGGAGTGCCAAATTGGCATACTGATTCATGTACCAAAAAAAGAGCGTGCCTATAAGCGCAGATCATGATTTGCATACTTATTAGCCTTGACTGCCAGGGAACATTCTGGTTCCTTTGTAAGCACAGAAACAGTAAAAATATGCTAATAGCAGCATATTAAATTTGGGCTTTAGCCAATCTGTCAATATTGAAATTACTTGCCTGTAATATAGTGAGTAAACAACTCGTTGTATAGGATGATCCGAGGCATGATTTGAACTTGTTGAAATTTAGTCATTTTGTGCCTGAAAAACTCACAGATCAGCAAGCAAAACATAAGCATATAGGCAAGACAGATGTCACATTGACTTTCTATTCTCTTAGCTCTTTGCTGCCTTCTTTTCTACTTTGGGAAGTGGTTCATTCAAGAGTCTGGGGGTGGGGTGATTTCCAGAGAGAATCACTTAAATCACTGTCAGTGTATGTCCTCCATATAGACCCCATTTCTTCTCCTCCATGTGCAATAAAGACAAAATGTCTCCTGACATAAACTTGATATAGACCCAAGTCACTTTTCTTCCCACAGACAAATAAAGCTTTTCCCACAGCAATGATCATCAAAACTCATCAAAAGTTAATGATCTTTCCTTAACTCTCCAGAGCTCTCCCATCTCTGAAATCAGCAGAAAAAAAGGAACTACAAGGTTACCAGCTGAAGCCACAGCAGGTCTGTGCTATCTTAGCCTTATCCTTTGGTTTCGCTCTGTGCCTTTATGGAGCAAGAAGTTCTTTTTCTTCATCTCTGCTATTTATTCTTTCACTCCATTTTTTTTTTCAATTATCTGGCATAGTCTGTGTTAATTGTCCACAGTTGCTTTCCCTTTCTTTGAGGGCCATTCCAGACAGAAGGAAGAAAGATGATGGTGTAGTTAATGAAATATTTTTGGCCCGACTCTCTTTTTATCTCAAAGAATGGGACTGAAAGTTCTGTTTCTGTAAGCAGAGCTAAAAATAAAACCAGAAAAACAATAATAATAGTAAAAAGACTCAGAAAGACTTCATAATGTTCCAAGACTTCATGAAGATCTTTTAGCATATCTTTATAGCCACTTCTCCTCTAACCCTTATGAGACAGACCAAAATCTCCCAGTGCCAGCCCTGCAGACCAGGAAAGCCCTTGAATTAGAGGCACATCTCCAGAGCTTGCTGTGGAGCCAAGCCACTTGGGCAGCACCTTGCACTCATTCCAGCTCCGTTCACTCTACGGAACAACTTCATTGATCATTCATGACCCAGAGATGAGGGTGCCACTGATCTGAAAATAAACTTTTCCTAGCTCTTGGTCTGCTGAATACCCACATCTGGGTCCTACAAGCAAAACCAAGGAGGGAAACCACAGGAAGAGATAAGCAGGATGCATGAAGTGGAGAAGCCGGTGGGCAGGCAGAAAGCATTTCCCTTCACAGTGTAAATGTGAAAAGTCAGGGAAACAAAGAAGCATCTGGAAGGGAAAAGGAAGGTCAGTATTGACAGAAGAACAACATCTCAGCAATCCCATCCATGATCTAAGGAGCTGCACACATCCACATCCAGGCACAGCAACATGTCACCTTCTTTTCAATGAGAAATGTGTGTTTGCCAGAGACAGGAATCATCCAGGTGACAAAGAGAAGCACATCCTGCAAGGAATCCCTGTTTCAATGATGAGACCCACAGTATTTAATGCCAACACTTCAACATTTGGGATCCCAGTTATTGACTGAAAAATCTCAGAGCTAAAGACAGTGTTTCCAGCCTTCGTAGCTGAAAAGAGAAGCATGGAAACGTGTCCTCACAAAACCTGAAAAGAATTAAATAATCCTGTTTCAAACCCCATGTAAAACTTGTTGTTTGGGCCCCCCCCATATGTTGTGTTCTGAATGAGCCCAGTTTTAAAGACCATCAACATGTTTTGCAACTTATATTTGTGCACAGTCTCCATTTATTTATATGCCAGAGGGAAAGCGCATTGTTCTCTTGCTTCCTCCCAGGGTATGATTCTAAGTTTCATAGCCAAGGATGAAAAGTAAATTAACAGGATATTCTATGATTTGCCACAAAAAAAGGCAGTGTGCTGATATCTGAAGCACAGCAGGCCCTCCTTGTTCTTCACAGAGATAACTAGGTGGGGTATCTCACATAGCACAGGGTGGTAATTGTAGAGAAAAGTTAACTTGCTAATAGCAATCACTTTATCTTGTTTGTCAGTGATTAGTTATGTAAATTTGTTCTCCCCTTCAATTCCACACCAGTGCATCAAGGTGACATGCCACATGTGCATAATTACTGCCAGTGTTATTTCCAGACCTTGATCTACAAAATGCAAAGTGCCACTTATTAGGAAGTCCACACAATCAAAGAGGCTTCTTTCATTTCTCTACACATGTTTGCCGTTCTCTTTTGATAGGCACAGCATGGAAGAAGCCAGTGGGAAGCAAACACAGCATTCACAACGTGGCTTCTCCTTTGTTAATTAACTAAGTCAGGTGCATAATTTTGCCTGTGTAACTCCTTGAGAGTCCAGCACATTGCTGCTCTTCCAACACAGGGAAGTGCTGCTTTATCCAAGTCTGTAAGACAATAAACATTAAAAGTGATGATAAAAAAATTATATTTATTTATTTATTGCTTACACAGCACCACGACATTTCACAGGCAAATTATATGAGGATGTCAACATCCAAGGAATTCATTCTGCACAGGCCAGATTCAAGCTGTGTCACTCTTTCCTCCCTGTGTCACCCCTCTGAGTTTGGGTTGATTTAACAGAAGTAACAGCACCAAGATCTGGCTTTCATTAAAGAAAACTTTAGAGACTTATAACCAGGACTAAATAGAAATGCTGTTGCCTCAGCCCTAACACATTTAAACAGGAATGAAAAAAAAATAAGAAGAAAAAAAGCAAAACCACTAAAGAGCTTTCAGCTGCAGCCATGTTTTAGTGCTTGATATGCAGAGTCGTCGTGGCTGGGACTGACTTGCACAGTCAGACAGTCAGTTTGGTGCCCACCATGTCTAGCTGTAATAAAACTGAGCTGCTAATGACTTAAAAGCTCTAATTAGCATATATTGCTGAAGAAATGAATACCATTTGCTGATACTCAGGAACAGGAGTCAGAATCCCATCCAGCTCACAAAAAAAGATGGATTTCATCCCAAACTATTCTTGTGTTTGCTCTTCAGACCTTTGTCTCATCACATACTAGCAGCTCCCACTTCCAGAATCCAGAGACAAGGCAATAGCAATCCCTGCTCTTCCCTGTTCCAACAAGCCACCAGAGAGACCATGCTTGACCTTGTGCAGCAAGGTTTGCCAGTGGGAACACAGTCTCCATGGCAAGCAGTGGGATGAGGTGCTGGAGACCAGCAGCAGCTGCTGCTGTGTTATGCAAGGACCCAAATTCCAGCTGGGATCTGCTTGTACGAGTCAAGCAGGAGAAGGCAGCTGAACCCACAGGGTTGTGACTGCTTTGATTGGACCAAGTTCAACTGCACATCTGTTTCAAGCCAGAAAGAGCTGCTTTGGAAAAGTTGCCCCACACTAGGGTTGTCTGTTGAAGTGGTTCACCTCAGTGGTACATGTGGCTGCTGGGGAAGTCCATTCCAATTTGATTTTAAAACCAGTGTGTGCAGAGAGGATCAGAGATCAATGCCACGCCACACTGCACTGTTAGAAAGGGAAAAAAATTAGTGTGATAATAATAATATTACATTAGTCTAAGCACAAATGCAGCCTCAAAGTGACTTTACTTGAAAAAGGGCTAAGGATAAAAACAGGGCAGAGCCAGGGGAAGGGGTGATAGGCTTCTTTACGAAAACACAGAGTGTTCTGTGTCCTAAACCAGGCAGTCCAGGGCATGCTTGAGTCTCTTCATGCTTTTATTTACAAAAAAAAACACTGAAGAGGAAAGAAAGTGCTATTTATTGAAGGAGGCAAATGAGGCATGGTGCAGCTGCCTGACCCCCCATCAGTGATACCACCTGTCTAGGAAGGATCCAAAGGTAAGAATGAAAGTGTTTTGCTAAAGTAAACACACAGGGCCATGTGGCTTCCAGCTGCTCAGCAAAGTACCCAGTTTGGTGCTGGGAGGGACCATGGGCTGGTACCTAGTGAAATTAATGCTTCATTATAACAATGAAAACAATAAAGCTTCCTTTCCAATAGGAGGGGCCCCTCTTGTGTCCAGTTTCCCAACCTTTGTCTGATTAATCTCTATTGAACTCTCTGAGCTTTATGATCCTTTCTGTAAATACAACACTGTACCCACAGTGTCCCCCTTTCCCTGGTGAGAGCAGGAAGAAAAGCCTTTCTCCTCCCCAAGGAGCCCCAGAGCGTTTGCTCTATTCTGGCCAAAGCAAGAGGCTGCTGCCCTCTCAGCCCAGCCCAGGCAGTGCTCAGCAGTGCCTGGCCACATGTCCTCCTCTCAGATGCTATTTTGGGGCCTGCCATAACAGCTGGCCTTACCCACTTCTCAGTCTCTGTGGTCAGCCTCGTGCTGAGGGGGTTTGTCAGCCCTGAAGGATCAAGCTGTTCCCTATTTCCTCTGAGACTGGAAGGCAAGGACAGATAATCTGGCCCAGCCTGTGTGATGCAACTTTTAAATGTGCAGGAACCTCATACATCCCAAATTCTTCATGGTCTGTGGTGAGGCCTGGTTGTGCTCTCAGGCAAACCTGTTGTTCCTTTGAAGGCAGTGAACTGGCTCCAGATTCACACTGGCATGAGCTGCTTCTGGGTAAAAACAAAGGGAAAGCGCTGCAAAGTGCCCCACAAGACAATCTGAGCATCTCAGTGTACAGAAATCCCATGCCAGGCAAGATCCAGTAATGCTGGGGCAAAGCACTTGGCTCCCCACAGCTCTGATCAGCTGGCAGATGCAGCATTTTGAGTAGTGTGTGAATACCCGTGGAGAAAATACCCCCTCTCCTGTCCTCTTTAGCTGCTCTGCCAGCATTCCCTATCTCTGGAGCTGCGAGCTGGAGAAGGAGCTGTTCCTGTCAGGAGCTGCAGGGCTGGGGGAGTGAGGGCAGCAGGGCAGGGACTGCGTGGGCAGCTCTTGACCCTGTGCTCTGCCTCTCTTTTTCCCCATCAGGGGACTGGGGAATGGAGGGCAAGGAGCAAATGGGACTGAGGCCAAAGGCTTCAGCAAAGGAGTTGTCTTCCTCTTACAGACCAATTCAATTAGAAACACCTTAATGGAGACTCGTTTCATAGCTCCCACTCAGCCAGACCGTTCTAAAGGACACACAGGACTTGCTGCCACATTACAAGTCAGGGGTCTTCACCCTGGTCCCCTGCAGTTGTCCAGGCAAAAGCAAGAAATAAATACAAAGAAAAGGGCAAGTTTAATAACTCATCTGGAGAGACAGCAAACCTTTGCTCCGACCTGGCACACCTTCTCACCCCAATTCTACTCAGTCCTTAATAACAGAACTAATTGAAATATCAGGAGATGATCAGAGTCCTGATGGATAAAGCAGCAAAAACAGTCCTGCTTTTAGATGCTAACTTCTCCTGCCCCTGTGTGCACCAGCAGAGAAATACATACATGTTTGCAAGCTTTGGAGAGTGTATGCTTTTCCCTGTTTAAAGGCCTATAGAAATACTCCAGTCAAGATGAGGATGCCTTGGAGAAATGGGTTATTTTTGCCTTTTGAATATATTCTTGTGTGTTCCCCAAAAGATCTTATTAGGCCTTAATATATTAAAGAAAAAAAATCAACAAAACAAAACAAACAGTAAACAGCTTAAGGTGGTTTGATAGCAAGCAAAGGTGAGCAAGAGCTGAGGAAACTGTCTTGTCCAAACTTTTTCCACCCTTTTCCAGGGAAATGGCTTCCTTGTACTCTTCACAGTGCTTGCAGACAAAGTTGCAGTATTATTAGTAAGATTTATTATAGCATCTTGCCTTGGATGGCAGCAGCAGAGGAATCCCCACTGGGTGACCCGGGGTCCAGATGAGTGTAGGAGCTGTGTGATTCACTGTACGTAGCTCAGTGTGAAATATTCACAGCAAACTGTTTGGCTGGGGAAGAACTGAGCCTCTTTCTATCTTAGGGCAGCTAAGACAGAAAGTTTCTGATCTAGATGGCACTTCCCAGGGTTGAATTATGCTTCATGACCCTGTTTCCCAAACACATTTTTACCTTTTAGAAGTGTGTGTACAGTGAGGCTGGCTAACACCCCAACCTTTAAACTGAAGTGCTTTAAAGGGAAGATAGGTCAGGTAGAGCTATTTCTGTTCCTAGATATGCAGTCAAGTACTTCCAGGACATGGAGTACATGGAATAATGGCACCATAGAATGGTTTGAGTTGGAAGGGGCCTTTAAGGTCATCTCATTGCACCCCCCTGCCATGGGCAGGGGCACCTCCCACCAGACCACATTGCTCAAAGCCCCATCCAACCTGGCTTTGAACGCTCCTAGGGACGGGGCAGCCACAGATTCTCTGGGCAACATCTAGAGCATTCATTCATGTGAATGAATTTTCAAATAATTTTCTGTGAATATTAAAATGTTTCCCTTTGTTGTGTCTTGAGAAGTGATTTCAGACTTGGTTGACTGTACTTCTTCTCTGACAGACAGAGGTTGCACCAAATCTGCTGCGTTCACTCAGAGCTAAAGTCAGTCATTTCATTGCTTAAAAAGTAAGTGATTATTTGATCACTAAGTCAATGCATCAGTGAAGTCTAATTGTTATCACTTCAGTCTGAAAACAGAAGGCCCACGTAAGGGGTAGAGAACAATCAACCAGTCTTGTCAAGGCTGAGGTGCCTCTGAGTATGTCATAAAAATGAGCTTTAAGCACCTCTGAAATCCTAGTGTCAAACCCAACAGTGTTTCTTTTAACACAACAGGTAGTTCCAGAGGACAGCAGCATGAAGGAAGGATTTTCAGGATACGATTTTGATCTTACTGGGACTAGTTCCAGAGTTGGCTTCCTGGTCCTCTTCTGAACACGGCAACAAGACCCTTTCCAAGGGAACTGTGTTCACTCTAGAGCTGATTCTAAAACACATGTGAAGAACTGAGCATGGGTAGGAATTACCAGTGAGGGAGGGGAAAGGAAGATAGGAACAAATTTGAAGAAAAATAAAACAAAGCCAAAAATATTACGGAAAGGAAGGTGTTTCCAAGGTCCTGTCTTTCACAAACCTGATCTGGGAAAGATTATCAGATGTTGGAGAAAAACAGGTTATTACAGCCAGCCATGTAAGGCAATGCCTGTGAGTGATGCATACATCAGTTTGAGAGGATCTGTTCCCACATTGTGTGCTGTCCATCAGGAGCTAACAGAGCTCTAGGAGTCACTGGTGCTTTACCCCTTTGGTTGAGGCTATGGAGTCTGCCCAGGAGCTCACAGGCTGGCTGGAAGGAGGAGAGAGGAAAAAATACCTGTGGCACAGTAGTTAAGGGAAGGACCTCAACCAGCTTTGAGAACCAGAACACAGTGATTATGTGGACAATTATGATTAGATTTATTGCCAATACAGTATCTAAATAACAACTCTATCATCTATTACAATGGATTGTCATATAATCAGGTCATGGTGCTTCCTGTTGAATCATGAGTCCTGTTGAACTTCCTTGCTCTCTGAACTTCCCAGAGAAGTCTCGGTGCAGCTTGGTGCCCTTAGTCTCACATTTGGCCAATGGTCCATGTTTAAAGGGTTATAACAGAAGGCTTGGCTAGAAAAACACGTTTGCAGTCTTTGACCTTGTAGAATTCACAATCACAAAGCACCTGTGGAGCTACTTTAGGATTTTCTCTCTGTGTTTGACCAGATCTTTGTGCTTTTACTCAGCTATGTATGGGGTGAGGGAAGAGGTGAGAGGGAGGGAATCCATACCAAATCTGCCTGCAACCTTGCAAGACCAGTTTGCCCAGTTGACCCAGTCTCCAGCAGCATTTTATCCCCTTTTGCAGGCCAATATGCACCCAAGTCAATCACAAACAGCTAGCTCAGCTTCTCTTCCTCTGGAATTCATGAATTATATGAGCATCCAAACACCTTCTCCTGCAATACCCACCTGGTACTCTTACCTTAGGACAAACCACATCATAGGCTTTAGAAAGGAAGAAGAGAGTATGTATGTGTGTGTGGGGGGGGGTGTGGGTGTGTGTTTGGAGTGTGTGTGGAGAAACATGCATGAGAAGAAAGATGTGGTTATGTTTCACTGCCATCATAATATCTCAGAAGACAAGATGAGGAAAGTAGGCTGGATGTAAGTGGGACAAGGTGTCGGTGATGTGAGGTGGTACCTGTCCACTGAGGGCTTTTTGTGTCACTGATAATTTCAGGCTTTGTTGTGAAAAAAAACTGAAAAGGTTTGCTTAGTGTGTGACTGCCCTCTTTGCAATGGCTTCTGCTTAAGTGACACCTCTGCTTCCTGCCACCTGTAATAGGAAAGAACACACCAAAGATTGTGAAGTAACACTACCCCATCCTAAAAAACACTAGGGGCAAGCCAAGGGGCACTAATGACTCAGAAACATACCCCTAAACTCACATACAACCACCTATCTGCACCCACTGCAATGTCCTGAAAACACTACAGCACCCTGGAGACATTCAGCCTGTGGAGGAACCCTTCTCCTAAAGTGGCCTTACCTGTATCAGCCCAAGGGGCAAAATTTTGGGGTCCTAGAGATGCTCCTGAGCAGGTTCTGCACTTCCTCCTGATCACATTGTATTCAAGATGCATGGACCAGGCTTTTGCTCTCTCTGTGAGAGACACCAGCAAGAGCAATGCCACACCCACCACATTCCTCTCCTCTATGGAGAAATGGATGCCCAAATTGCCCATAATTTCCATGTAGGCAGTTCAGTCATTGCAGCAGTTGTTTTCCTCTTCTATCAGGTAAGAACACATAAAACTAGTTATATTTCCCCATACTGAAAATCGTTCAAGAATGAGACCAAAGCAAGAATGACATCCTGATGGCAGAGAAAACCCAGACAGTCCTTTCCTTTTCTCTGTGACCTCCCTGTCTGCTGTGTTGCACATACTTGTCTCAGGTTGAAGTGCTCCATTTCCTTCCTAAAATCTCTTTCTTGTGCTAGTAATCAGGGCAATATAAAATGTTCCTTTTAGACCATCTGGAAGCCACAGGAAACATCAATTAACTGCATATATTTGAATCATAAGTACATTAGGCTAGAAATTTCTACATATTCTAAAAACGAAATCCTATAAAGATTTTAAGCCATGCAATATTTAATTAAGTGGTGGCCCCAGAGCACAGGCAGCAGAATCATGTCCCTGGGCCATGGAGCAGGGTTTGCCACAAACCCACACAAGCCAGTCCCCACCAGCAGTGCAGCTATAAAGTTTCTTTCACATAGTGAGCTCCCAGTCTAGCTGGTGCAGCCACATCACAAGCATTTCATTTACAGCCTCTTTTGAAACGCAGAGGATTTTTTTGGGTGGCTCCAGCTGAGCTGCTGAAAAATAAAGGAAGTGTGCTCCCTACTGTCCAGAAAAGCTCTCAGTGGAGCCTGCCAGTTTGATTCAGGCAAATGATTCAGTCTAAAATACTAGCAACAGTTTAAAGTGTAAGCCAAGCCCTTTCTGTGTTTCTGCAACACGAGGATGTCTGTGTACATCAGAGCCCAGCTCTCAGCTGCAGCCAGCCCAGCCACCAGGCAGCAGCAGCCCTTGGATGGCCTCATGTTGCAGTGGGAAGGTGAAGAAGAAGGAGGTGCCATTCCCACCCTTCCTGTGGGGAGCACTGGCTTTAGCTTTGCTTGGTGACCTCGAGCAAGTCACTGCACCTCGCTTTGCCCTTCCCTGTGGCCAAAACAGGATTTGAATGCTGTTAGCTGAGCACAATTCCATGATCACTCCTGGAGCTCTGACTGTGAGTTGGCTGCTCTAAGAGCAAAGGGGTTTCTCTGCCTGCAAGGGCAGCACAGGACCCAGCACATGAGTTACTGGTTACAGCATTCCCTGCCTCTGTGGAGAGCAGGAGGGAGCTGCAAGGGAAGGGCTGACCACTCCAACAGCACTTCCCTGGCACAGCCTTCAGAGCTCTGCTCTGTGCAACAACAGGGATAAGGAACAGACACTGAAGTGGAGGCTGGATTTGCTGTGTAGTGCTCAATTCACCTGACACTGCCCTGTTCAAAAGCAGGGTGAAAAGTCACCTCTGTTTGCGTTTCATTTCGCTTGGGAGCAAGCCACAAGAAACTCTAACTACTGTTAGGGAAAGTGTAGGGTGGAGAAGGAGTTGGCTAAGGGGATGTGGCAACGGCTGATGTTAAAGGGAGAAATATGTCACAGAACAGCTGTTAATGGAGATCATCAGAGGTGATAATGAGGAATATTCACATTAGTGAGCTGAAATAAATATTAAGGGCATTATTAATGGCATCTTTTGATGACACAAAGGTAGAAGGCATCATCCATGGAGAAAAGAATGAGGGATGCAGTATGAGAAAAAGCGAGTGAGTTTAAGGAACTGGAGTATTAATAAAAATACTATGAAATTCACAGTACATAATTCACAGTACAATGTTCAGGGTCTCACAATGAGGAACTGATGACAAAACCTTTTCTATAAGCTGTGAACTCATCTGCTAGAATTGAGTGAAGCAGATAAAGACCTGTGCATATGAGGTTATTATGGGATGATTACATGCTGCCAATGTGATGTAGCTGTGTAAAAAGAAAATGTGGTCCTAAGCGGTGTCAGGAGAGACACTGACTGTTGTACAAACTGACAGTAAAGCGTCACCCCCGTGGTATGCAACAGACCCTGATGAAGACAGATGAGCCGCGCTGGGAAAGATGCAGCCATCGAGGGGGAGGAAAGTGCGTTCCAAAGGGAGGCCCCGAGCATTTTCCTTCGCACAGCCTGGTGTAATGACGGGAATGCGGCTCTATCCGTACATACCCCACAGCAGCGACGGACGGCTCCCGTTTAGGTCCACGCCCAATGCTGTTCCCAGAGAGAACGGGAGCGGAACCCGCAGTAAGGTGAAGCTGGAAGTCAGGGGGTCAGGGCTCTGGGAATGAGCGGGGCCCGCAGAGGCGCCCGTGGCAGCAGGAGAGGAAAGGCGATGCTGCAGTGCCATCGTCTGTGTCCTCACAGCATTGCAGGGATCTCGGGAGCGGGACCGGCGCTGCCAGCCTCAGACACGGCTCCTCCCGCCATCGGCTCAGAAAGGATCCGTGTGTGCTGAGCTCTGGACCAAAGCGCGGCAGCAGGCCCGGACCCTCACCTGGAAGCGCAGCTGGAGGTGCAGCTGTCCCAGGAGGACACGCAGAGGGGACAGAGGGGCGGCACAAGAGGGACTCCTCCAGCTGGCCTCTGCTGACAGCTGGGAGAATCTCTATCATGTTCTGAATGAAATGCACAGAGAGAAAAAACAGCAAAATACCCACAACGTCTGCAAGGGGAAAGAAAAAAGGGGAAAGGGAAAGAAAGGGGAGGAAAGGGGAAAGGGGAAAGGAGAGGTTTGGAAAGGAAAGGAAAGGAAAGGAAAGGAAAGGAAAGGAAAGGAAAGGAAAGGAAAGGAAAGGAAAGGAAAGGAAAGGAAAGGAAAGGAAAGGAAAGGAAAGGAAAGGAGGCCAATTCAGTTCCTATCTCTAATATCAACTTCACCATGCAGTGTCTGAGCTGACTGGTTTGCAGCAGACCCTCACCCACCAGACTGTGTCACCTTTTGCTGTGACAGTGGGGATGGCACAGAACAAGTGTCTTTCTGCTGCTCATCCCTTTGGTCATCATCTTAACCTAGGCTTTGTGTTAAAGAAAAACTGCAAACATTTTCACTTCAAGTACGTGCTTTGGCTCATTAATCCTCAGCAGTATTGATTTTCTGTCATGTTTTTTTTCAGTTAATTGTTCCAAATGGAGAGGAGCTGCCACGGCTGTAGTGCTGATATGTATCCCCCCAACCACACACCTCAGGAGAGGATGGAAGGTCCATTTTTTAGCTACTAAGTGTAGCTGTAGCACAACTCGAAACCAGCTCTCTGTTTTGCATTTGCAAACGTTTTTCAATGTAGGTTGATGTTAGGGCCTGCCAGCATCTGCAGCAATGCTGCCAGCAGCTTATTAACAGGCCAATTGCCAATTGCTCAACATTGTCATCTTACACCAGAGCCTAAAAGTCTCTGCAATCAGAGCATCCATTTCAACATTCTTTGCACATATTTATGATATTTTCTTCCTATAAAGTGCTCTTCTATTCCTCTGTTAAATACTCCATCAGCCATTTGGTGAAGAAAAGCATTAAGAATAAAGAGAAGTGTCACTCAGTACCACATTTCTGAGAGCAAACCCGTATGTGATGGATCCTTACTTAGCACTGTCTCCGAGTTGGTGTGACAGGAGTGCCCGTCCCAGGAAGAGCTTTGTGGGGTTTGCCAGGCCAGGAGATCAAACCCCTGAGACCCCAGGTCCTGTCACACTGCAAACTGCACTGACAGCCCTGGGAAGGACGAAGTGGAGGAGTGGGGGAATATGTCCCTCCTCGCAAAACTCATTGGAAGCCTCAAAAGCAAAAAAGATCACAACAGCATGCAGGACCAGCCCAAAAAAGGCTGATATGTGAGGCTGTCCTCCAGTGAGCACTCAGCCGGCAGGAGCAAAGGAAGTGCTGGGACACCTCAGGATGCTTTTGGTACCTTGAGTGCCCAGCCCTCACTGCAGCTGGTGAGTCAGTGCTGTTTTCAGAGCAGGAGTGCCGTCCAGCAAGTCTGCAGGAGAGAAGGGACAGCATTTCTCAGCTTTTGCTCTGCACTCATGGCCAGCACTGGTGTTGGAAGCTTCTGTCTCCCTCTGAGCACAGCCAGTGCCTCTACTCCTGCCTGCCCACCATCCCTGATACTCTGCAGCCCCTCCTGCCCTGCCCTCTGGGACAAACACTGCACAATCTCCTGGTCAGGGTTTTGGTGCTCATGTCAAAAAGTGCCATTTGGAAAAAAAAACAAACCGCAAAACCAAAGACCCCAAGAAGTGGCCACCTCATGCTGGCAGCACTAAACTCCCTGAGTGTGAGAGGACACCCAGGTCTCTCATGGCATCCTTGGTGCCAAACCCCATCTCTGCAGGATCTGACCATGGCACCATGCCCATCTCTGCACTGGGAGGTGAGGGAGAGCAGCCCTGGTGACCTGAGGGGAGGAAGGCCTGGATGTCTCCAGGAGAACAGCCCTGATGACCTGACAGGAGGGAGGGCTGCTTGTCTCCAGAAGCAGCACGTGCCTCCCTTAGACATTAATTAAACATTGCCCCCTGTGCTGTATGCCACAGATAATTGCCCTTAATTTCACATGCTTATGCAAAGGAGAAGTAATAACTCCAGTGCCTTTGTTACCTGCCAAGGCCTCATTACTGTCAGGGCAGGCAGCCCTGGATGGGTGGCTGTGGTGCACCATGGCAGTGCACCCTGACAGGCCCCACTCTGCACACCCTCCCCTTTCCCCAGGGCTCTTGGGGGGACTGATGGTGTCAAATCATCCCCCATGGGGCCCCTGAGCTCCTGCTGGGACATCAGCCCTGGAAAGAAGGCAAGGATTTGCCAGCAGGCCTCTGGCTGGAGCCACCAGAGCTGGAGTAGGATGCTTTCAGTCAATTAGCAGAGAGCTTTCCCCAAAGCATTCAAACAGAACCATCTTTGGGGGGGGGGGGGGGGGGGGGAGAGGGCTGGAGGACATCCCTTCCAAGGATGTGTGCTAAGTCCATGTGGAAAGTGCTCCACACATTTGTTCCTAGTGTTGAAGGTGTAAGAGACCACACAGCAACCCACATGGGTCCCACATGAGGGTTTATACACCCCAGCAAAATTAGAAATGAGACGAACTCAGATTATCCACAGTCCTTAAATCCTTTTCCCCATCTGTTACTCACCTTTTACACCTAACCACCCTACCAGGCATTCCTGTTGATCCCTTCCCTTCACAGCAGCCCCACGCTGTCTTCCAGCTTTCACTTCTTTGCCTGTTAATCTGCTTTCTGTTCCCTCACCTCTTCATTCACGACAGTTCAGCTCATGACAGCCATGAATAAAATGTGTGAACCTTGAATTATGCTCTAGTCTCAGAATGGGTCAGCAAACAGGAAGCTAGAGATGTTCCACAGGTGATTTTCTCAAGCTTAGTTTCTCTGCCTAAGATAGAGCAACCATTCATTACTATACTCCTGGCTGCTCTGAATGGTATCTCAAGCATACAGAGATCCTTCTCTGGACACTCTCCTATCCCCCTCTTGCTTGTGATGGCTCAGGAAGTTCCTGAGCCAGAAGTGGCTTCTTTGTGCTAGGACTCTGCCGGGGACCATCACTTACCTGCTAAGGCTGTGAGAGATCAGACTAAGAGGTTAAAAATACAGTGAAATACTCTTTAAAAGGATTTTTATCTTTTTTTCTGAAGGTGTGTCATGTTATGCGTGTTAGGAGGTAATTGGGTCTTACCTGAGACAGATAACAGCAAAAATCTCAATTGCAAGGTGAAATAATACAGAGAAATTGGCTGCCTAATGTGTTTGCTACAGAAGGAATCCAGTAGTGCAATATCTGGTCAAAGAATTGGGATCTTTCTGCAGCCCATGTTTACAGCTCAGCCCAAGTTGCTGAGATCTGTGGCTCTGATCCAGCAAAGCACGTTTGTCTCTCAGCATGCCAGTAATCCCACTCACTTCATTTGTACCACTTACACACCTCAAGATAAACAAATATTTGTGTGACTTGTCAGATGTGGCTCTCACTGAGCCAGAAGGAAAGAAAGAGAGGTGATTATGCAGTTCCATGGGGAAGAATGTTTTGAGATGCTTTTCTCTTCTTCATCCTTGCAAAGGATGCTGTATGAATTAGAACCTTAGCAAATGCTCAGTTAGTGTTCGTAGTTACTGCCACTGAGTCTGCTTTGGCTGATAGTGACAGGAGTCTTTAGGGATTGGCTTTTTTTTTTTTAATGTTTGCAGTATTATGTTTCTTTTAGTTAAACAGATCTCAAGCCTGGGAGAAGTTTTCATGGGTGCTTTTCATAGTGTTCTGTCACTCCTATAATTAAGTAAGCCCCCTTCTTGAGCTCTGTAAGAATGTGCTGAACTGGCCCTTGTAAAACAAGGATTTTTTTCTGCATTAATATAGGTGCCAGTGTTCACACAGCTGTAGCTGGTGTGTGTGTGTTTTTGCAGATAAGTATTTTGAGCAGGGAAAAGCCTCTGCTGGCTGCACACTTGATCTCCTTGCTGCAATGAATGACGTGAAGTGCTGTATGACACATTATTCCCATTCTTGCCCAGGCTGAGATTACCAATGCTCACATTACAGGGAGACCACTTGACCCATCTCCACTTACCATGTGAGCACAAAATACACTTCATGATTTTACTACAGAGTGTATGATTTGCCTCCATGGGTCAGCCTATCGTCTTCCATAAATTCCAAAAAGAACAACACCTTCTGGGCGGCAGCCAAAATAAGGGCTGCTGGGGAATCTGGTATTTGTTTCTTGTTTATATCAGGGGGAGTCAAACAGTGATAGATCTTATATCACTTCACTCAAGTTTCTTGTTCTGGGTTATGGGATGAGAAGCCAGTTGCTCCAAACAAAGTTGTGTAAATTTGCAGAAGCCAGTAAACTCACAACCCATATAAATAAAGAGTTATAAAAAAGCTACTTTCTCAATCGGTCTTTGTGCTTAAAACTGAACATTATCTCTTCTACTTTCCCATTTTCTCATTTCAGGGAAAACAAAAAAATACATAAACCCAGATTTTAATATGTTTTGTATTCATTTTGTGTGACAGAATTCATTGCAGAAGCTTGTTGGGATCTCCTGACTTCTGTTTCTTCTGGAAAAGCTCTTTACACTCTTTGCAATTTGCAATTTAGTTTTTCTCCATAGCTACACCATTTCTTGGTGTTTGCCCTAAAGACTAAGGAAGAATGCAAGACAGCTATATCCTGATAATAGCTTTGCTATCTACTGCAGCTGCAGCTGGCATAATAAGAAGTGATTTCTTCTGGGGTACATAAGTTAATTTTTCTCTAAGAGCTCAATGATGTACAATTAAATTTGTGGTTTAATGAGACAGAGAAATGTCATATCGTTCCCATGAATTAGAAAGGTATAAAGCACTTCCCAATGGGCCAAGTCAGACTTATCAAATTTTAAATTAACCATCATTATAGTTCAGAAATTATCACAGATTATTCTTCCAAGACCTGTTAAAATGAAGATTTAAAAGATCACATAAATAATGCCATGTGCACAGTTTTAACTCCCAAATTATAGGCCAATAGAAGGCCTTGGATGGAGTCTAATTAGGCATATGAGCCATAAGTGAAATGCAAAACCTCAATCACTGTCGATGGAGCCAAAATTCCAGTTAAAAACTCTGACACTTTGATCCTTATAACAAACCCCTCATTTTAACCACATTTTTTTTCATTTATTTATGGTCCAGTCAAAGTGTCTTATATAACCTGGGCTGCTCTCTCACTCAAACATGGCTAATTGCCCTAATCATGCCAAGTTCCTGAACAGGCCAGTCCTACAGTACATTAAAGCTATTTTTACCAACCTGAAACTTCTGATCAAATGAAATTTTGCTTATAAAATACCTTCTGTGCTAATTAAAAAAAAATTGACTGTCTACATAGAAAGCATAATTGACATTTTAACTGCCAAAGTGGGCAAGAATAATGGTCATTTTGTAGAAATTTGTTTGCATTACTCATACTTTAATTTCTTTTCCATTTCTTCTAACAATTCTGTTAATCTATTGTTAATCTTCAGATCTCTTAAACAATCTGTGCAATGCTTTTGTTCAAAGGCAGCCCTACATCAGCATAATTCAGTTTACCCTGAGTATTACTGAAAAACCTGTGGACAATATTAACTTTTAGCTCTTTTCATAGTTGGATAGATATTATCTTCATCTTACACATTGAAAAACTAAGTCTCTGGTATTTCTTTTTGTCTGCTTTGCTTTGCTTTAATCTACAATGTTTTCACACGTACAATCTGGGTTTTAGCTGCCAAAACCATAATTATTTCAGGAACATTGAGGGTTAAGTAGTGAATACTACAAGAGGAAATTTAACCTAGAGATTTCTTCCTTGACATCCCACCAGCCTCCGCTTTTCACATGAACTTCTCTCCTGTTATCCCAACATTACCCATGTCTGACCTGTTCCCCACCCCAGACTCCCTCAGCAGGTGGTTTCCACCATGACCTGGGCAATTTGTGGGCTGTGCAACCACCCCGTGAAGGAGAGAGCAAGTCAGCCTAGAAGTATGTGAGAGAAAATTAATCTTTAAGATATGACACTTTAAAAAGCATAGATATGGGCTATCTGAATCATAGGTTATACATATAAAAATATGCCATCAAAGAAGCTCCCTTAACAAACATGCTCTCCACCTCTGCTTGCACCCTTTATCTGACTGGGGAGCAAATTAAGCTGCAGCAGCAGGAACAGGCAGGAGAGCTGTTAGTACAACACTGAGCACCTCTGAGCCACCCAAACCCCTGGGGACCACCGCAGTGGGAAAGCTCAGCAGCAAAAATTCCAGGTCAGATGTGCTCTGTTGCCCTTTTCAGAGTCTGCATAGATCTTCAATACTCTCTTCAGATCTCTCAGATAGCAAATTCCCCAGACCAGATCTGTAGTGGTGTTGTGTGGATCAGCTTTCTTCACGTTAATGGAGATTAGGCACGTAGGAATAATCAAAGCTCCTAGGTTACTTATTCCATTCCCTTGTCATTGCTGCTAGCCTTGCCATCCAGTCAACAACACAATCTGTTTTAAGAGCGCTTATCTCATTTGTGAGAATATTCCAATACTTTAAACAAAGTAGGTTTTTTTAATTTTTTTTTTATAAATTTCCACTCTCTCAATTTTTCCCTTCTGAGACATCCTGAACATGCAGATTATGGTTTCTTAAAATGCTTTCCAACTACTTTTTTTTTTTTTTTTTTAATTTAGGAAACATTATCCCTAGCCCTTTAATTAAACACACTGCCCATCTGCTCCAAGCTCTCATCAAATAACACCATTCTCGCGGCCATGCTCTTCATCTAGTGTTCAGAGCTATCACACTATCTGGCCTCCACAATAGCCAGCCTGCTGTTCCAGGCCAAGGAATCATCTCTGCTTGCATTCCCATGACTGTGTTACTCTCAGGCGCTTTGCTCACTTTGCTATTAAAAGCCTGGTTTCTGCAGTGAATCATTACCCTGATCATGAGCACAGGCAGGATGCAGCCTGGTCCTGAGGACCCTTCCCAGGAGCAGAGTTAGGCAATATCAGTGGGAGTCAGTAGATGGCTCTGTTACAAGCCTTTGCAACGGGTTTTGGGTCTGTGTGTGTCTGTGTGATCTTTTAGTCCTGCATCTTTCTTTTTACAAAGTGGGTTCACATCCAAATCCATCTCTCCTCTGCACGTGTCTGCTGTGGGTAAACTGTCCAAAGAATAGGGCTCATCAAACCCAAAGCAAATCAAATGTTTCAAAATATGACAATCCCCATATACCCCAGGTACTTTTCAGTCAAATGCTAAGAGAAAGAGCTGTGACACCCCTGAGTATTAAGTCATCAGAATGACAGAATTAATTACCTCCATCTTCCCTCAGTTTGTCCTTGCTGATGGAGCCTGGAGTTTGAAGGTGCTCAGAGAGGTCACAGCTTTTTAGTATCACACTAGAGACACTGATCTTTGTTGCACGATATAATTTTTAATTGCACTTAACTATAAGAATGGCCACACTGGATTAGATTAATTACCCATATTGTCCAACATACTGTTTCCAACAGCAACCAATGGTGAATGCCTAAGGGGGACTATAGGAACATGTCAAGGAACTATGAGATACCCCGAGTAATTGCAGCCCTCAGCCAGTCCTGCTCCTGGGATATTCTAAATTGGAGTAGTCTTTACTATTCAGTAATCTTCAACAGATTTTTCTTGCATGACCTTGTGCAGCTTCCTCTTGTCCCCATTTAAGGCTTTTGCATCAACAACACACCACCTGTTTTAAGAGTGTTTAAGAAGTTCTACAGCTCATCTACACCATCTCTAGTGTGCCTCTGTTCATTTGTCCAGAGCCTTTCCCTGCCATCTTCATATGCCATCCAGAACTCCTGGATTAGAAGACTGAGTGAACAGGCAGGCTGTGCTCCCCTTCTTCGTGTAGCTCCCCACCCAAGAGATCTGTGTTGCATTTTGTTCAGCCCGTGTATTTCTGCCCATGTCCACATCACACATCCAGTATTGGGGCTGGAGATACACCCTGGCCAGGTAATTCACATCTCTGTGTGCCTTGCTCAATTCCCACAGCTCAAAAACCAGGATATTCTATAGCTGTGCCAAGAGACTGAGGGGAACTGTGGTGCAGTTCATGACATGGCTTATAAACCCATTGCTGCCAGCACCACTGCACTCTAGCCCTAATAATGGTTTTTCCCTCCATTTTCTGCCTTGAGCACCAGTTCAATTTGGTGTTGGCCCATGAGCAAGAGCAATTCTCACCACAAACTGGAACGAGGTCTTCGACTGTGTTACTTGTCAGGCCAAAATGCCATTCAGTGCCATTAAAGGCAGTTTTAATGGTAGTTCCTGCTGAGTAGTCATGGACACCAGGCACTTTGTACCTTTGGAAATGTCTCACTAATAGCAACATGGAGGAGGAAGGAAGAGTGCTCCCTGTGGAGCCTGACACATCACTAATTCAATTATGATTAAATCTGCCTGTCCTTCAGAGCCCTGCTCCTTGCACTCTGTCCTTCTCACTCCTCTGGCTTTACCTGTTCCTTCTCTTCTCCAGGTTTGTGCCTGACTCTGCTCCTGGCTGTGGTTCTGTCCTTTGGGAAACATGCATCTTTCCTACCTCAGCCTCTCTGCATTTCTTTGTATAGTATACTGAAAAACTACCAACTCACTATCCTAGATCTGCCTCTAGCAAGTGAAATATTGAAGTAGCCACATCTAATTTTCTGCATGGTAAAAAAACCTATGCAGAGAGATATGGTTACTCCAAAATCCCTCTGTGAACTGCCCAAACTAATACCTAAATTCCTGGAAGGAGGGAACACTGGCACGAGGCACATTGCAGAGGTTTCAGTTCTTGTCTTTGGTATGAGAAACATGCAAAAGCTGGCAAGAGGTCTTTACTAAAGAGTGTTTCAACTCTCTGGCTGTTTTGCTCTGTGGACAGGCTGTAAGGCTTTGTGCCGAACTGCAACAAACAGGAAGCATTAACAATAGCTCTGAGACAAGAAGGCTCCCCTGAAAGTCTGTGGCCCAGATATTTGGCTGGTGCTAATCAGAGCCATTCAACTGGGCCTTGGGGAACTGCTTTGAGTACTTCAGAACTAGTCCCAGCTCACGTCTCTCGTGGAAAGAACGGGTGACAGCAGCAGAAGGTGGTGAGGAAACATTTTATTGTCCAGCTGCATGTTTTACATAGGTTAGAAATGAGCTCGCTTTCCAACCTCATTGCAATCTGTGCAGTAAATATCCGCTGGTCTGTTGGCATTTTTGAATCACTCAGAGGAGATGCTGGCCTGGTGCATCCTCTGGAAGGTTGGATCGCCCAATTAATCATTTCACCACAGGAAAATTATTCTTTTCTCTGTTAGTTCCCAAGTAGCATCTGATTCATAGTCTGCAAAACAAACCAAAGGAGCCTGGTACCCACAGCCATCTTCGGAAGGGGTACCAGTGCAAAAAAGTGCAAGGCGGGAAAATCCCTAATTACTGAAGTAAATAAACGTGCATTTCCACTTCCCAGGGGTCAGCTTGCTCAGCTCAGCCACCACTTGTCCGCACAATAGCATTTTATCCTCCATCTCCTTCATCTAGAGGCAGGGGATTTTATCTTCAGGTAGATGCTGGTGCCTCTCACAGCCTGGCTCAGGCTCTCGGGTGCCTTTAGGTGCCGCTGCAGCACAAATAAACACAGCAGGGTTCAGCTTGGTGGTTCTCATGTGTGGAACCCAACCCTTGCGCAGGCTGCCCTGTATGTCAGAGTCACGGGCAAAAAAGCACGGAGTCCATCACAATTACACCAAGCAAGAGGCATAAAACTCTCGTGGCTCCGCATGAAAGAGGCTGCTGGTTTATTTTTTCTTTTTTTTTTTTTTTTTTTAAATTCCAAAATCTGTTACATTCAAGTGACCTGATCATTCCCAAGCTATTCCTTTACCACGTGTTTTTTCGGTAATTAACTCCTTCCTAGGAAGGCAGCACTGCAGTTCAGCTGTCCTGTCCCTTGTGTGGGCAGCCTCACAGGTCCAGCTGCTTGATCAAATACTTCCCTACCTCCAGCCTTGCAGGTGCTGCAGGTTTCAACTTATTCCTTCAGGGAAGTGACAAAGTTCCTCCAGTCTTTACAAAGTGTGCTAAAAGCAGCGATCCTTCGTCCTCACCAGTGCAAGAACTACAAAGACTGAGGTGAAGTGGTAGAAGAGCAGGATGGATGTCCATGCTGAAATTCACTACTCTTGAGACTTCTGTAGGTTTTGGTCAGTGTCCCAAGATGGCCCTCACTGCAGCTGCTGGCTTTTCCCATGGATCAGGGGATCTCAGTTTCTCCATCCTGTGCAGCCAGTTTCTCTGATCCTCTGCTGTGAGAACAGCTCCTTTGCCATAAAAGCTTACCCTCCTGTTTCTCTCTTCTGCCCCAGTTTCTTCTCCCTCTTTACATTTTCTTAAAGTGAGAACATCCTCATTTCTTTTTTCCCCCATCTGAGGATTCTCCCTTTCTCTTCAGAGTGCAGAGTTCCAGATCTCAGGCCAGATTCATCCTCTGAATCTCTGGCATTCAAGCAGAGCCTGGAATGAGAGCCTCTTTTCCTTGCTGCATAGCATTTTGCAGTGGTACGGACAGAAAGAGCGGAAACATCTCAAGGATGCTTCCAGGCTGCAACAGGCTCAAACATAACATTCAGCAATGCAGCAATTTCATTAAAATAACCCAAATTCATCAGTTATGCAAAGCCTCTCCACAGCACACCAGTGAGTCAATTGGTGAGGTTAAACCAGAACAAAACCCTGTCCCTGGGATAGGCAGTGACTTGCCCACAGCCCCGGAAAGAACACGAGCGAGATTTGTTTTGTGCCCACGGATATACAATTTCTGCCCTTGAAATCATTTCCTCGAAGGAAAGGGATAAATTAGAGGGCCTGCTTCCCTCTCACGATGGGGAAAGCTGTGATGTTGTTTTGCCTGAGGCATGTCATGAGCTAGGTTAGAATGGTTTATGTGAGCATCTCCTGCTCACCTGTAGGACCCGTCCGGATTGTCGGGGCTGCCGGGGACACCTGGGCAGCAGCAGTGGCCAGCCCCAGACACATCAGTCCATGAGCATGTGCCAGAAACAAACCCCATGGAACACTTCTTTCTGTGAGCTCAGTCCTCTGGGGGCATCCTTGAGAATCTGATGCCAGAACCAAGGCAGTGGGGCCTGCGGGTGTGGAGGGAGTCTCCCTCGGGAACCAAGTGCAAGAATTGGTGCTTAATGTTGTGTACTCGGCTCTGTAAACTGTGGCCAGAGCTTTTTAACTAGGCTGGGCAAGGGCTTGCTTCTCATATTGCTTCCTGTGCTTTTGTGCATTGTTACTTCTCAAGTTATTCAAAACATCTAAAGGAGGCTGAAGCAATTACACTGCAACTAAAATAAAGTCCTAATTTTGTAATCCACTTCCCCCCTCACCCACACAGAAAAAATCCACAATGAGATATAGTGCATGAGAAAATACAGAATATTCCACCTACCCTTCAACAGAGCATGTATGAGCACAGTCCTATCACAGCCAGCACCAGGCTAGAAAACTTTTCATTAATTTGGAATATATATGGGCAGAAGCTTGATAAGCAAATAGCAGTGTTCCCAGCACACCAGCCAAACCCTATGAAAACTAAAAACAATAAATTTATTGAAAGCTTTTTTAAAATAGGAGGAAATTATTACTCATTTGAATTCTGTTCATGTTAAGGTCAATGGTCTTTTTTTCAGATTCTGATTGTTAATATTAGATGAAAGGACATTTCCTTTACATTGTATTTATGAACTCTAGTGGCACAAGGAGGATAACATACATTGCACACCAGAAACTTTTCTCAATTTTGCATTGTTTAAGAATTAGTTCATTACTCATTTTCCTTTGACCTTTAAGTTAAAGCCAGGGTTATTTAAATATATTGAGCCCGATTGTGGTTCTAGAATTTGTGTGTGGATACTTGATTTGCATTCAGTCAATGCAGCTTAGACTGTGCCCATGGATGAGACTGTGGTTTGAAAAACACTGGTCTGAGAGTATGAGTTCTCTCATATTCTGTATGATGGAGGCAAAAATCCCAAGAGGTTGTAGGATGGGACAGCATCTTCTATTGAGTTTGACAGAACAAGCCCTGTTTATGCCCCTAAGGTGGAACACCACAGCATTCAGCTGAATATGCCTGGCTTTGCATGCTAAAAGTTGTCTCCATTGCATAATATTGTGGGTATTCAGGAGGAAATTTTTGATTGCTCAGGTGAGAGCTTTCGCAACGCCGCACGAGCACAAAATTATGGTCTGAGATTTGCTGCGGCTTTCTGCTAACAGCAAACATAATTTGACAACTGAAGGTAGCCCCAGAGCCTTTTGTGTGGTCTGTACCATGGAATAATCATCCACAAAACAATATACTCCTGGTGACACTTCCATTGCCCCCAAAATTGCCTCCTTTCACTTTGCTGCTGTTACTGTCATTTCCTGGAATGACAGTAACATTAGTCAGAAGCTTTCTGTTCTCGTGGCAGAAAAAAAGAAGCAAAACCCTCTCAGATTTGCCTGTGTTTAGGTGCTGGATATTGCTCAAGGTACATCCTTGCACTGGGTGGCTGCTAACAGGGAGCAAAGAGCTATCTACACTGTCACACTTTCACTCAGCAGTGGAACCATGTCAGATCTGCCCTGATGTCTGTGAGAACCAGGTTTGCCTGTGGGTTTTCCAAGTGCTCCCTCCCTTTACATCAGCTGCCAACTGTGCATCTTTGTCAGCCAGACAACAGAACTGTGTGCTGAGCTCCAGCCTTGCTGGCAGCTCTGAGACTTCCACCAAACACCTGTGAGCAGTGGCTTCCTCCTCACCAGGCTGCTGAGACACTGCTCTCATTTTTCTGGTGAGAGTGACACCAGAGCACATCCTTTTCCTCCTGAAGGCATGACAGCCTGTGAGCAGCATGGCTGAAACACCACAAAATATTATCCCAAATCCTTTCCCCCCATCTTTTCCTTTTCTTTTAATTATAGGATGAATGTGGCCTTCTCTCGCCATGTCCTCATGCACACACCTCCACCCCAGCTTTGGCAGTTCTGAAGGAAATGGAGAGTATGTTGACACTTGTGAGTGGTTTGGAAAGATTTAGAAGTCTCAGAACCATGCTCCATTACAACAGTTATCAACACAGCAGCAGCTCAGCCTGTGTCCAGCAGTAATTGTTAATTCTAGAAAATGCATGAAATTAGTAAAGGCATTTTCCGGTTGGATTCCAAAAACTCTTGTGTTCTCAGATTCAGAATTCAGCAAGAAACTCTTATGTTTGGGTATCACTGAGAAATGTTAAAATGTGGGGAAAAAATTATCAGCATTCTAACAGAAGGAGGCAGGCAGCCTTTCCCTTCCACTTTCTAATCTCCTCTGCTCACATGATGCACAAAGCAAAGCTGCACAGAGTATTTTGAACAATTTTAGTTTGTGAAGAACTCCACCAAAATTTTAGTCTCAAATAAAGTTTTAGGGCGTCACTCAGATTTCAGAGTTCTGACCTAAAGAAAACACGGGTTGCTAAATTATTAGTAGTGATCTGGACAGCCACAGCTCATTTCAAATTAGCAGTAATGTTGCCTTTGTGATGAACAGTCACAGATTTTATGTGAAAATTTGCAGAAAAAGCATTTGGGGGGGTGTTTTGTAGGCTTCTGAAATGAGGCAAAGAACACTATTTTTCCCATTAGCCTTCCAAACTCACATGTCTAAGGGCAGCTTAAAGTGAAAGACACAGTGAGGGCGTCCTGAGGCCGCCCCCACTCCCAAATAACAATAATACACAAATAGTTCAGCTACTGAATAGGTTTGGGTAATCCTTTGTACTTTTAGTATTTCACCATCTGCCATGTCTAAAAAGAAGTACATGTAGCCAGGAGCACTGTGAAAGACAGGCAGGCAAGGGATCATGACCCCTGCTTTTGACCTTGATGCTGAGAACTCCCATCTCAAAAGAGATCTAGGGCTGCAAACCTGTCACTAGTCCTGCCCTTCGGAGCCAGACAATTGGCAGGGCAGACTCGTCTCTGTAAAAATGAGAAACTGTTGTGGGGGGCTTAAAGGGGAGGAGGGAATGAACACCAGAGAACAACAACTGCATTTCAAATAACCTCACTTATCCCTCTCAGCCCTCCTATCAGCATTTCCCTTCTCTCATTTCCATACCGAAAGTAGATATAAAGCTGTGAAAGATGTTCAAGATGTGGCACCCATTTGGAAACCTCCCAGGCAGTTGTACTGACATGTTTTTAAAGACTGCCTGTAGGTCTTTCATCTGGATTAGCTGCACATTCTTCCCTTGGCTCCTTTTCTGTGCTGAAAAGCTCCCTCACTTTTATCCATTGCAGGACAAAGTTCCCCTTAAATCCCCACCTTAGAACTCACTAATTTGCACAGTAGAAGAGACTTGCTTACCACCACTTTGCATCTGTATTTACACACGAGGGGCACCTGGATCCAAGTGAAGTTCCTTTTGGGGATTGACTTCCCTTTGCAAATCAGGAGTACATTCCAGAGCTTCACTCACTTTAAGTTCACCCCAAATATGCAAGTTCAGTTGGCTTGTTCATGAGAGTAAGGCAAGCAAGAGCTGGCCTCCTCCTCGACCTCACATATGAGCAAAGCCTGTCTTTTCTTTTTTATAGCTTTTTCTTGAGTGCCAGAAGTAAGCAGAAATTTCTACTTTCAGAGGAAGGACTGGTAGATGCAACACACTGATGTTGCTGTCCTGGTCTTCTTCTCTTTCATTAGGCTGGTTTTTTATTATTATAGAGGAAAATAACAGATGGAAAAAAAAAATCAGGAAGGTCTATGCCAGACACATAAAGCTGAGGTGTTCATGTTTTGCAAATTGTTTCTTCTCCTGTCTGCTCATAGATAATGGAGTTTTTGACATCGAGCCACAGAAAAAGAGAAAAAAAATGTTGCCTGCCTTGGCCAGCCTATTGAAAGAAATCATCTCCTCTTTCCAGTTTGTTTCCATTCCCCTCATTAATCCTTCTTTCCTGCCCAGCTTAACTCTCCCATCCTGTTATCTTCTCTTCGTGATGTTTCACCCAAGACAAGGCTGATGCTTACCATAACAAATTCCTCTGAAAGACCTGGCAAAAAGCGAACATGACAAGAATCTGCAGGCAGATAGAAACCTGAATGGCTGGCCTTAAGCTATATTGATATTTCTGTAGTGATATATACAGAGACTGCAGTAAAAACCTAGACCTTTGGCCCACTAGGGCCAGTTACTTGTTTTTAGATGTGGCTGCTAATCAGCCTTTCAAAGGAAAACAAAAAATCCCTTATACACTGAGCTCCAGTGTATTGCTGTAGAGAGGAATATTTCCTTGACCTTACAAATCAGCAAGACGTGTCATGCTTATTCTGATATTCTGGTATCCAAATACCTACAAATATTATCAATCAATGTCAAATTACTGAGTCCTACTCAAAATCCAGGGTAACAAATACGTGTATGAAACTATGGAATTGGGTCGTTGGTCATCATATGCTGTCCTTTAAAAATGCTGTTTTCCCTTCATTTTGAAAAGGTTGAAATAAATTATCTGATTGTCTCTGACCTAGCAGAGGGAAATGAAATCAGAACAGCTGGGTAGGTCAAGAAGGAGATGAGTCATGTTACATTCAACTCATCAGGAAGGGGCAGAAATCTGGGCTACAGGAACTAGGACAGCTGAGAGGGAGTAAAGCAATTATAAGTGTATTGGACTCTTATCCAAATCTCTTAAAATGGCCTTTGGTTCTCGCAAAGTCAGCATAAAACTGGCAATGTATTGTTGGAAATGCTTGAAAAAAGCAGAAAAGAAATTGCTTTTAACACAATGTTCAGTGGAAAATGTCAGTGTTTCATTTGAAAATATGGGCTGCTGTCTTAAAACCTGGAAGCTTTTAGCAGAGAAATTGTTGCGGCAAAATACAAATTAATTTAGGTGAAATCAACAATCTATCAGAAAAGTCAGAAGACTTCTTAACCTGACTTGATGTAGACTTTTTGGATTTCTTATCACTGAAATATATTGTACAGTCCTAAATCAATACACTGAAATACTGGCAAGCATCACTAACAATACATATGCTTTCATTTTATGCTTTCATATTAGTGGCATTAATATTAGAAAGAGCAAACTGTGCTCTTTTATACGTATCTGATTACTTCCATTTACAAATATGGATTTGCTTTAATGGTGTTCTTCTAGAACAGGACACGCCCTGCAATGCTCCTCACTGTTCCCCCTATAAATCATGCCTAAACTCCTTCCCGTGCCAAAACTGACTGCTTAACTTCTCCTGATCACTTCCACTATTTCTGCTTCTTATCCACTCGGTTGATTCCACAGTGTCCAGAGGTTATGAATGTCCTACTGATGTCTCAAACCAAAACCAAGCCACTGTGGATGAGTCAAAAAAGCTCTGAGTCCACAAAAACACAGCTAATGCTCTAAATACAGCTGTGCAGCAAGACAGCAAAATAACTGAAAATGTTTTTTAGGTCAATGAAGATCAAGTAAAATTGGAGGCAAGCAAAGGCAGGCAAACAGTTTTTGGATTAAGCACACGGGTTTTTTGCTCTATGATTTTGCCTCAGGTTCATTTTGAAGTTTATAAGTTTTTATTTTTTTAATTATAGCTCCAGTGTTTGAGGTTTTATTGGAATTTAGGGGTTCTTTTTTTCTCTTTTCTGGATTAAAAGAATATCAAAATAGGATAAATGCTCAGACAAACTGGCAGGAAATATTTTCTGAAACCAAGAGGAACAAAGATGAAGATGAAAGTGCCAGCAATTCACATTGTCCTTACTAATCACTCCAGTGCTGAGGGTAACTGTTTCATCATGAGGAACAAGAAGGAATGCAAATCCTCTGAAGGACCAGGGACTGGCACTGTGTTGCCCAGTACAGAAACTCCTACTGGCTCACTGCTAAATATCTCCATGGTGGGATGTATTCAGGTATCCCACAGCATCAAGAGAGGAATGAGTGCTCCAGAGAGCGACTGTTGTGGAGTCTCCATCCTTGGAGGCACTCCAGTCTCAGCCAGGTATGACCCTGAGCAACCTGGTCTGACTTTGAAGTTGCATTTGGCTTTGAAGTTGGCCGTGCTGTGAGTGGGCGTGTGACCAAGTGACACTGAGAGGTCCCTGCCACTCTAAAAATGTTCTGTGATTCTCCCTAAAGCTGCTCAAATTAGTTCCCTGTGCAGCCAGAGTGACACAAAGCAAGACAGTGGCAATGCTTTAGCACAGAACCTGTAGCCAGCAACACGAGGGATGTCTCTCTTTCCAAGGGTGAAGACAAGATATGAGAGATGCTAAAGTAATGATGATCTAACTACATAAACAGGAGAGCTGTTTGGAAGGCGAGATTGCATCTCTTTATTAAGCGGGCTGATAACGGTGGAAAAACAAAGATAAGGTTTGGGGAATATAAGATTTTTCAGGTCTGCTTTTTTCATGTCAGGTCATCTTCAGTTGATCTTGTAAATAATCATAATTATTGCAGTGCTACACCAAGGAGATACAGTGACTCTATGCATATAATTACTTGAGAAAATGAAGAATGTGACATTAGGCTTTAAAATGTGCATTGAGATGTACAGACTGATGAAAAAGGAAATTTGAGTTTGTCTTGAAATAAAATACAATGTAAAGGGAAATTCTGCAAGTTGGATTTTTAAGTTACTTTAAAAAGTAATTTTAATTTTCATTTCCTTGGGAGAATGCAGTTTGCACAGACTGCAAAACTACAGTTCAGTTCACTGGAAATGTTGGTGTCTGGTGGAGAGAATCTCTTTTCTGGGACAACAGAGGACATTTCAGGTCAGCACTAAGAACTTCTTTGCTAGCAGTGATGGCCTTCAAAGAGCTCCTGAGAGATGCACTTGCCTCATGTCAGGCCTGTGAGTCACTCTTTTACACAAGTAATAAATATATCCAGATTATGTACACTTAATGCAAGAAGCCAAACTTTATATCTTGTTTTTTTTGAAGATGTCTTGTTTCCTCAACTGTTCATCATGAAGACATCTCCCCAGTGCTGTGTGGCAGCTGTGTGTGTTCTGAATTCAGAGGGCTGTCTGACCCAGTCAAGGCAGGTCTGCAGTTCAGACAGATCCAAACCTCCCATAGTTTTGCCCTTAGATTACCCTCCAGATTATTTGTGAAAAAGTCCCTGCCATTCAGCAGCAGAATAAATTATTTGTTTAGAGTTTGAGGAGAACTCCAAAGCTTCCTTTCCCCTCATTCCATGCAGCTCAGCACCTCTCTTTTGCTGCCTCTCATTCTGTGTGGACCAACTGAGGGTGAAGTGACCTCGTCAGGTTCCTGGGGGGTCTCTTGAGCCTTGTTTCCAAGTGATGGCGTTTTTAAAGAATCCAAGGTTAAATGAGGGGTGGGCTGCATATGTCCAAAACAAGGCAGGCACTCTGAGAAAAGTCGAGATGTGCTGGTTGGGAAAGGCACAAAGGACCCACATCCAAAGCCAGGGGATCAATGGAAGGATGTGCAACGCCCTAATCTGATGAAGCACGGCGCAATGAGACGCTCAGAAGCTGAAGCCTTTGACACCTGAGCCCTGTAGCAAAGATTCCCTGGATGCCATGAAGGTGAATTGAGGTTAGCAGGGAGCAGATAAATACAGGAGGGTGCAGACTTCCATACACCTGATGAGGGAACACAGTTTGCTTTCATCTAAGCGGGGCCTTGTGTTTTCTAAACACTTCAGATGCTGCGTTCTTGTTTTGATTTGGTTTTCATTATTAAAAACGCAGCAAATGAAACCCCCAGAGAAGAAGCTGGAGGGAGAGCTGCTCCCACATTTTCACCTCTAGGTGGATTGCTTGACCCTGCCCACAGTCCCACCTCGAGTGAGTAACAAAAACATAAATCCCTGTGGGACATGGGAAGATACAGGTTTTATGTATCAGCAGAGTGTGCCTTAGGAAAAGGTATGAAATCACTGCCAAGGAATTTCACCGTTTATGTGCAGCTCCAAAGTAATCATCTTCTGTTTATTGCCTGGGTAAAACCCTTTACTTCTTGGGTGCTGCATATTTGAGTTCCTACCTATCACAGACAAAACAGGCATTTTGTTCTTGCAGCTGCACTCTGTATACTCAGAAGTGTCCTGTGCTCTCTCAGATTTTCTCTTATTTTCTCTTTATTGGCATAATTTTCTTCACTGAAGAACTACAGCAACATATTTTTTGCACAGGAAACAATGACATATACCAGGGCTACCATGAACATCCTGTTATCTGTAAGCCGTGCTCCCTATGCTTATTTTTCACTAAGAATACTTCCAAATTTTCAGACCAAAGTGGCTTGAAAACTCAGTTTACACAAAGCTGTCCAGTCTTATCAGACCTGATACCTCTCTTAGTATAAGCCTATGAAATCCATTCTCAGTGAATTATGTCTGCAGGGTACCAAGGGTCCTGTAGGGAGGGATGAAAGTTCCCCGTGACTGTCAGCTCCTGATTTAGGCAGTGACACCAGTGCCAGGTGCCCTGGCTGAGGAGAGCAGAGTCAGCAGCACAAACCACCCCAAACCCTGTGTACATTTATTACGTGTTCCAGTGATGCACCAGCCTTAGCACATTTTCTGCAAAGAAACAGCTGATGGAGAACCCCTTTTCGACCCCTCCACAGACTCCAAATCTTTAACAACATGGTCTTTTCAGAATGGGATGAGAAGCAGCATCTCAACTGACATGAGATTTGTGCCTAGCTTGTGCCTGTCAGTCCTTGGGTGCCAAGACGAGGAACACTCAGGCTAGGAAGATTGTT
Organism: Nicator chloris; assembly: GCA_013400495.1. Classification (NCBI taxonomy): domain Eukaryota; kingdom Metazoa; phylum Chordata; class Aves; order Passeriformes; family Pycnonotidae; genus Nicator; species Nicator chloris. The sequence continues at coordinate 71,332 of WAAE01018062.1, read as the reverse complement.
CATGTCCTAGACATAGATCCCCTCAGTCCTGGCAATGGCAAATAAAATGAGTTTAGGGCATTACAGACAGAGAATCTGTTCCTGGGTGCCAAAGCTGACTTGAATGAGGCTCAACACAAAACACCATCGACTGGAGACATTTACTTGAGCAACAAACCCTGGTATTTCTTCTTGCAAGCAAGCTGTGTCCCAGACAGTGCTTCAAAAAATTCAGATCCATCTGTGTGGCCAGTGCCTCCTGCACAGCCACGTTATAGTCCATCCCCACATGGGCTTGTGCCCACCATTGGCATGACTCAAGCTGTCCAAGAAGTTTGCTGATTGATCTCTGCATGCCAGCTAATGAGAGGCCGCTGGCTGGGGGCAGGTGGTGGGTGCATTTGCTCAGACCACAGCACCCAGGATGACTTGGATCACCCTTTCAGCAGTGTGCTGTGCTGGAAACTCTGTAAAACACTTTGGCAAGTACGAGTGTGCACTGTGTGAATGTTACAGCCACCAAATTTGTTGTGGGTCCCTGAGACTAACCAGAGCTCTAAGATTTTAGTAGTGATTTAATTTTGTAGTACCTCCTAGGGGCATGTGGGAAAGGCATCCTTCCTGTAATTCCTTAGACCTTGGGGGGAACTGAGACCTGTGTAAGAATTAATCCCAGTTATTCTATAGGATTTTGCTAGAAGAAGGTACAGAGATTTGAGCACTCTAGGGCTAAGGAGAGCTGACCTAAATATCCAGTCTTCCACAGACCCTGACTCACTGGTTCTAAAGATATGCTGGGGTCTGCTGAATGGCACCATCACTTCTCTGGTTATACCCCAGGAGTCTGGCAGGAATGACACAGCATCCCCTGTCTGCCCTTCCCCTCATCCTTCTCCTCCATCCTCTGCCTTCCCAGTGCTTGCTGCCTGCAGCTGGCAGTCCCAGGAGCTGGAGCACAGCCTCCAGGCTTCGTGGCTGCACTCCTGGACACGCTCCTGGTTTTAAGGGGCTGCAAAACGCTGCTGTACTGAATTATTGTCTCTTGCAGTCTCACTCTCCGGCTGTGCCGCTTCCAAAGCACAAAGAAAGGTTTGTTAACACAGCACCAGCTACTATGATTTTAAAGAATCACACCTTTTGCCTTGTGCTGGGAAATCTGTGGGCGTTGGGGCGAGGTATGTACACACATACACTCAGAGTGTGTGCATGCATGTTATAGAGTTCTGCATATCTACATATATATGGATCTGTATCAACTTACACACATGTGTACATGCATAGGTTAAGCCTTATCAGTAGAAGAGGCTAATATGCCCCCCCCCTTTTTTTTTTTTTTTGAAAAACCAACATTTATTGCTGACTTGTCAGGCATATTCCTTTTTTGTTGTTTTTTTTAACTTGGCCAGTCCTTAGAGTACAATAGTACATTGGCCATCTGTGCAGAGGAGAAGAGGGGTTTAATGAATAGACAAAGCAGGGAATGATTGACTGATTGGGACTGTTTCCCAGTCTCATTCATACCAGCCATACAATGGAATCACTCCCCATTTACACCGCCAGAAGTGAAAGGAGAATCACGTCTGTTTTGAGTTCATTCCTCAGAAGCTCAGATCATCCTCCTGGGCAAAAGACTTTAAAGCACGTGCTGCTGAAGCCAGGCTATCTGGTTTATTCAGAACATGCCCTAGCCTTTTATATGTGCTAGTAAAATTAGCTTCTCCTCGGCCCCTCTGGTGGTGTCATGCAGCAGACGTGGCCTTTGTATAGGGCTAGGACAGTTTGTGTCCGGACAAACTTGTTTATGCAACCCAGTATGCCCCTTCCTTTTTTTGTCCCCATGTATAATGACAAAGTTCTAGGCATGTGGGCAGATCACTTACTTTCCCCTTTTGTCAGAGTACAAATTTACAACAGCCTGTTTGCATACCGTGCGCTGGATTTTAATCAAGTTCACTGTAAGGAGAGATAATAAAAATGAGAACCATGATTACTTCACAGTTGATTTCATTTGAATAAAGAACTGCTCAATGACAGATGGTTTCTAGAGCTGCTCTATATGTGAGCTGCCATGATGTTGAATAGTAAGGAGAACAAGAAAGTATGCTGCTGTGGTCTTTGGGTCCTTACTTTGTCTTATCTATATTCATGTTTTATTCAGAGAGGAAATTAGACTCCACACCATTTTTTATTCAGAAGAGAAGGTTGGAAAGCAATAATACACAGTATGCAAACCTGCCAGCTTCTCTCAGATCAGGTCCACATCCCTCTGCTCTGCCAATGCAGCTTTAACAGTATTCTCCACCAGCAAAATGCCTTATTGTGGATGTAGCTCATATCAGGGGAACTGCGCTTTTGGCAGTGTGACTTGTTTCACCTCCACCCGCAGCAAAATGTGTCACCCCAGAACAGTAAAGCAAGGGGTTTTGTTAGTAAAGACCTGTGTGAGGAAGGGGTGTCTCTATGCACTGCCTGATGTGGCTACACCAGTGACACAGCAGCATGGACGAGCTGAGAGTGTTTCCACTGGCCTTGAATTTGGCTACTCCTGTGGGTTACTTCTGCCATATCTAGTACAGTATTACACAAAACTGCTGGGGACATTGTTCTCAGAGTTTTACTCTGTGGCAGAAATACTCTAGCACATATTGAGGGAGTATATATAACCTATACAAACCAGAGATGCTTGGTGACATCCTTGTACAAATGAGTGGTCTTTCATCAGCAGCTTACAGCAATTTTAATCTCTCCCTCGCTGCATGCTTACCTGATCTCACCTGCATTATTCTGAGCTGCAATGGAAAATCATTGACTTGATGAATTAAAATGCTAAGCTTGCTTTGCATTTGGAACAAGTTTTCCAGAAAAGGCAAAAATCTACACTTCTCCAATGAATAGCTAGGAATGTCAAAATTTGTCAGGAGCAGGAATAGCTTTTCTTAGACCACCTACTGTGCTTGGAAGGGTTAGACAAGTTTTTAAGGACACTACTGAATTTCAGAAAGTTCCAGTCTTCAAAAACGGGTAGAGGTTGAAAAGTGTTGCTTTGAAATCTGTTAATACAGCAGGAAGAGATATTGCTTGAGATGAAAGGTAGCTGGTGCCTGTGCTTTGTTGGTGTCAGAAGGGACTGCTACTAAAAGTGGAGTCCCAAAGGGCATTAGCCTGTGTGGTTCAGAGGGAAAGAGACAATTTATCACCTCAGGAACACAGAGATATTTGCTGAGAATAGTTACTGAGGGATCAGAACATGCCATAAAACCACTGTCTTTATTGCATCCACAAATTTTGCATCCAATAACGATTAAAGCCAAGAGGTAAATATTTCAGCTCCTCAGGCCCCATTAATGGGAGTCTTTCCAGTGGCTTTTGAATGCTTTGAATAGTGCTCACATAGAGCACATTCATCCTGTGAGCTTTTGGACTAAACTTTTTTGGCTGTTGAGTCATGGGTTCAGCTAGTGACCACCTGTGACTCTTGAGATCACTGTGATTATTAGCTTAGGCAAATGCACTTGTCTTCCATTCCTCCTTCCTGTTTCCATTTATCCTACCGGGGTATTCACCTGTTGTGTACTGTCTAAATCCTTGATTAGGAGGTCTCTGGGTCAGGGCTTGTCTTTGTTTCCTTTGTTAGATCTCTTCTATATTAATCCCTTTCCCATTGGCAGTATATGAAAGGTGGATTCCTCACAAATTCTTATTAAGTACCCAATTAATAAGAACAAGAGCGTGTTAAGAGCACAGCACAGAGACAATGCTCCATTCAGATGCTGCATGAAATCTTGATGCTGATACTGTCACTTGAGTGAAATCTGTCTAGGGCTGGGAAGAATCCCATCATAAGCACTAGGGAAATATTATTAACAGAGCTGGACACATTTTATTTATTTATTTGGAATTTGGTGTGTGTATGTATAATAAAATAAAAGTAACAACTACTTTCTTTGTTTTCCACTATGCACCATTTATATAGATTTTAGAAATTCAGACATAAATTAATCCTGGGTAAAAAAAAAAAAAGAAAATTTGGCCTAAACATTAGCCCCTGAACCTGAGCATAATCTGGAGCTTCATTCTACTTCACAACTTCTATGGAAACACAGAACACACAACAGAGAATTTTATGGCCATTTGGAGAAATAAGCATCCTCTCCTGGGGTAGCTCTGTGTTTCTAGGGCTCTCATCAGTTCCCATGTGCCAAAGGATAAGTGCAGTTCAGACGTCAGACCCAAAACCTGAGTAGAAGAGAATATCTAAGAGCATCAATGATCCAGTGAATAGCAACCTAGTAAACAACATCCCTGCCCAGGGCAGTGGGGTTGGGACTAGATGATCTTCCAACTCAAACCATTCCATGACTTTGTGACCAGGAGGAACATTGTTGCAGATAGACACGAAATAAGAGAGGGTTGTATGGGTCTAAGGGATGAGCTGGGAGCAGCATGGCATTTTGGGGCCAGTAACAACAGGGAATGGGCAAGGGTCAACAGACTGTGAGAGCAAGCAAGATGAAGGAGAAGGTTCTGCTATTCCTGGTTGAGAGAAAGTTCTGGGTTCCACCTGAAAGGCCAAATTAAATAAGGTGCCGAGCTACAACATTTGCTGTCATAATAGATGGCTACAAATCTCCAGGAGGCAGCTCACATCTGAGGTGGATCCAGTGGGCCCATACTGAGAGAGAGGCCTGAGAAACCTGGCTCTGCTTCCAGGATCCTTCCCCCTGCAGGCCTCCAGGCTTCCTTCTTCCCCCTCTCCACGTCTCCACGCACACAAAGGTCAGAAAGCAGAGCCACACACAGAGTGCCTTGGGCTGCTGACTCTGCCGTGGCCGTGCCTCCAACAAACATTCCCACGGTGCACCTCCGGCTGTGGGTGCGAGGTGATGAAGGCCTGTCTCTGTGTGTTCCCAAAAGGGCTCCCAAAGATACTGGGTGCTCCTTTTGCCATTCATTGCCCCATAGAGCAGCCTTTGGGCCGCTCTGAATGGTAACAGGTGCTTCTGGCCCCATTGTGGCGTCCCAGCTGTCAGGGATTTCTGGGGACCAGTGAGTGAGATTGTGTAGGAGTTGCTTTAGTGGCTCTTTGCCATTCAGGAATTCTTTTGCGCCAAGGGAATCCTCCAACAGCTGTTTGGGCTGGCTTGGTGACAGCTTTGTGCTGCCGGAGCTGGGCAAAGCGGCCCCAGCTGGGCCAAGTATCTGGCTCCTTGCGTGTAACTTGCTTATTTAGGCCTGTCGCCCTGTTTTGTAGGTAATCACTGCTACTGGTGGTGAATGCAGCGGGCTGCTGAAGCCGGGGGCCTTTGCCAAGGAGCAAAACACCGACTGATGTAATTGGAATGTGAGATCTGCAACGCTTGAAAATTCTGCCAGAAAGCAGTTAAATGGAGATGGCATCTCATTAAAGGGAAGAATGGGGTCTCTGTGCATGTGTTCTGTCCTTAGACTGGGCAATGGATCCCCAGCAAGTTTCCTCTGTAAAAGATAAGGTTTGAAAGAGAGGATGGGGAAGAGCTGTGTCTGTGGGTGCAATGGGTAGGTGCAGAGCTACTGTACTCAAGGATGTGACATCCAGGTGCAGCAAATGAAGGCCTGGTTGAAGGCTTACAAACAAAGATAAGCTTTGCCACGCCATGGTTTTGGTTGTGCATGTGACCTGAATGTCTGTCCTCATCCCTTTGTGCTATTGCCTATTCAGGAGCCACGAGGAGCAAATCATAAGGCCAGCTAGCGACTGTCTCCATATCTACTGAGTCACGATTGGCAACGCACGCCCCGAGGATCAGCTGTTTGATTATCCAGAGAGCATGTGGCTTTACTCAGCTGCTCCAGGCAGAAAAAGCCAAGAAGGACAACTGACTGATTGTCGGGAAGTGTGGACAATGAGGCAGGAGCGGGAATCCATGTGACTGCTTTCTGAGTACAGTCCTTCAGCGCCCAGTCAAAACAGAATGGGCCTGAGCTGGCTGATGACCTGCATATGTAAAAATATTTGTCCTTATTCAAAAGGGAGTGGGACAACGTATACTGTGAATGGAACAATGCATGCAAGCATTTGGAAATCCAAGATGTGCCTTGCAGCTAAATCATATGAAATGACATTATCTCCCCCAGTGTATTGTTGGTTGGGTAATCAGGTTCCAACAAAGCTGCAAAGAAAATAAAAGTGGCACAAAACAAACTCTTGCTAATAAGCCCACTATTTGTCTGCTGCTAAATATGCAAATACTGAAGCAGATTAAGCAACATTAGCTTAAAGATAGGTATTTTTCTGTTCATTTATCTGTATTTTGTAGCCTAATGGATTAAAGTATAAAGCTGACAGGCTGCTTTAAAGAGATGTTCCTTGGGGGACATTAAAAAGTCTTTATATGCATGACACTAGACAAAACACCCACAGCACTGTCTTTGCTCTGAGTGAAATTCAGCGGGTTTTTTTTTTGTCTGCTTTTTATAACCAGCTACTAAAGAATATTCTTTATTTTGCTAACTAGAAAAAGGAAGGATGTGCAATAGCATTAGACATCACCTTGAAATTACAGTATTTGCCATTATTTGAAATGCCTTCCCCTCAGGACTGTTCACTTCCCTCACCTCTGCAAACACAGTTATGGAATTATTTGGCCTGGGATCATCCAAAATAATGCCTTGAAGGGACCTTCCCAAGGGAGGAGCAGTAAATGTGAATCCACACTGCTCAGCTATTTCCTTCTGGACCTTAGTGAAGACTCTGCCTGCAGCTGGTGCTCCTGAGGGATGTCAGGCTGGATGGGCCAAGTGTGTCTGTCCCCAGACAGCCTTCCAGAGCTTATCTAGAAAAGACTGGAGCCCCAACACAGCTCCATGTCTGGTGGGGAGCAGAAGGAGGCATGTGGTGTCCAGCCTGTGAGGACAGTTCTGTCCAGCTTCCCACAGGAGGGGAGAGAGGCTGGCTGTGTTTGGAGCCAGGGCTTGCAGCTATTCCAACACAAGGGTAAACTTCATTTGCACCCAGAGCCAGCACGTGGGGGGGTGGGAAGGAGGGAGGATGGACTCTCCCTGAGGTGATATCCTCCCTGCAAGGGACTCTCCAGGGTTTTTAAGCGTAGGCTGCAGAAATCTTTTTGATTTGTAGATACATGTTGCTCTTCCTTAAAAGAAAATAATTGCTTTTTTTTTTTCCTCCTCCCTCCCTGGGCTACTTTAAAACCTTCTTCTCTCATGAAGACTTTATCCAAAGATAAAAGATTCTTCATTTTATTAAGAAGAGCCCTTCTGGGTATAAGCCATTGCACCAAATTAAAAATAAACCTGGAAAATATTGGCAATAATAATAACAATAGTAATAAAGAGTCTGTGTGGTGTGAGAAAACACTGTGAGCATATTAAAATAGCAAAGCAAAGGAGAGAGCTTCCTCCAAAGCAAGGGAGAGCTTTCCTGAAGTGGATCCACAAGAGTATCTTATGGCAAAGCCTGAGCTTTGCTGACCCAGCTCCTGCCCCTCCATTCCTATTCCCATACTGTAGAGTCCTCCCACATCTCCTGGCTCTTCCCCATCACTCAGGGACTCCTTTGCCACATGAACTGCTGTGCTGGATCCTGATTGCCCCCACACCAGGAAATGTGGTGGTTCTGTGCATAAATCTTGGTGTGGGTTTACTCTGCTCCAAAGTTAGAGCATAGCACAGATTAGGAAGAACAGCTCCACACTCTTCTGAAAGCCTGTGTCATCACAAGCTGCTACTGATGGGAGAGGGCCAGCTATTTATTAACTTTTTTGCAGTGCTTTATGTCAGCTTGAGTAACGTCATCTCACTGATATTTTTCATGCTTTGATAAAATGCATCCAACACTTTGGGAACAGTGTGCATCTAGATTTTTTTCCTTCAGTCTCAGCCACCCCAAAAAGCAGCAGTACCAAATGCTAGGCAGTTACCACGACCGACCTACAGTCACTGGTGATGATGGACCAGATAGGAGAGAGAGAATACTGTTTTCTCAGCACCACTTTTATCTCACACTTTAAACCCCCATCAAAGAATTTCATACATATTTCTCTACATATTGCAACTTGTTGTAGGGGCTGGACTTGGATTGCCTTTTTAGTTAATTGCTACTTCACTTTATATTTCATTTAAAATATTCCAGTTCTAAGACATTCTACTAGGAGGTCATTGTCTCAGGTGCTGCATAAATGTCAGCTATGTTTTCATTTGCTCCTTTTTTCATTTTTTTTTTCAGGTAGGATTTTCCTCCAGGCCATGCTTTCTTGAGGTTCAGAGTCCTTGAACCTCTGTTCCAGCTTCTTTACTTTCCAGCTCAGCATCCTACTATCATTCATGGTGTAGTTCCAAAATGCACACATTCCTTACAGCTGAGATAAGAATCGCTGGGGTTTTCTTTGAGGAGCTGGTCTACCTTTGGCCTCACATGAAAATGTTGCTCTTCATAGGAAATAAATTTGCACCGCTTTGATTCACAAATTCATCTCTCCTGTCTCTGTGGATCTAATCCTGTAATTGGATCCAGACACAGAAGCTACATGTACGCTGGTGAATTAAACATGGGCAGCAGCACTCCTGGGCACTGCAGCCAGCTGGAAAAGGCCGTCCCTGTGCTAGTGAACTGCCTGGCTAAAGCTGTTCACATGGCAACCACTTACTGCAAATGGACCCTGGACTGGTTTAAGTGCTGTGCCTGACAACAGAGTTAGAATGGGCAAATGCCCTGAGAAGTTGTGGATGTCCCATCCCTGGGAGTGCTCAAGGCCAGGCTGGATGGAGTTTTGAGCAACCTGGTCTGGTGGATGGTGTCCCTGCTCACGGCAAGGGGGTTGGAATGAGACGATCTTTAAGGTCCCTTCCAACCCAAACCACTCCAGGGTTCTAGGATTCTATGAAATTTGTGTCAGGATGCTCTAAAAGTCTGCTAGTACAGGCACAGCCCAGCACCTGGGGGTGCTACTGCCATACCTGAATTTACAAGTGCTGCTGCATGAGTCTCTTGCTGCAAAGCCCATGCTGTGGGAGCAGCCCGTGAGGACCAGCTCACTACTTTATCTGATGAGTGGAAGTATTGTGGTACAAGCCACGTCTGCTGGGTATTACAGCACACCACTGGGGTCTCAACTGCATGTGGAGGTGTGTTTGTCTCAGGCATTGGATGATGCACCATGAAGCTTAAGCCATTGCTAAGTGACACATATTATCTGGGTGCACAGGTAGGCAGGTAGGTGTGTAGATAGCTGGATAGATTGATAGATTAGGATTCCTCATCCTCTGGCTCTTCCCCAAAGTCCAATTAGAGAAGATGACGTGGAAGGGATCTCAATCCTCACTGCAGAGCATTGACATAAAACCCTTACACAAGGCCACCCATGGGTCCAGGCACCCCAGGACCTTCCCTCTGACAATCACCTGCAGCAGGTTTGTGGAGTCCAAAGCAGGGCATGATGCAGTAATCCTCCTGTGGGCATGGCCTCCTCACAGCTTCTGGCAATCAACAGCTCCCTCAACTTCTGCATTAGTAGACTCTAAAGGAATTTTTCATCATGAATGTTTCTGTCCCTTTTCTGAAACCAGTTATATTCTTGGCCGCTCTAACACCCTGGGCAAGGAGTTCCACCAACCCATTAGGTGTGGTATGAAGCAATATTTCTTCTTATTTGAGTTTGCTGCTTGATCATTTCTTTGCATGTGTCTCAGTTCTTCTATTGTAACAACAGCTGTCTTTATTTACCTTTTCTGTGCCATTTGGGATGGAAAACATTTTTTCTCAGATGTTGCCTTTCATCATCACTTTTTTCCCCATGAGGTAGATTCCTTTCTACTTGTTCAGTCTTTGCATAGAAGTTATTTCTCCATAAATATTACACTATATTCTGTCACAGTTACAGATGTAATATAGTTCTGCTCTGTGCTTTTGAGATGGGGGGACCAGGCTATTTGAATGTACTTGGATTGGAGTTATGGATAAATAATTTTTTTTCCTGTATTCTCCTTCCTGTAATTACCAACATCCCATTTGCCTTTCTGATCGCTACTGACCACTCACTGGTGGTGTGATAATCTCATAGTACTGTCCCCAGTGACCCCAGTTTCCCTTTCCTGATGGGTAATTGGTATATTAGAAGCCCTCATTGCCTATGTAATATTCAGATTGTTTTTCTCTGAAGTGCATTACTTTGCACTTTCCAACACTAAATTCCATTTCTGTTTTATCATCCGGCCACTCAGTAATGCCAACCTCTCCTGCAATTCTTTGCTGCCAGCACTAGTTTTGATAGCCAGGACCTACCATATTTGATGGAAACAACCAAAGCTGACTCTTTATGACACCTTTAATTCCTCTCTTTTTTAAAAAAAATCAATTCACAGAGGAGACCATCCATTTCTTTGCAGACTGTCTCCAAACCCATAAGCTATTGCTGTTGTCCAAACAGAAGTCTGTCTGTGGACTCACCATTCCTCTTCAGTTGAGGTTGAACTCATTAATTAAATCTCTTAGTAGGTTTCTGGGAATGGGACTGGACTTCTCCTACTCCATAAGTGACACACTGTGCTCCATTGGCCCCCTGCAGCAGTTTTCATCTCCACACATCAAAGTACTTGCAAAGATGGGGGAGTATCAATGTCTCCAGGTGACAGCCAGGGAAACTGATACCCCTTTCAGCAGTAACAGTATGCAGTGTTCTAGAGTGGCCTGAATGCTATTTGTTGAATAAATTAGTTAATGAGTAACAGCAATAGTTGCTAATTAACATAATGAATATTTATGCTGGCATCTTGCCAGTTGCACATCTTATACAATGTGTCTTTCACTCTCACTTTCCCCTTATTTATTTCATACCCTGAGCTCTCAGCGGAAACGACCCATCCTGGCTCTGCCTCCCCAGCATCTGTCACAAGAAAAGCCAACTTCTTCCCACCCTGCAACAGCCAATTAGGATCAAATGCAAGCCTCAAAAATCATCCCCAGCCTCCCTATTTCCCTGTTTCCCAAGGCAGCAGTCGATCAATGGCCCCTCCACAGCTCCCCTAGGATTTACAGAGCCAAATTGTATAGAGGAAAGAAGACCCCAGCTCATGGAATGGACAGAACCAACAAGTGACCTGAGGGATTCAAGCCACACATTTTTTGCCACCATCATAGACCAGATTCAGAAGAGTCATGCCTTCAAAACATAAGTGTCCTGGGATATTTAAAGCTTCATAAAGACAATCAATAATTTAATTTCAAAGTGGAATCCAATCTGCAGCCTGCATAGCTCTGGGCCCATTGCTATACCCCACAGTCTGGATTAACTCCAGTGCCTGGAATAGCCCCAAAGCATCTGCATTACACCCAGCTCACTAATCAGGCATTTCAACTCTGTACTCCCTGGAGCAGGATGAGGAAAGAGTTGGTGTCTGTAATTTAAGAAATGAGGTGTTGGTGTCCTCTCTACTTCTGAGATGTCCAACACACCTTTGGTCCTGTGAAGAGCATCCTATGGGCACAAACCCCAAAGCTTGGTGGTTTTTATCCAGTATTTCTCTTAAGGATGAGACCCTATGAATTATCCCTGTATTAATCTTGCCCCGTTGCTAAAAAGTGAAGGCTGACTTTGAAAAGTCAAACATGTAATGCTGGTTGTGAAGAGTCACACAAAATCCCACTCTACTAGTGACTGTGATCTGACATTAGCAAAAGATGAAATAGCAAAAGTTTCATGATAAAAAATGCAAACTGACTCTTACAGGGCAAAAACCAAGCCCTAATAATGTCTATGCAGTAATGGACATTACATTAGTTACTTCCTCTCAGGAAAGACACTGCAATCAGTGTGGATAGTGCTTGTAAGTACATAATTCAGGGTCTAGCAGCACTAAGAAAGCAAAACTGAGCATCAGAAACCATTAGGAAAGAAACAGAGAAAAAAAAAAAGACACCTGTTCTCCTCCCAGTGTTGCTGTGTACATTGATGGTGTGTACCCCTGCAGGCAGGGCTGCTCTCTGTGCCCAGGAAAAACAGAGTAAGGCCAGAAGTGTTCACAGGAGATCAACAGGGATGATCAAAGCTATGGAAAGCCTTCAAAATAAAGAAGCATCATACGGGCTGGGACTGCTCAGATGGAGAAGAGACCACTGGGACAGCAGATGAGAGAGGTGTATGAAATCAGAAATGGCCTGGAGAATGTGATAAAAATGTGTCTCCTACAGTGTGAAAACTGGGGAGCCTTTACAAGACTAAGTGCCAAGTTTAAAACAAACACACCCAATGCATAAGCACTTTGTGACACCCATTGCCACAGGATGTCGTGGAGGCCAAAGGCATAAACTGGTTCCAAATACAATTAGAAAATTCTTGAAAGAAAAGTCCATCAAAGGCCCCTAGGCTGCAGACACGAAGATACAGCTTTGGATCAGGAAGTCCCTAAACTCCAGACTGCCAGAAGCTGGAAGGATGGAGTGGAGGAAATATCTCTGTACTTGTCCTGCTCCTGTGCTCTTTTGCTGAGCCCTCGCTACAGGCTGGTCGGAGACAGGATGCAGTCGAGGTGACCCCTCAGCCTGACTCAGCACTGCCCTTCCTGCAGCCTGGCTCCTTTCCAGCTGGGCTAATTCACATGATGGCTGCTCAGAGGCTGTATTTCTTCGTGTCCTGCTGTCTTGTGTAATTCGGGTTATCCAGAACACAGGATTTTCTCTGCCAGCCGAGACAGACCCTCACTGGGATCAAGGCAAAGGAACACGAGTCTTCAGACACAACAGGTAGAGCTGAGAAACTTGGGACTACAAGGTCAAGGGTCCTGATGGAGCTACAAAAGAAAAGCAATGACAAAGAGCTAAAACAGGCCTGCCATGACCTGACCAGTACTCTGGCAGGATTCATCGGGGCATAGGAAACCACACTCAGACTTGTTTCTTCTGAGACAGTCCCCATCACAAACCAGTGCCATATGGAGTGGGAATATGGACATGTAAGGAATTTTGGATCCATGCCATGCCCAGCACTTAAACCGTTTCTGCCGACTTCACGTTCTACCAGGGTATAACAGCTCTGGGTTTTGCACTGGAGTTCCTCATTGAACAAAAGATGGGGGGAGCATTGCTCCAGGCTCAGACCAGGCTCTCCGAATCTTCCCAGCCTTCCCATGGCAGATGCACAGAGCTGCAGGAGGTTCAGATAAGGCCTCACTCCAAAATTTAAAAAAAAGCCAAAAAACCAAAACACAAAAACCCAAACCGCTTGAGCACCCAGGTAATGAGCAGCACCTGTGCACCTCAAGGCACACAGCGCTTCCCAGCCGAGCCCACAGAGCTGCTCCACGTGCTGGAGATGGAGGTGATGCCTGCACTTCAGCATTTTTCAGTACTGGGGTGTAAAATAGTGCAGAAAATCCCTTCTTTGCCTCACTTTGCAAAGCTACAGCATTTGTGAACACCCTACTGCAGATAAGTAGTTTAAGTGCATTGCAGCAGGACGGCTGTTTTTAAATTACTAAAAATCTCAGCACACAAGCTTTGTCTGAGATAAGCTTAATCTTCTCATCATTATCATGCTAGAAATCATGCTGGAGGCCTCTATAATCTGACTTCATTTTGCATTAACCATAATTGTGAGAACTCACTTTCTGCATGCGTGTTTAGGCAAAGATTGTTTGCCAGTGACTTTATACAATTATTTTACTCCCAGAAGTATGCCAGAATTAATTTTTTTCCCTTGATTTAAAAAGTAAGAGATAAAAAAAAGAAGGAATGATCCCAGAGGAAAAAAGAAAATGAGAAGTGAAGAAAGTTCTTGTTGTACAGCATGACTCTGAAGTGTACAGCAGTGACAGAAATTTCAAAGTTAGAGGTACTCAATAACCAGGCTTCACCAGTCAGTTTGGTGTGCACTGCATCAGTGCACCTTGCTGTGACAGGTGAGGTCCCCACACACCAGCTCTCAGTGGGGGACATATGCAATGACTTCACCTTTGTCATTCTCATCAATACAGGTACAGTGTTAGGTTTGGACATCCTTTTCACTTTCTTCCACTTCTACCAAAATCCACACTGTCTGTTCACTCACAACCTTTTCCTCTACAGACTGTCAGGAGTTCACCTTACCTCTAGGGACTGATCCTATTCTTTTGAGACCAACAGGAGACATTGCAGTAGGGGTGGGCCAGGGCCAGGGCCAGGGTCTGGGCTGGGAGCTGCAGGGGAAGCTCTATGGAATCAGTCAGAAGCTACAGGGATCAAAGAGCAGAGCCATTTTTGCAGCTGCAAAGCAGACCTGATGCTGATCCAAACCCTTTTAGATCCCAGCCTGATACGAGAAAAGAAATTTTCATAGTTTTTCCATTAAACACCTTATCAGCAATGTTAAAGCATCTGGAGTGACAGGGTGCTAAGGAGGAGAGACTCATCAGGAAGGGTTCATAAAGAGGAACACCTAAGAACATGAAACCAAAGGTAATATTATGGCTAATGAAACAAAGGCACTTGATTAATTACTGACATCGCAGAAGTACATTTTTAAAAGTGATTACTATAACTAGAGATGTTGAATGTGATAAGATGCACTAAAACAACATAAAATATGGCAGGAGGAGATTTATGGGATTCCCCAGCACCTTGGCTGCAAAAAAGTTCATCAAATCCCAGGAGTTCACAGGAAGAGTCGTGAAGAGCTGTGAGTCTTCTGCAAGCTCCTGGAGAGCCACACTAACTAACCAGGACTGTCAGTGATACAGATAAAATACTGGGAGTCAGCTAGGAGGGGTGGAAGGCAGCAATGCTGCTGGGCTGGTGGTCTGTTCCCCGGACAGGGGTTGTGGTGGTTTGGCCCTGACCAGAATGCCCAGGGAATAACAGGGGGCACATGGAGAAATTGTGAGGCTCAGGCTTTGATGGGCCACTTCTTCCCAGTGGCCCTCACGGAGCAGTTTGGAGGTGGCAGGGTGTTCTGCCATGGAGGGGTTTTCCTGAGTTTTCGTGAAGGGCTTCACCATGAGGAGAATTTCAGCAGACATGAACTCCGTTGTCTGCTGATGCTTACAACCATTCTGGCCATGCTGGAGTTATAAAGCTTCCCTCTGCTTTTACTTTGCCTTCCAGCACTTGGCCCTGGGCAATCTCCTCAGGGAACACAATTATTCATGAGCCTCTTCCTCTGCAGGGGAGGGAATACATCCCACCTCCATTTGCCACTGCAACCCCAAGGAGATGGAGACAAACTGGCCCAGGGAGGGGAAGCCCTCTGAAGACAAACCCTTGTAGCCTCCTGCTTCTAGATCAGGGTGTTTCCAAGAGCTGGAGCTACTTGCATGATAGAGACAGGTGATGGGAAATGGGCCATTTTTCATCAACACTTTATACATTACCAGTTGCAGCACCTGGGTCAGATTAGTCACTGGTGGCTGGTAGAGCTGGCTGGGCACTATCTGCTCTGTGCTGCCTTGCTGTTATCCTCCTCCTCAGACACCAGCCCCTGGCTGCTCTCTGAGAGCATCAGCACACAGCCAAAACTCAGGTTACACATTGCATGTTAATTTGTAAGCTAATTTTGCTCCCTTGGCTCTGTTCGTGCTCTGGCTCCGAGTTGCTGCTCACAGTCAGAACCAGCCGTGCATATTTAGACAGTGACGGTAAGGAGGGCAGAGCTCAGCACAGGCGGGCAGCCGGGACTTGGACATTCCCACCTGCACTGAGCTCAGAATATGACCTAGAAACACTGCTCCTCTCTGCATTCTGCATGGAAATACGACTCTATCGATCACAGGGGTGCAAACACAGTGTGCCTGAAGTGGCAAACAAACGGTGACCACAGAAAGAAAAACAAGTTACATTAAAAAAAAAAAAGCCATGTATAAGAAGGCAAGTTGCAACAGTGAACACTGGGGACTTGTCCAAGGGCCAAGAACTAACCCAGTGTTCGTAGGTGCTCTTGGACAACTGTAATGTAAAGATTTGGAGCCAGATTCTCTGTCAGGGGAAGAAAGCAATGAAATAAATTGCACTAATGTGATTTACAGCAACAAAGATTCTGCCACTAAAAGCACAGATCCCTCCAGAAGAGCAAGGGGCATCTTTGATGAGTCGCTGCATGACAGCAACTCCTTACACACTGGAAAAATATCTCAGTGATTTCACTGGCAGACACATGCCCAAAGGGAAGTTTCAAAAGGTAAAAAAATTAACAATATCCTTAAGCTACCTATAACAATTGCTAATTTCCAGATACTTTCTCTTTTAATCATCCAGACTGGCGTATGTTGACACTCCCTATCATTGCTGTTAATCAGATCTGACTATCTCTGTTTAACTACCACCTTCATATGCCCCATGGCATTTTTTCCCTTTCTATGACAGCTCCATTACCTTACCCGTGTTGCCCCACACTGACACGGAGGGTAATTGAACCTCCAGATGAAGGTGCTAATAAAAAAAACCCGTTTGCAGAGGCGAAGTGGGAGGGAGGGAGGTCGGTCCCGGGTCCTGCCCTTGCCAGCAGAGGTCACTGCAGAATGGGAGTGTGAACACTCACCCGGGACCCATTTCAAGCCAAAAAGCTAAAAATTAGTTTCCCTGTTTCCAGGCATGCACACGATAACCCACACGCATTGGGTATTTTTAAAAAACAAAATTTAGGCTTGTGGAGATCTGTATCCAAGCACGGCCAAAGCCTCCAGGTAGCCCAGTGGATCTCCCTGAGCTCAAGCGACCAGACACAGTATTTTTCCAACACTCACCTCTCCCAGTTGGCCAGATCACACTGGTTTTAGGTGAGGGCACCCACTATAGCCAAAAATGGTATATTTTCTGAACATAGAAATACTTTTTAATATCACTGCTAGCAGATTGGCTACTGTTGATAGCAGATCTATTGTGTGAAAGTAAAAGGGGCTATTTTCTTTTACTTATTCTTTTTCTTTATCTCAGTTTCAGAGGCGTTGACGTTGAGTGCTGTAATCTCAGAGAGATTTAATCCTGATTACCCAGTATGGAAACATTTCTCCCATTCATCTCTCTGGGCTCTATAAACACACTGTGGCTATGGACCATATGGATTTCCCAGGGCACCCAGGGTCACACAAGGGTTGTCAGAGTAAGGACTAAAGGCACTTGGCACGGAAGGTCAGCTCTGCTGTACATTCAGTTTTGCCATGGGAGCTGTCATGATGGTCATCTGAACTGCTATATAACCCTGATACAAAATCATCTCCCATGAGCTCTTCTCCATCTTCAGATGGAGCAGAAGAGATTTCAGGAGGTCATCCACTCTAAATTTAAAAGAGAAACTGAGAATCCAACTTTACTCTAGTAAGTAGTGGCTAATTACTTTCAGCTTTTTTTACTTGCCTTCTGTTCTGGATGTATCTAGCATCAACAACCAACCACTAGATTTTATTATGGGTTTATTTTCTGCTTGGAACATCTGTTGTATTTTCCCCATGCTCATACTTGTAGACCACAAGCAAGTCACCCCTCAGCCTTCCTTCAAAAGGAAGAATTCCACTGAGTTCTCAGTCTCTTACCATAAAGTTTTCTGGATCTCAGGCTGCTCATGTACCTTTCCCTGATGCCTTTCCAACCTGTCAACATCTCTTTTGAAGTGTGGACTTGAAAATGGGACAGAGCGTTCCCATGGTTGCCCCATGCTGTAGTGCACAGAAATAAATCCAGGTCGTGGCTCCTCCTGTGCGTGTTCAGGACATTCTGCACAGCAGCATCACACAAGGAGGTGACATTCACCTGGTCGCTCACTGTCACCCCTACATCTTTCCAGCTCCCCTGTGGTGCAAGGGATGGAGTCCTTTCCCAAGGGATCTTTGACCTCCCAGCACCGTAATGAAAGGTCAGCCCTGAGCTCAGGGAAGAAAATGGCTCCCCTGATCCTTGGACCATTTGGCTTAGGACCAACCCCAGGTTTATGTTAGAGCCTCAAGGGAGACTCCCCAGCTGCAGCAGCACAAAAAGGATGGAGCTGGGAGCAAGGGTGGAGCCTGCATTCCTCAATCTAAAAGGAGACTTTTAGTCTATTCC
The DNA here is from genome assembly GCA_013400495.1 of Nicator chloris. Taxonomy (NCBI): domain Eukaryota; kingdom Metazoa; phylum Chordata; class Aves; order Passeriformes; family Pycnonotidae; genus Nicator; species Nicator chloris. The sequence continues at coordinate 53,358 of WAAE01018062.1, read as the reverse complement.
TCACCTCCCTTTCTTTGAAATGTCTCTCAAGAGATGGTTAGAGAACAAAGGCAAGGAATGAATAAAACACACATTATCAGTACTTAGCATGAGTCCTGCAGGGAAAGGTTGCAAGCTCCCTCCTTTTCTCCTCCCTTTCTTGTTCCTCCCTTGCCACAGTGACTCTCCCGGCTCTGGCTTGGAGTGACCCTCTGGCTTGGCATCCTCCTTGCCATTCTTTGGAGATCTCTCCTTGGAGACACCAGAGTTGCTGGCTCCCTCCTCAGAGGGCCTCACTGCTTTGCTGCTGCCTATTGACATCCCAGTTAAAATTGCCTCCACTGGAATGACACAAATGGCAGTAGCAGAGGAAAACACACCAGAGTGGGGACAAAATGCTGCACAATGATAAATGAAAAGCCATAACTGTTGTGGGGTGGTGCACACCACTGACTCACTGGGGAGCAAAGCACAGCCCTATCACTCATTGCCATCAGGAAAACCTGCAAGGACTAATGTTATACCTTTGAACAATGACATTTTTTAAATGAATATATTCCTTTTTGTTGTCTCTTGCAGCATATTTTTGAGAACTACATTGTCCAGTGCTGCCCCATAATCTTTTTTTTCTTCATGGGATTTTAATGGAAATTCCTTTCCAACCCATAGAGCTTTACACAGTTCCTCCAAGTATTATACCATTACTGCCATGCAATGGAAAACCAAGCCCTACAGATTGTACAAATTGTTCAGTTATTTGTAAAGGCCAGAAAATTGTTTGAATGCATTCTTTTATTAGCTGTTAGGGGGTTTGTGCCTTTGCCAAGCAAGTTCTGCAGAAGATGAGCATTTGCTAGTTTGCAATATGTCAGCATAGCTTCATGGATTATGTAAAGCCAAATCTGAATAATGCCATTGCTGTTAATTTGCATGGCTGCTTAATATCATCACAGAAAATTTGGGTAGGGATGGACTGTCTATTGTTTTTTGCTGTGTATGAACTGGGTTCCAAAGAAGAAGCACAGTTGTGCATGCAATATATAGAATAGATCTACAGAATTGCTTGCCAAAGGATGTTGTGAATGATAAAAGTTTATAAGGGTTCAACCAGTGACTGGACAAGTTCACAGCAGAGAAATGCACTGAGGTTACTGAACAGACAAACCATACCTTGCTCAGGGAGTCCCTGACCTGAGAACAGCTGATGATGGAAGGGGAATGTATCTTACAGGTTCTCCGCTTCCTTCCTCTTCCCAAGACACCTGTTCATGATTTCAGTCCAAAGCTGGATGCCAGTCAAGACAGACCTTGACGTGACCTGGTACAGCTGCTCTCCTGGTTTTATGTTTGTGCTACTGACACTGGTGATAAGGAGGCTGCAGCTCATGGAATCAGACAATAGTCTTGGATTGGAAAGGACTTAAGGATCATCTCCTTCCAACCACCCTGCATGGGCAGGGACACTTTCCACTAGACCAGGTCACTCAAGGTCACTCAAGCCCATTTACTGAAGTGTTTAGTTTTTAAGAGAAAAATTACTTGGATATTTGTATTTACTTCTACCATTACAGTATGCTTTGGTTATGCATGGCTTTCAAGAAGTAGTTGGTTAATGGCACTATTACTTATCTTTTCTGTGGATAAATTTTGTCTTCTTTATTCACATTCTAACAAGAAAATCAGGACAGAGAAAAAAGAAGGAAAAGAAAAATTAAAAACAAAGAAATCAAGTACACGTGTTATTTTGACCCAAAACAAGTCCATGACAGCTTAGTACACACAGACATTTCAACAGGCATGTTGGCTTTATAATCCCTTTTTTTTTGGCGTCAGCGTAAGTGATGAAAGGTAGCCATGTGTCCAGATAACTCCATATGAGTGATTAGAAAACCTGGTCATTTTCCCCATGGCACAGGCCCCTACCTGCCTTTTTAAAGACAGCCTTCATCCCAGATGCTTAATGAATGCCAGCTTGTTGCAGTATTAGCAGTAATGTCATATACCTGTGAATGTGCAGCCCAGCCCTGCAAGGAGCAAGTGCCAGGGAAGAGGATGAAAAGCAGACCCTAAAAGCCTGAATACTCCAGATGGGCAGGCTGTCCCCAGGGAATAGCTCTCCTCTTGTTTCTATCAGCAAGCAGAGGGAAACAGTTAAAAGAAACAGGCCTTGTTTGCATTAATATTTAGACTGTTTTGCCCAAAATGTAGCTAAATAATGTATTTGAAGGTACTAAACACTGTTGTGTGAAGCTGGAACTCAGACGAAACAGAGGAAGAGAGGTGTCAGGAAGGCAACTTGGGGAAGCAGAGGCTTTGCTTGGCCCTGTGTGCCATCAACACCTTTTTGGAGGATTCCACAGAGATCAGACTGTGAGACCATGACATGCCTGACAGCAAACTCAGGTGGAAACACTGATGCCAAATTAATGGCCACTGGAGAATCTCCAGTGAAGCAGGTAAAGGCTGCAGCTCAGCTGACAAAATCTAGCAAGGGCTTGTCTATCCAGCAAGCCAGAATCATGTGCTGGACCAACCACTGAAAGCAGGAAAGGCATCACTTCCCTGAAGGGATGGACATCACCTGGACTTCCCTAACACTGGTCAACATAACAGTGGAAGAATGGGCTCTAAATAACACCACTCTACAGGATGTTTAAACTGCAGGTGGAGAACTGAGCTCCAGAACTACTGACAAGATGCTTCTGGGGGTGGGAAGCAGCAAATCTCACTTAGCAGCCACAGATTAGATCTAGATGCAGACACAGATATTGTTGGTTTATTAATACGCCTGCTCTCGAACTGGGTGGCAAGTCCCCCAAGGGGCTGGAGTGCAGAGGGTTGAATAGTTTACCTCTGCAGAGGAGAAAGCAAATCTGAGGCAAATCCCCCACCATGCTTCCCTCTGTGTTACTGCTTGGATCAACCAGAGTGGCTCTTCCAGGACACCGAGCCCCACAGGCCACATGTCCATGTGAGCCCCTGGCCGTGCACTGCCTGTCCTCCCCCAGCCAGGGATGTGCCCAGCTGCTCCCAACCGTGGCCCTGGAATTGGCCTGGCTGCATTCCCAACCCCACACCGAACAATCCACAGCTATTCCTCCTGCTCTCCCAAACTGGGATGTTTTCCCTGGGGACTGCTGTCCGACTGTCAGTTTTTCCAAGCTGAGGCTACGCCAGCTTTGCATTTCCTCTTCTTTCCTCATACACTAACTCAAGTTTTCTCTGTGGGAAGCTTTCTCTCCTAAAAGCACCTGGTGAATATCCCAGTTTTCCTAGGCTTGTGGGCTAGAGCTCAGGCTGGTGGCAGCCATTATACCTGCTGAAATCACTGGGCATGCCAGTGTCAGCCAACAGGTTGCAATATCAGGGTATACAATAGCAATTGATAACAATGAATAATGTAAAAAGACTGACCAAATTTTGAGGTTCCATGTCTGATGCAGAGGTGTTCCCACTGCAGAGAAAAGTGGTCTACGCTGATCTGCAATCCTGACCCTCCCAATTCTCTGTCACCTGTTTTATTGCTGTTCATGCAAGTATTTTGTTCATGCAACCTCTGGCGAAAGAGGTTGGTCCTGGGTCTTGCTCAGGTGCAGCCACAGCAGTGTCCTTGTCTGTGCCCAGGGCAGAGGCAGAGAGCCATTCCTTGCCACCTGGACAGTTCTGGAGGAGGAGCCACCACATTTGTCAGTGGTGTCCTAAGCCTCCTTCAGTTTCTGGATCACCTGGAAGAGCATCAATGCAGAAGAGGTGTGAAAGTGGGTCAGAATAAAGGGAGTTTTTTTGGTTTTCAGTGACTGTATGCTGGCTGAGGTCCTGCCAGAGCCCATGGGTCTTCTATCACAGCCAAACTGTTGGGCAGGAGGTACCACTGGGATTATCTGATGGGAAACTGAGGCCAGAGGTGGCTTTAGTGACCAATGAACAGACCAGTTCACCAGGGGCACAGCACTGGAAGTGCATAAGTCTTATAATAAGAAAGATCACCCGGTCATGGGGGAAAAGGAGGAAAATTTTCTGCCTTAGCATCTCCTGAAGATCACCACAAGTCTGAGTCCTGAGTGTAGGCTGGAAGAAGGCTCTTAATCTTGCAGTGAGGAATGCAGATTGGATTTGATGTTGGAGAACTCACCACTGGAGAGCTGGTGACTTTCCATAAACAACCCCAATCAGCCGAGCCTGACGCCACTTCACAAAGAACTGAATTTCATTCTAAGCAGATATATTTGTTTTGGAAAGGTGTCTGTAAAGCTGAATGTGGTGCAAGTATGCTGCTGGCGGTGAATTTTCTGGCACAGTCCCTCTTGGCATGCAGCAAAGTTACCAGTCCAGCCCCACCATTCATGCTGGGCCTGAATCACCAGCGTGTTGCTGCAGCTTTCTGCTGGTACCATTCCAGAAAAACGAGTGAGAGGCTCCAGAGAGTTCCTGAGCAATGCCATGTCCTGCCTGCATGGCAAAGTCCACGGCAAAGCTGTCTGCCAGTGGCTGGCTCTTTGCAGGAATGTTGCTCCAGCCATGTCAGCATCCTCTCAGAGTCATTTGCCATCTGCCTGCCTGTGTCTTGTTTTCTCTCCTGGTCCAACACCAGGCTGGGTGGGCAGGGAGCAGACAGTGAAAGGGATTAATGGCTGCTGTGCCTCCTCCAAAAAGCAAGAAATGTGTCCCAGCTGTGCTGCAGAGTGGTGATAACAGGGAGGCCAGAGTGGAAATTGAGGAGAGGCACAGAACCCTGGTAAGGCTGGCATCTGACCTGTGCTCAAGGTTAGCAGAGCCCTGCCTTGTTGGAGGAGAGTCAAGTGGCTTCAAGTCAAAGGTGTGCCTTGCACATACAGGCAAAAAATAATTTTGAATTAAACCCTCAACAAAGGCTTGTAATAATGGATTTAGCTCTCATCACTGTCACAACTCCCACGTGTCACCCAGCAATGTTATTTTTCCATGTTTCAGTTCCTTCCCCGTGGAATGGGGAAATCTTGTCTCCAGCCCTTTGCTGCTCCTGCCCATTTAAACTGCAAGTTGTTCAGGCCAAGCACCATTTCTCACAAGCTGTACACACAACAACATATTCCAGTGCATATTCCATACATCTAGGAATAAACACGAAAACTTAGACTCCTGTGAAACTGACAAGTCTGGGTAAGGGACATGCTCACCCTGCAGGCTGTGTCTACCAAGTGGCTGCATATGCGGCCAGCGCTTTGAGAGACATTAATGTGATGTTTCCTTATGTCCTCAGTCTCTTGGACTCCGTGTGCTGCCAGACATCCATGGCTACAGCCAGTCTCCCTAATCACTGGCTGCTGGCAAACACACAATCAGTCACCAGCCACTCTTGAAGTGTGCCAGACACACTTGGAATATGTGCTCCTCTCAACCCATCTGCACAGCCAAGTGGGGCTCGGTGTCCTGGGAGAGCCACTCTGGTTGATCCAAGCAGTAACACAGAGGGAAGCATGGTGGGGGATTTGCCTCAGATTTGCTTTCTCCTCTGCAGAGGTAATTCAACCCTGGCTACAAATGCCAGCTGCTTTCCTTGGAGTGACATGGATGGGAGAGAAAGAAGGGAAAACGAGAAAACAGAGTAACTGAAAACCATGTTATCCACACTTCTTTTAACCCATTTCCCTCTTGCCTGCATGCTGCTTGCAAAATGTCGCCCCAATTTTTCTCTCCTTTTCATTTTTCCATTGATTAATTAGGCTGTCATTGAGTCAATGAGGTTTGAATCATGTGCCAATGAAATAGGAGATGTTCCTAAACTGACACTGCACATTTCTTTGGGAATATTCCCAATTTAAAAAAGGATGAGATAGCTAAGAGCACTGGGGATAATAAACTTTACCTTCTTGTCCCTAATACTTTCCCAACACTGCTCTGACTTCATTGACCATGATGACAGTATTATCATGTTGCAACACTATTAACGGGGTGATGATTTCACCAGGATCCTTGTGCAGGATCATACATATTTTGTGCCAAAATTTTAGGAAGGAAATTTACTGAAAAAATTTTTATCCCCTTGGTGCAAATCTACATGCAAATCTTCTCTTAAAAGGAACATAGCTGGGTATGATTCTGCACATGAAGGCACATGAGCATGGCTGAATCACATGAATGAATTCCACTTCAATGGGATTGAACTAAAAATGCTACACAAAGTGCATTGGAACATTTGGATATAAGAAAAAAGAGGAAAGAGACCTCACTATGTGCAACTTCTCCTTTTGAGAACAAAATGAATGAAAGCAAGCAAAGGTTAATTATTCCATGTGCCTTCAGATGAAAGGTGCTTGATGAGCACAAGAAGTCATCCTGGGAATTCTGTACTTTTTGGAGCACAGCTTTTATTGAAATTCTCAATCAATTCTCATCTCCCACATCAAGCTCCCCAGCAGCTGGGGGCTCTGCAGACCCTCCCCTCAAGTGTAATGAATAAATCAGGACTGCAAACAGCAGAAGCCGCCTTTCTTCTGAGTAAGGTCTGTCTTCACAGACACACCATGTGAATGGAACCATTCTCAATTCACAACTCCTAATAATTTGGTGACAGAGGGGCAGAACACAAGACTGCTGGGTACAATGAGCTAATTGGATAAAAGGCATGTGAAAACACCATACCTATAATGTACCTTGTTAGCATATGCAAATGACATAATTACACAGGCTGATAGCAGTTAGGCACAGTAATACATCGCCCATGTGAACTGTCCACAAATACTTTTGAGATCAAGAAATAAAAGTAAATTCTTTAAACATCCTAATTGGTTGCCAAAAGGAAATTCATTCCAACTAGAACTTAATTCAGTGTAAAGTAACGTAACTCATTTGATCTCAATGAAGATCAAAAAAACACAACCATATCCAGGCAACCCTGGATTACAACACATTGTTTGTATATATTTACTACATAAAGTTATTATGCAAAAAACAATCTTAGTGAGATGAAGGCTCTGTGAAATCATTTAATGCTATTTCTCATGTGTTATTTGTGAGTCAAGCATTCTCCTGTTCGTGCAAGAAGGCACCAGGTCTTGCTATAGTCTGGGTTTGCCTGCAGGATTTCTGCAAATCGAATGGAGAGCCAGATGTTTCTCATTCCCTCAATTGCACTCAGTGATTTTGCACTTCAAATTTAGGCCAGCCTCTCACCTCTCAAACTATTAATGTACCTCAGAGACATTTTCTAGGGAATTATTCAGGTAGACAACATTTTTTCTACTTGATTTGCTATGAAATGACAAGCACTGTTAAACCAAAGGTTAATCATTGATTGAGTTTAATGACACTAAAAGAAACAGGTCATGTGAGAAAGCAATTGCACTTTCATTTTTGCTGTCACAGGTCATTTATAGCTTTTGATTCAAATTCCACCCCACGCAAAGAGTTGCTAACAACATCCTACTTCAAATTCTAATGTACTACAACTGCAGAGCAAGCATGTGAGCTGGCAGTAATCAGGTCATTTGTAAAGCATACACAGATTCTTTCATTCATCCTGGCCATTAAACTGTTTGAAAAGATTATTTTATTGTTCTGCACTAAGAGGCAGTGCTTTTGACAGCTTGTTTTACAGAGAAGTGCCCCTTTTTATTTGTGTTCAAGGCTGTTCTGCCATTTTCATGCATTTAAGAACCTCATACTTAACATCACCTGCAGTCCTTCCCAGTTTGGTATGGACACAAAACAAAACAAAGCAACAACAAAAACCAAACCAAAAACAAAAAAAGCAAATAGCCTGGAAATAGATAATTTATTTTCTCTGTGACCAATAGCTCTTGTGCCCCAAATTACACAAGGACACGAAAAGTCAACTGTAAGAGTTTATTATTCTTTAAAGGATGGCTACATCAGCAGGGAGCTGCCCAGAGAGTAATAGAAACTCCTTCTGATCTCATCCTCCTTTGTACCCTTCCATATCCATTTGGTTCCAGGTCATGACTCTTCCTTTACACCACCACCAAGCAGATCAGAATCAAAACTTCCACCTGCTGAGGGAGAGTTAGTGGGCATTGTTAATCCAATATTCATCCATGCTTTGGCTCACTAGACAAAATAATTAGCCCTCTAATGAGGAAAGGACCCTTTAAAAACTTAGATATGGGCAGAAAATAAGCAATAGATCATGAGGCTTTACAAATCCTCTGTCACCTTTCTTTTCTTCCTTTTCATCCATATAATGAGACAAAGAAAGGCCTAGTCCTCTAAACTTTTGGGCACTTACATCAGAACCCCCATAACTGATGGACATATGTACAAGAATTTTCAAAACTGACCTTGTTTGAAAGAGGAAAACCATCAAGACAGTGATATAAGCTTGACTTTAAAAGTCAGGATTTTTGTTACAAAAAGCACTTACAGGCAAAGGGGAACTGTACTGTCAAAAAACTAATGGTGGGACAAAAGACATGAGACTGCCTTTATTTGTAGATTGTACATGAATTCCAGGGTGAGTCTGGCTCTTTGGAACTAGGCTGTTGCCAGGTGCAAAGCTGCAGGGAACAGTTTGTCTCGGAGGCACAGCACTGATCCTTCCTGCAATGGACAAACGACTCCAGGTGTGACTTGATGAAAATGGGCTGTTGGTAGAGACCAACTCCAGAGTATCACCAGAGCTCATATCAAAAAATTGGCTTTAAAATGGTAGTAGAAGCGATACAACAAAAGGAATGCCTTGAAGCATTGAAGTATTTGTCTTGTCAAAGAACGCAGAGAGGTTTGTTCAAATCTATAAAACACGAGGGGAGTGCTTGTTCTGCAATAGCAACAAGATTTTTTTCCCTTTAAGTCTGGTTCAGGAATGACCATAAAAAGTCTGCATTAAACTTCTCATTTTCAGTGTGGCAGAGCTGGACCATTGCCATGGACTTTTTGAAGAGTCACTTCACATCCACCTCTATTTTCACCCTTTCAACCCAATTCTACATTGTTACTGCTGAGTGGTGGAGCTGCCTTTGAAAACATACAAAGCAGGTGATTTTCAATTGTGTAAAGCCGTGTTTGACTTTAGGCATTTGAATTCATGGGAATAGCCTTTCAAAGTGCCTAGTCCAAAGCATAGTGAAGTCAGTGGAAAATCTCCAGGTGACTTAACTGGACCTTGGATCTGGTCCAAACTGTGGAGCCTTAAAGTCTGGAAGTCTCAACTGGACCTGAAGTTAACCCTGATTGTTCAAAATGGGAATAAGAATTTTGCTAGGTCAGCCTCCTCCACACATGCTGTGTCCTATTTTGCAGTGGCTTGAGAGTCTTCTTGATGGCTGCAGGCATTCAGCACCTTACAAAATTATCCCCCATCTTACAATAAACCTTCTCACAAAAGCCACTGCAGCAGATATGCAGTGGTTTCATTACATTGTTTCAATCCATCTCTGCCATAATTCATCCAGCTGTGCTGTCTAGTCACTTTTAGCCACAAGTTGTGGTTGCAATTCACCTGCTAAATTTAGGAAGCCACATGGAAATTCACTTCTAGGAGACTATTCCCTCCAGGCATTGGCTATGAAAAAGAAAGGAACAAATACAGAAATACAAAAATTTAAATTAAAAATGTGATCTGACTTCCAAAACAATTCTTTATCCATAAAGTTCCCACCCAAGGAACCGGTTACATGTTTCAAGGGACTATATTGTTTAAAGAAACTGTAAATGCCACACAGTTAAAAGAGAGAGATGCAGCTAGATTTAGTTAAACAATTGACTAATAACTCAGTCAACATTATTCTTACCCTAGGTAGTAGTTATCAGCTTAGACAGCTGTTACAGTCTTTCACTGTAATACTTAAAAGGCAAACCACCAAATTCAATACCATATTGTTTGTGTAGTAGTGTTTGTTTAAAGGTAAATCACTCATAAAAGTGTAATTTCCTGCTGATACATAATAGTGGATAGCGGCAGGAAGCCGGTCAGAGCAGACAGACCCTGAGATATGCAGTGCTAAATTGCCAGCAGTAGCTACCCCAGCTCAGAAATTACTGTGTTTTTACACCCAGTCACACCTAAATCAGCATCAGCATGTTAGGCCTTCTTCCAGATGCCTCTTTTCTCTTTGTGCAACAGCACGTGATAAGCAATAGTGCTACAATTGACATAATAAAGTCATGTTTCTCCAAAGAAAGATTCCCTTCCTGCTGGGGACACCCTGCTGGGCAAAATTCCCTCCCCAGTCTGTTTTTCTTACTGATTTCCTACAGAATCATGCTTATATTTTGGGAATCCTTCCGCTCGCTTTCGGCAGAAGCACTACCTCATAGGATTCCATCGTTTTTGGAACTGCTAATTGAAGCTCCCAAATTCACAGTGCTTTGCTCTCTGGTTTCTGAGTGTCAGTGGCACAGACAGAGAGCAGCTGCTGCTGGCTCTGGGAGAGGTGCTCTAGATTCATGCCAGTATAACCCAAACCCCAAATAACTTGCCAGCATGTGCTGATCCTTCAGCCACTGGCCCCTCAGCCTGGATAGGGCCTGGCAGTATGAAAGCCCTGGGGATGCTCCCAGGGATTAAGCCTGAGACACTGACATATTTATCAGTCATGGGATGAAACATGCCCTGAGAGAGATAACTTTTTGTTTCCATCTTGGTCCTTGGAGCTGAATGCTTTCGTCCAAGTTCATCTGCCTAAATCTCAGGTTTCTGAGTCCAAGCCAGCTCACTACATGATTAAATTATAATCAATGAAAAGAGAGGCAGAAGGTAATTCATGCTGGGCATTCTGTCTACCTTTTTTTTTTTTTTTTGGCTGAATGAATCAGCATCTATCTCTCAGATAGTCCCTAGTGCCCAGGGTGGGTGGATCCGTATCTTACTTTCCTGCATTTCTCTAAAGAGATTTCCTGGGATGCCATCAGTATGTCTTGATGGCCTGCTGCCAGAGCACTCCCCAAGTGCCATAAGAATGCACTGGATAAAGCCACACAGCCTGTAGCTCAAGCCCACGCAGAGCGGGGAGGAAAGGACTCTCATTGCATCTCTCACCCTTTCTCTGCCAAAGCCTAATTGCTCAGAGAGATTAAGAGAATAAAAACAATGGGTGTCTGCTGCTCACTCTTACCCATCTATACCTGAGAAGCTGGATGCAGACAAACCTGGATCTAAGCCACAGTGTTCAGAGGAAGTTTTGACAGAATGAGGATGTTGAGCCTCATATGGTAGGAAGGGCAGTTGCTGTGGAATTTGTACTGAGACTCTCTTGTTCCTCCTTTGGACAGGAGAAACTTCTGATACATGTATACACAGACTACCTTACAGAATTCATTTTAGCAGTCCATAGAAAGGAAATAGGAGTCCTGCAAAGATTACAGACGAGTGAATTACTATGCTAAATTTAAATTCATAAAACATTAATAGAAGGCTAAATCGGAAATCAGTTCCATCTTCCTCCATCTGCCAAGCTCTACTTTCTCAGCAGCAAAGCACATAGCTCAGGGAAATTCTCCCATCTCCCTCCATTAGGGTTTGATGTTATCAGCATTTTCCTGTCATATACAAAAAATTATCTTTAATTAGCTCAGCTTACAGCTACACTACCCAGATTAGAAACTTGTTTTGGGATATGAGGAACTAGTTGTCTTCTCAAGTGTCTTATGAATCATCATCAGCAGCAATCAATGCATCAAAGTCCTGTAGCTCAGGACTGTTGTCTGGCATAACCGAGGCCAATGCTTATCCCTGGAGATGGAGCTCCAGTGCCCATGCCATGCCCACAGTTCCTCATCCAGTCCAGTTCAGCCATCCCTTCCCCATGGCTATCAGCACTGAGAGGAAGAAGAACAAAAAGTTACCTTGTCTTCCAGAGCCAGCAAGCTCTATCCCAAATTACGACCGAGATAGAAGAATTGTTTGCCTCAAAATGCTTCCTTTTTCGCCTGCTTTTGGTTTGGATTTTTCTTTGTTTTGTTTTAAAACTCAAATGCATTTAGGAACTTGAGTTTCCAGTGTAGTGTGAGGTGCTCACATTCCCTGAAGTTCAAGTCATTAGGAATGAAGGGGGATTCATTTCCTGGTAAGTTGGATAAAATCCTTTTGCAGGTTTCATTAGTTCACAACTAAATATAGCACTTGTCAATGCCTTCCTCACCCAGATGAAGAGAAGGTTGTCTATTGGTTTCCTCTTCATTAAACAGAGGCTAAAATAAAATATCTTTGTTTAATTGAATGCCTCTGCAGACCTACTCAGGCTCAGCTCCTGTTTCTTCAAATAAAAAGATAACAAAGGAAACATGGATCTGCTATATAACCTCATCATGTGCTTGGAGGGGAGGAAGAGCTACATGCCAGTCACAGCTGCCCTCAGTGCTTCAAGGACAGAAGGAGCAGCTGCCAGTCTGGGGGCAGCAGGATGGAGGAGGTTCACACACTCTATAAAAGCAGAAGAGCTTTTGGAGAGAAAATTGCAGTCAGAAGGGGAATGGTTTGGAAAAGGCTGTGAGGGGCACAAATTTGTCATGGCAATTCTCTTTGCTGGACCATCAGGCTTCTGCTGTGATAGGTGGTTCATCACCTAAAAGGTAATCTTGAAGCCAAGAGAGATTTTACAATGACCCTGGTGTTTGTGAAGACACCGTGATTTGGCATCACTTGTGCAAAATGCACCTATTTCATAAAAGGATTGAGCTACTGACCTGAGTCAAGGATTGGGTAAATGTTTGTAGTTTCAAAAATAAATCTTACTTCTTATAATAGTATTTATAATAATATTACAGGTTTACAAGGAAAGGATACTAATTGGTGAGATTGCACAATCTGCAGATTCAGGCAGCTGCAGATTTGTGACACTGAAGCCATGAGAGAATTAAGTTTAGTCAAGAGAGGCTCCTCTCCCAGAGTAATGCACAGATTTTGTTTGTGAGAAGGTGAATAAATTGTGCGGGGAAGAGAAGTGTTTTGAAATTTCAATTTTTTTTCCTTTTCTTCATTCTTTAGTGTGTGTGTAAATAAAGTATTTTTGTAACTCTTAAGTTTATGCCTGCCTTGCTTTTTATTTTCTCCTAATCATTATCTCAGAGATGAGCAAACACTCAGACCACTACAGTACTGCAACCCTGAGTGAGAACAAAACCTCTTCATACTTATGGAGGCAGACCCTGCCCCTCAAAACTTGCATTTGAAATCAGTGAGAGAGATGTTGTATGGCAAAGATAACAGAAATGGAAAGGGAAGGATTGTCATAAACCACACAAGAGGACAGTGTCTGTGCCTGAATGCTGATTTTAGGATGCTAATGATAGAAGGTAGGAGTATGGGGAAATGATTACAGAAATCCCCCAGGTGCTCATGGTTGATGACGAAATTCAGGGTTTCTGAATAACACTCTGTGTTATTCATAATAACAGAATTCAGAATTACACACTGAACAATAACATGCATGGAGCCATGGTTTTGCAGTCTGTACTCCAAAAAGCACAGGAATCTTAGACTTTTATTTTTTTAATTGATTATGAATTTGTTCTCCCTTCAGTTACATTTGGGTTTACTTTGTGGGAAGCCACTGAGTTATACCAGAATGGGACTCAGAAGAGAGCAGACCAACAGCAAGTCCCCTGCCATGGAGCTGCAGTGAGACTCAGTCTGCTTTGCTGCCCTGAGACATTTGTCAGCCTGTAAACTATGGGAGCCTGAATCTCCTTGTCCCTTTCTCCCCACCTTGAATGGGACAGCACAGGCAAAGCTCTATGCTGACCTTGGGCTGTGGCAGCCCATGCACTCACAGCTCATGATCTCATGATCGTTCAGTCTGACCTCTGGAGTAATCCAAGGTGAAGAAATTCATGCAGAAGCTCCTGCTCAACCCTGTGGTCTCAACTTGTGGTTGCTGGTGGTTTAAAAAAATATGGCTTGCTCCATTGCTGATGATGGAGAATCACCACATCCCTGGTCAGGTATTGTTGTGGTTTGCTGCACTCAGTGTGTCAATTTAACACAAATCCTCTCAAGCCTCACAGGCCTCCTATCCACTTGCAAACCTGGAAATCAAGACAATTTGCAGATTCTGTTTCAGTACAATATAAATTAAAATCTCATGTTGGGTCTATTATTCAGCCTAAAGCATCCACCAGGATACGTGGATATTCTCTAAAAAGTGTCATTGAAGACAGGAAAACCTACTATCTACCTCCATCACAAACTTACAAGTTGATGTATTAGCCAACCCAGACGTTGTTTAAGCCAGCCTTGGCCTCAGAGAGACAGTCTAATTTTGCTAAGAGGCTCTTAAGGACATTGAAGCAGATTTTCTTTCCCCATTTGAAAACATCTCTCACTGAAACACTCTTTGAGGGAAATCACAAATGCAGGAAACAGCAGCTACAGTGCTGCATGTTTGTCGTATAGACGGAATGTGATGATATCATTTTGGAATGTGCTTTCTTTCTCAGGTTTTTGTTTTGGTGGTAGGAATGTCACTTGCTTAAAAAGTAAAGCACATTCTTGGCTGTTGTCTCCCTCCCCCTCCCTCCAAATTTTGCCTACAAATCAATATTCCCATCTCCTGCCATGTGTTTTTCCCAACCTGTCAGATACCATTCTCATGTTAGTAGTACAACCATCTGATGTCAGGCATCCCAAGAGGCAATTATAAATAGTCATTTACTATTAATTTGGAGGGTTTATTTCCACAGATATAAGCTTCAAGACGTCCCTTGCTATTTTAACTTGAAAGTGTTATTTATTTGCATTTTGCATAGAGGATGTGACTGTTTAAAATATGTCCATTTCTGCCATGCTGTAGTAGAACCCCAAGACAAACCTCTGTTGTCTGAAATGGTCTGTAAACATCTCATTCTTTCCATTTTCAGAGGAGCCCAAAGGCACATGATGTCCTGTTCTCTGCAAGTGTGACTGGGTACCTCTCTTTGACAGCTCTGCCTGAGGGGCCATTTCCCAGTGGATATTTCCTTATAGCCAAAGGAAGTGCAGATGAAGTTGGCCAAACATGGAGATCTACTTTGCTATTATTTTCTGTGGAACTTTGTTATTTTTCCCCATTTATATCTAATCCATATGTACTATGTACTGCTAGTGCATCCCGTATTACATCATGATCTTAAAATTCTGCTTCCAATTATTGTTAAGACTAACTTAAGGATAAGCAAGATCCTAAACCAGTCCCTCAATGCCCCCAAGGGACTGAGATGCTGGGTAACACACCTGCCCTTCCAAGGGGCAAGCCCTGCCTCATCATGCTGAGTTGTTGTCCCTCCATTTCATGGAGCAATGAAAATTCAAAATTAACGAGGAAACAAACCTTCAGACAGAAGAATCTGAGAGTTTAACACTATTTTTCTCAGCTGAAGAGACCTCTCATTGCGGATTTCAGTGTGCTTTGCAGATGATCAGGAAAGGAATGATCCTTTCAGCAAACAACACAGGGGAAACTCTATATGGTTGGAAGGTTCCCTTGTCCACACAGGCATGAGGAGAATGGTTTTCAACTCTTGTGCCTCAGGAGTTTGTCCCGCATGAGTCCCAGACCTCTTCAAGTGGAAATTGGATCCTTGCTGGTTGGAAGAACAAAATTAACTTCTTGTCCACACCAGCACCCGGACACACAGTATTTAAATTTTGATATTGAGAAGGGCAATGCATATCAAACCAGTGAGTTGCAAAAAATCCTACTGATCCCAAAACCCGTGTTTTCTGAAGTGTGTGCTTGCAGCAATGAACATCTGGTAAAGAACAGAGTAGAAGAACAGCAAGGCATTGCCAACATGGCAGGCAACTCAAAAGCAAAAATGTTGCATCCTGTGTAAATGGAACTGATTCCAGAAAGCTGTCTTGGAATCTTCTTGTTCGAGCATATCTCATGTCTCAGAGATGACACGGTGTGATTTCTGGGTCTTTATCCTCAGAGAACAGCAACATTAACCTCAATCACACTGCAATTTCTGATGAGGATCATCATGTTAATAGGAATGAAGCAGTTTTAGTGAAACCCAACTCAATGATCTAATGTTCTGTCTGATCTCCAGGGTCATTTGCAATGAGCGCTACTGTGGTTTTTTTATCACAGAAGTCCTTTTATTGAAGCATGTTTGACAAAATGCTAAAGGTCTGTAATTTGCCAGAGAATCAAAAATATCTGTGTAATCAAGGACAATGCAAGATCAAGCATTGACTTTGCATAAGCAAAGCCATTGCTACAAAAGAATTAAGAAACCTGGCTGGGCAGATGTAATCATGCCAGCAACAGCCAATACATTTTTGTAAGTCTCTATACTGGCTATAAAATGCTTATGCAAAACCAGAGGCTTCCTACTGACTTAAATCAGGATTGTGTGTGGGTGTAAGGGTGTGGCATTGCTGGAGCAGTTTAGATGTCAGAGGCCAGAAACCCAACTCTGTATTCTTTAACAATTAGATAAACCAGTAACAAGTTCATAATTGCAATTCCACAAGGTAATTTCATGTGCCTGGGAGATGACAATATGCATATAATTACAAGAAGAAAGCTTTTCATCCCTGCAAACTGTATTACTGTATTCTGCAATCTTTTCTATTTGCAGCATTCAGGAGAAGGGAGGGCAGGGGTCACCCTGCACGGGGTGGAGGTACCAGGAAAGGAAGAGGGAATCCCTAAGGCTGTAAATTCACTGAGTTCAAGAGAAAATGTGGAAATGTAGGTCTCTCCTATGCTACCTCTTTTAGCAATTTTCATCTTTTTGGTTGTATGCAAGAGGAAATGTCCTGGGATAAGGTTCTTAGATCTAGTATAACAAATAGAGTATGAAAAATCCCCTTTACGCTGACCATCTTTGAAATAACAAAGCAGCTCAATTTCTGAATTATTATATTTAAGCTGTCTTTCAACTTTCCTTTTTCCCCTGACAGTTTTAAATCTCTCTGTGGGTGGAGGTCTAATGTCAGCACATGCAATTCTATACTTTAATCATTTTTTAACTACAAGATCAAAGCAAGTAGGTTTTTATTACTCCAGTGTCCGATACTTCAACTTAACTATTGAATATCAGGCAACAGCTCCTCTCAATGTGCCACATTAAAATAAATCTTTCCAGCTACACTTCCTTTCCACCAAGAAATGTATTAAACAAACAAAAAAAAAGCCTTATTAATCATGTGAAAATAACAAACTTGTTTCTACATTTACTCGGGGGGTGTGTAAGCAACACACTGCCTAAGAAGAAACCCCATGGCAAACATCGTTAATATTCTCGTCTTATTTTCATTTCTAACACTTTTCTTCACTTTTCCTGCTTCCACACAGGAACCCAGAGAAATTAATACCTGGCTCGTGGCCAGACTGTCTGGGAGAGCAGTCCCCATGGGTATTATTCCTCTGGCCATGGCAGTGCAGAGCCAACCACATGAGAAGAATGAAGGCATCTTTCACTCCCCGGTGTCAACCCCTCCCTAACTGTGCCTGAATCCCATCTATGGTCTCTCTCCACTACCCTGTCTGTGGGAATTCTTCCCATCCATTTGCTGCTGTCTCACTCTCATGGCTGGGTTTCACAGGAATAGTTTTCTGAACTGGCTGCACAATTGTCCGTCCCTCCGTTGACACTGCCGGTTTTGCATTTGGGACAGTAACTTCAAGACAGGGCAGGAGGTTGATAATTCCTTCATACTTCTGGAGAAAAGGTGTCACCTGCAGTTACACATGACTTGTTAAAGTACTCCTACTGCTCACAGGGGAGTCACATACTCCTGCTTAGCCCAGAGGAACCTTAACAGTGTCTTAGTGTGATTACTGCACAAGCTGTGAGCCAACCCTTCTGCACATGAACCACTCTGGGCACATGGGCAGCCCCACTGAGCCTCAGCATTCCCCTGCTCTGCATGGACACCGATGTGCTGGGCAGCGATTCCATCAGAGCCGCGCACACACAACGCCTGCACTTCGTTATCCTCCCAAACACTTCTCTGTCACAAGCTGTTCCAATTAAGAAGGCATGCAATAATATCCCTAATTACATTTTGCTTTGATGAGAGATCTAGGCATTTTTTGGAAAACGCACGTTGTCTAGGGTTAGGAGAATCTTCATTTCAATTCTTTGCATATTTTGGCAGGAGCTGTGTCTCCGCCCTCGGCGGGCTCCAAGCCCTGCGAGGCACGTGCATCCCTTCTGCTCCTGCAGCCCAGGCTCTGGATGTCAGACACCAGCAGAGCAACACGGGGCTGGTTTATGCTGACTAACCCCAACGCTACCTCTGTGAGCTCTGACAGCCCCAACACAAGAATTAAAATAGACCCTGAGCAGTCCGGGCGTCTGGATGGAAGGGTCCTGCTGTAAAATGCTCCCTCCCTTGGAGCTGTCAGGCTCAAGCAGACACTTGGAAGGAGATTTATATTTTGTTGATTACAATGGTAATAAGCCACAAACACAAATTCAAAGAGTAAGAGTGAACCAAACCCATGTTCCCTTTGAGTGAGATAACATCTCCACCTTTTACACGCCTATCTATTGATGTGTTCCTGGATAAAACGTGTAATTTTAATTAACTAAAAGCACCTGCCTTTTATATTTGACTTGGTGCTAATAACAAAGAAAATCACACAGCAAAAATGCTATGCTGGCTGAGTGCATTTTTCTTTTGTGCTGATGAATTGATGTGTGCACTGCTTGCCTCTCAATCAATACACATTAGTGTGTAATTGGTGACTATAAAAATATCCCCCCTCAAGGTGTTCAGTGTCAATTAGCATCACTTTGCTAATTCTCTTGCCAAACAGGTACAAGCATTTATATGTTAAGCTTCTCTGATGCAGGCTCCATAGGTAAATTTCTTTCCATTAGTGAAGCAGCTACGTGGAAATGTAATTATCCCCAAAAATTAGGGAGGAAAAGAAAAAAACCTAAAAGCAAATGTGTCCATACAGAACTAAAGTTAAGCACAAAGAAATTAGATTCTTTACTGTAATTTTTTAATACTATTCTAGTATGAAATATTTCTCTCTGTTATTTCAACTACTATGTCAGAATCCCGTCCATTTGACACAGATATTTGTAAGTATGGATGGAGGTATATATATTACATTTATTTATATATACTTCAAGAGTGCTGTGTTTTTGTTGGATCTCAGAACTATTTGGTCAGCTCAGATCCCTTGATCATACTAAAGAAGAATTTTAGGTCAAGAATTTGTATTTACAGTGAACCAAATATATGAGTAAATGGGTGTTTCATTAGAGCTAACTTTTAATCTCCATCCAGGCCCAAGTTTCAAGCACTCCTTCCTGGATATCCTCTCCCTGCCCAAGGGTTTTGCCATCCCAGTCTCTCTTTCAACACCACCCTGTTGTTTGGCCAGCGAGACACGTTGTTTCTCTATCCTGACCAAGGATTTTGCCAAGTCCTGTTGCTTCCACTTCTGTAGCATATTTAGAATTCCTCCAGCCCTCTCTATCTCAACATTCTTGGCCCTGCACAACTGTTTTATTTTGGCTGCTAGAAGCCCAAACTAACCTCACCAGATTTTGGCTGGCAACACAGATCTTCTTAACCATGTCTGTTTTCCCCTGGGCACATCCGTGTTTACTGAGTCTGCTGGAGGTGGAACCAGTACAGTAAAAATCAGCACACAGAGATACCGAGGAAAATCCATGCTGAATCTTTAAAACAAACAGAAGTGCCACAAAACAGAGGACATGGCTTAGCCTAAGTCTCAAATTTTCTTTGCTGAGGTTTTTATTTTTGAGGATAGGTATGTATTTCTACTGACTACAGCTTCTTTTTAATGTTTCCAAAATGTAAGCATACAATGCACAGTTTTCATTTTTTCTGCCCAGTTTGCACACAGGAGAATGCCCACAAGCAACTCTCTCTGGAAAAGGGCAAACATGATACAGAAACTGTGATTCTCTCACTACATCTGACTGAACTGGGCTATTACAGCTAATAATGTCTGTTAATGTATTAGTGGACTGCTGGTTAATGTACACTGGTAGATAAATGCAGATGTTGGTATTGGTGATGGCAATGATAAAAATACAACAGTACAAACACAGTCTTCTGCTGCAAATCACTTTTTCCTTTATTACCTTTCCCAAGTAAAAATCAGCTTTGATTCTAGCAGCAAACTTTAAAGCAAAGCTCAGATAACATTTATCCCAGACCATTTTTACCACTATTATCTTCTTTCTCTGGTAGGTTACATAGAGCACCAACTTCAACAGTTTTCCTACATACAAGGTGCACAAGGTTGCCTTCGTTGAAGAGTCACTTCAGTGATTTACTAAAAGACAGAGTTCATCTTCCTTTTTTTTTTTTCAATTTTTAGAGCTTTTTATAAAACCCATTTTCACTGCACTTGGAAAATGTGACTGTACAATGGGAAAGGGCAGGCCCTCCTTTTTTTTTTCTTGTCTGAACACAATGACAGGATAAGGGAGGCACCACTCATTACAAGGAATACACTTTAATCAAGTTGCCCAGCACCAAGTGTTTGTCTTCCACCACTTTAGATGCCAATGTTTGTTTTCTCTCTGGGAGAAGAAACAGACAACACTTTTAATTTTAATAAAAATCTTTCAGAATGAAGCAAACAGATGACCTAATTTGGAGGATCTACTTCTTTGCTGGAGTTGTAAATAAAGGCAAAGATGACTGGCAGGCTCCCATACAGCATTGCTGGAGGAGATTTAACACTTTCCTGCTCAGTTAGTTGGCTGGGAAGTGTGAGATGGATTGCCATGCTGTTTGATTCCACTTTCCCTGCTCCAGCAACAGTGTCCTTACCATCACATACTGCTTAGCTTGAGTGGGAACTGCAAAATCTGCTGCTGTGACTAAAGTTCCAGTTGGAAAGGTGGAAATCTGATTTTATTAAACACATGTGGACACCTGTTAAAATTATTTCTGCAGCTAAGGCCAAGACCTCATCTTCAGTTTCATAAGTCTCATTCTCTGGTATGAATCCATTGTTTCCAGGTTTAAGGATATCAAAGCAAATCTTCTGATGTGTTTCTTTAACCTACAGGACTGGGTGTCTAAGTAGACAAAGACAAGAAATCATAAACATAAGAAAGAGCCATCTTTCACCTAAATAATTCATTTCAAGCCTCCATGTTTGTGACAAAAAATACAAAATCTTTAAAGACTTCCAGTGCAGGGAAATGGAAACGTTTATTGTGAATCCTCATGGCCAATTCCCAGGATTTGGAACTCGAGTGTAACATTTTTTATGCTGTTGGCTGACAGCAGATAACATTTGAAGGCTTCAAGCATCTTGTCCTGTCTGGATGTACCATCCAGAAACAGCAGAAACGTATTCTCTCTGACCAGATAGAAGTAACTGGATCCTGAAGACTCCTGTTCTGTTCTAGTATTCATCTCCTTCAAAGCCAGATCTCCCACCCTTTTCTCTCAGCAGCACTGAACTCCCACATTCAAGAGAGGGAAGGACAAAAGGAAGGGTGAAGATGCAGAAACATGAAACCTAAGTCGTCTTTCACCTGTATCACCTTGAATACCGAGGGAGCAGCCCTGTTGTCACTGAGCTGCAGGAATAAAAGGTGCCAGCCCTGAAGTTTTGCCTCCTGAGGCTCCCTGCTGGGAACACAGAAGGGACACCAGGTAGGAGGAGACAGGAGGTGGTGGAGGGCTGGAACTAATGTGTTTTCTGCCATGTACTTCTCCCCAGTCAAATCTCTACTTGCCTTGCTCACAGTCTGTAACAGATGAAACTTGGTGTCATCTATCAACTTGTCTATAAATTACCAAAAAATACCACACTAATTATCAGCCATGAGGTGGTTTCTCTTGGAACTTCTCTTGCTCCCCTGGTGAGTGATGCCCACAGTTGGAATCGCACTTCCTAACTTTCATTTAAACTTGCCTTCCTGCAGCTTCTTACTGCAAATTCTGGCTGCTGCAATGCCACAGAGCATCTCCTTGCAAGGCTGAATTGGGCAAAACCGAGGCACTCCATGATATTGGGTTTTTTGGTTTTTTTTTAAATTTTGTGAACAGATTCTGGAACCTGCTCTTCTGCCTGCCTGCAGTGGAGCATACAGCAGGCATTACTGACAGCAAAGAGCTGCTTTGGAGCCCCAGGGTACCATGCAATGCAGCAAATGTACAAGAAATAAATGGTCTGTTGTACGGACCTTGCCGTGATATCTGGCTGAACAATGAACACCTTGAGGGGGGCATTGATGACAAGTATGGGATTCAATCTTTGCCCCAGATCCATCCATGAAGGGATCAGTCCTAATTTTCATAAAATCATTGTTTATTCTACTGGCCCATTAATTGCTGCTATTAAAGCAAACGGTACCATGTATGGTCTTGCAGAGTACCAACAACCTCGAGCTGCCTGGCACTTAGGGGTGTAGCAAGGTGCTGCATGCAAACACCTCCACCCAGAGGATGGGCATTGCTTTGATTATTGCTCTGCTTTACCTTTGCCAACTCTTAGGGCAGTTCTCCCCACGGGCACTATCCATTGACACCAGTTGCCCTCCTGTTTTAGTCAGCAGCTGCTACCAGCTCTGTGTTATTCATTTGGCAGAGCTCTCACTCCTGAGCAGGTTGTTATGGTTAATGGGCATGTTCCTGTGTTGAAAGGGCCAGGAATTAAGGTGCTTTCATGTGCTTTTGGCCCATATCACCTCTGTGTCACATGGAATATCCAGCTCTCTGAAACCACATCCCCTGTTTGCTGCTGACATTGGGGAATCACTGGATTTCAGGATACAAGATGGGATTTCCTATGTACTTTTCCTCACAGACACTATAAATCACCTTGGGATTTATTTTATCATTTATTTTACTATTACCAGGAGGATGTTGGATTAATATTTTCTCTACCAAAACCAGCAGCACTGTCAACAGAGAGTTTGTCCCATAAACTGGATGGGAGCCGGACATGCAGGACTCCTGCATGAACAATGGATTGTTCTGGAGAATAATCTGTAGAAATCCTGCTATATCTCACCCACAGAGAGGTGTCAGAGACCCCAGGCTGGGGCTAAGGAATAACTGCTGGCACCCAGGATAGATGCCTGAAGACTTCACTGCACACAAAGCAGCCACTGGGCTAATCGACTCTAGTGTAAGGGTTTCATATAGATCAAAACAGTTCAAAACAAACATCTCACCATTCATCAGTTATGCTCTTTTCGCACTTTTTTTTTTCTTGTTGTGAGCAAATGGGCAGAAAACAAGTGGAGAAATATAAATTTATTGTCCACAGACTGGAAATCTCTTTTTTTCCGGTCAGCTCCATTCCTGACTCACCTATCTGTGTATGCTGCTAAAGGAAGTAATGGAAGTTGTCTGTACAAAAGAAAGGGAGCACAAATCAACAGGAGAGAAAATTGGGTTTATCTTGAGCCACTGGCAAAAACAAAGCTATCAACCATGTGAAACAAGACAGGGCTCACTGCAGAATTGCAGAGCCCCCGTACTGTACTGATGATATCTAAGTTGTGCCACTGCTTTGCAGCTCTTTTGCCTTTAATCCAAACAGTGTCAGCCTTCAGATTGCTTCTCAGCCTATGTGTCTGCCTGCAGACACTACTGCATTGATTTCCATCTGGTGCATGTTTTAAAAGTTTTCCTCACAACCTTAAGGATTAACTGCCCTTTTTTTTATTTTTCCTTTTACAGAACATCAGATTCTGAAGCATGCTGAGGAAAACAATCACAGCAAAGAAGCACCAAATCTCCTCCAAACTCCCCTGATCAGTGGGCATACGAAGATCTACCAGCAGCTGTTAACGTTGCGTTATGGATGATTAGCAGGACTTCCTGTATCTAATGAACATGGCTCTTTCAGTGAGGAGACACAGAACAATGCTGTCCCAGGAACATAAAAACGATGTAACATTCAGTCAGGAATGCATTTACTACATGGCCTGGAATGGTGAATTGATCTCATGCTTCTGTAACAAAGATCTCATCTGTAGTCCCCATGCACTGCTGGCACTGGCACGGCTTCAGAACAAGCCCGACGATCCTGCTCCCAAAAGGAACTGATTAGGAGGGATGTTCTAGGAGTTATTTGATACAGGCAGCACAGTCCAGAATGCCATTTATAGAGCAAAAATAAAACAATACAGCAAACTTTAAGTATTTTTATGTCTAAGTACGCTGACAGCACCTTCTAACTGACAGTGAAAATAAGCACTAAACACCCCTATAACCATGGTGTTCCTGGATTTGAAGCAGGTAGAGTGGACGGAAAGATGTTTTGGTGTGAGCATGGCACATAAGAGAAAAAGGTTCAGTTTGGTTTTTGCTGCTTTCCTCTTGATTTTAACTGAAAATATAAAGGCAGGTCCATTTAAAATCCCTCTGCTCATATCTCTACATCGCGATTCACACACCAGGGATCCAGGATATCCAGGGATATGAGAAATAAAATGTAAAGTTGTGAGGTGACCTATATGGTGAAGGGAACAAGGATGATGTAAATAACACAGGCAGCTTCTAAGAAAGGCTTTCAGAATCTTTTGCCAAATATCCAACTTGTGGCAACAGTGCAAACAAGGGGGTGAAAACGTACTTGGAGTTTTGCTTTGTCAATACTATAAAATAAACCCAAGTTAAAATGGGTGCTGCCCAACCCAATTGTCAAACATCGCTGCTGCAATACAAAGACAAATGTTTATTGGCTTAACTTTGAAACTGTAGTAAATGCTCTTCTATTCAATTAGATAAACAAATATAGGACAGAGTATATAATAGGGTCCTTTCAAGTAAATTATGCTTTCTAAATCACGTGTAAAAGAAAAATTACTTTAATGTTTATATATCTGTAAAATAAAAAACCATCAAGGCTTTCCTTCTGCTATATTCTAAATATATAAAAAAAAGAATGTTAAATGGTGTCCATTTTATGACAAAGTCAGCAAAGCTAAGAAGCATAGCCAGGCTGACAATCTAGCTTTTCTTCTCACCATTACACGAGAAGAAGAAAAAAATTCTTTATTCTGTTCTCATTTACAGTAGCACAAATCCCCAGGAACTGCACTGACTTCAGTATGTTATTTTGGATTTACAGCACACTCAAAGAGATTAGAATTCAGTCACACATGAATGAAGAACAGAACATCCACATTCATCCTAAACATATTTTCCTTTCTTGTGTACACAGAGCAGCAATGCTGTCCTTAGCAATGACAGATTATGTGCTGTTGGTTTGTCTGCTTGCCTAGAGGTATTTATACAGGTACCAGGCAGGATGCCTCGGTGAAGGAAGTACTTTGTTACCTTCTCCAGCAAATGCATCCCCATTTATTTCCAGAGAGAACTGCCTCCTCTGAAGCATCAGGGCATCAGGCAAGGGGCTAAAACTTGCTCACAGCATTATGCATCCAGTGATGAAAAACACCTGTTTGTGAGCCTGTTCTGTCTCTGCCAAAGACTGGCTCTAAGTCCTGACAATTTCTCATGCAGATATGTTAGCATACATGGACTGCATATCTTTAAAATACGAGCAGAGAACTGTAGTAGTTGTTGGAGAGCACTGTGGTTAAACCAATATATAATTCCTGGTCTCGACGGAGGAAGGTATTTTCTTCCTACAGGTTGCTTAGGTATGGGAATCTCAAATCTAGTCTCAGCAAAAAGGCCATGCAGTGAATAGCTCCCCACCAGTTTAAAAGCAATGATAAACCCTGCACAGCACAAGCCAACTTCATACCCTAACGCCCCATGCCTTGTCCGTCGTGTTCAGCTGAGGTGCAAACTCCTCACACACAAGCGGGAGCCAAACAAACAGGACCTTTCCTTTGGTCTTGACACCTGTCAACATTAAACACATCCACCTCTCCTGCTCCACAGGCTTTCTAATGAAGTGGCTGCAGGCAAGGAAGAGGCATTAAGAGAGGGAGCACTGCAAAAGTAAAATGAAAATAGGCTGCTCCAGGAGATTGACAGAGATTAGGGCTGGATATCCGTGGGCTCAGTTTTACTGTGAGCATACTAATGACCACATCTCCAATTGAAATGCTCTGGAAGCCTTCTCTGCAGCCTCCAAGAACAAAATGCAAAATAATAATTCCAGCAAGATAGGTCAAATAGGAAAGAGGAGGAAGGGTTGATCTTTGTGGGGTTTTTTTTGGTTTTTTTTTTTTTTTTTTTTCTGAGCTATAACTAAAGAATTGAAAAGTATGCAGAACATTTACAAAAAAAAAAAAATTGTCAAGGTTTCAAAGTCAGGCACTTTCCTAAGTTAGGAAAGGCCAGTGCCAACAGTTTTGAGAGTCCAGTATAAAATGCCTAGGATCTTGTTTTTCAGAACTTTGATTTTTATGGACATCCAATGTCTTCCAGACCCAATCTTTTAAAGATCCAAATTCTAACTTTCCAGCTAGCCCTCAACAACTAATCAGCTCAAGTACCTGCAGGTTACTTGCTAAATCATTTCAACTCACTCAGTCCAACCCTTATATTGCTTCCTGACTTCAAGTCTCTGATAATGAAATCCTGCTGCTCCGTGTCTCCTGCCCACATCCCACGCTGCCACAGCACTCCCAGAATCACTGTCTGTGCTGTCCTTCAACCACGTTTTTTGAAGAAAAGTTACAACTTCTTGAACTAAGTTATCAGGTGCTTACCCTGTCCCTCCTCTGAGCTCTTCTCCAACTCACTT
Source organism: Nicator chloris (assembly GCA_013400495.1). Classification (NCBI taxonomy): domain Eukaryota; kingdom Metazoa; phylum Chordata; class Aves; order Passeriformes; family Pycnonotidae; genus Nicator; species Nicator chloris. The sequence continues at coordinate 26,821 of WAAE01018062.1, read as the reverse complement.
CCAACCACAAGAATCTCACTAGAGCATTTAGGCTGTTTTGTTCTGTGATTCGATACCAATGAGCACAATAAAGCTCTGGGTTCCTAAGCACTGGTGCAATAGAAATAAACAGGAAAATAATATAATATGCCAAATGAAGAGGAGGCAGGAAAATAGCCAGCTGTGTCTCTCTACCTTTCTATCACATAAAACACATATATATATATTTATATTTAAATATGTCGAAATAGAAACCATGTACCTGCTCCCTACATCTGGTGGAAAAAACCTCTCTGACTATATTTTTATTCTGGAATGCCTCAATTTACCAAACAGAAACATTTCATCCAGACAAGTATTCAATTAAATTCCTTTGAAAAACAGGCAACCTTCCACTGGAGCTATGCCAGCCCCAACTTCTGAGCAGCCCAGATGGTAGTCTCCCGAGGACCAGGGCTTCCAGCTCCCACAGTTTCAACAAATCTTGCTAGACAAATTGTCTGAAGATTAAGGACCCTTGGGCTTACAATGCCCCCAGTCCAGGGCAGAGTACCAGGCACAGCACAGGGTTGTGGTCACTGGGGAGCTCAGAGATACCTGGGTCATGGCTACAGCCACGGCCAGCACTCCAGTATCCAACAACTCCAGCTCCAGTCCTTTTTTACAGGCAATTTGAAACTGTTGGAACATCAAGGTTCCATGAGAAATCAAAATACTTTTCTCCTTCCAGCTCTATTGCATACATATGTGGCAAACAAAAGAGGATTCTTCATGATCTTTTGCTTTTCTTCAGCTGTTCCTTATTACTGTACATTCATCTTGTTTGTTCTTTTGTGCAAATTATTTTGCTGCTTTTTCTTGTGAAAGACACCATTTTTCTACCTGAATTTGAACAGTTCCCAGCACAATGAGATCCAGATATTGGTTGTACACAGTTCTGTAATACAAACAACATGGTGTTATCATTTTCTTTTTTCCCTCCTTAGAGAGATGTTTATTGAAAAATCAAAGCATTCCCTCTAATCATTTTCACTCTGTTAGCTGTAGGCAACATTTGTTGGAGAGTAATTAATATAATATAAAAGTATCTAAATTTTGCATGCATATTGTTTCTTATTTTTTCACAGACTGTGTGTTTGTTCTTCCCCCAGCTAAAAAGCTAAAAATGAGAATTTACTTCTCATGTTCTCACCTCCCCTCCTCTACTTTATACCATATTGCAACTTGTCATATTATATTGGGAATAACTTAAGAACTATTTGACATATTAGATACACATTTATGTCGTAGAGCTTTTTCCCTTCACTATTTTTAGTGAGACCGATTTTACATGTCATGATATCCGTATCTATATTTATACTGAATATGTTTAATTTTTTTTCTTACCATATTTAGCTCAAGGCTTTTGCTGATGATAGGCAAAAAAAAGGAGCTATTTATCAGACCTTCATTTCACAAGGCAGATGGATAAATTTCAGCTCTGCTGGGAAATCATACTATTCTAACTAGACACAGGTGAGTTTCATACCACAGCCATGAGATAGTTCTTGACTTTGCAAAGTGAAGACCAAGATGGTTGTTCTCATTAAAAGAGATATTCTTTTTCTGAAAACAAGGTGGAGCTAATCAAAGCATCTAAGGGAAACAAACTGACATATTCCTCTAACTCTAATCGCTGTGGTGCACATCAGCAATACCACACACCATGTCATGTACAGTTAATCATGCTGTCAGTTCCTACAAAGCAAATACAGGAATAATTGTTCCAAGTTCTTCAGACTGAGGCTATCCATGGATTAAAGCAGCCCTGAACCAATTGATGGTGAATAAAATTGTTGGAACGTAATGTTATGTACTGCAGTGTGGGCCTCTAATTTTATGTTTTGTAACTGAAATGTAAATAATTTATTAAAAAAAAGTCATCTCTCAAAAAAGTTACTACTAAAATCAAAACAAATTTCTCTAGGGCACTATTTACAATGCCAAAAGAATTGCATAAGCACAATTTCTGACTTTCATGAATGTAACCGGGGTGGTTATGCCCCAAAACGGAATAATAATTAAAAGTTAGATATTGGCAGCTTCAGGCTTGCTTTTCCCCAGGAGCCTAAGGGGTAAGCTTTAGAAGGCAAACTTCACAACAGCCACTTCATTACAGAAAGAACATGCATCTGATGCCCAGAAAGGCACTCAAAACTAACATCTCTGTGGCGATGCAAGGATGGCCCACATGAAGAGGATACAATTTCATGCTGTCAACCATAAGGATTCCCAACATGAGTTTACAAAATAGACTTAATTTGGGACACTTTCATCCATCTTTCTCACTAAGCCTGTACAGCAAAGGTGTTCAACTCTCCTAATATCCCTATGTGACCTTAGCAAAAACCGCATGTGGCCCAGGGAGCTGACATGGAGGAGAAAGTTCTGGAAGCAGTTTCAAGGCAGAAGACAACAGCTTTGATGGCATCCCAAGTGGATGGGGCAGATGTGGGCACACAGCTGGATCCAGTGACTCTTGGCTTCAGCGGCCTCTGCTGGCATTCTTCTGCCCAGAGCTGGGGATTCAGGTTATCTGCCAGCACAACAGCAAAGTCTTTCTACCAAACATGTGGCATCACCTCGGCTTAACAGCTCACAAACCGTTAAGTTTGTCATCATTTACATTTCCATCATTTACATTTCCCATCTTTTCTCCCCTGCAACCATGAGGTTAGAAATATTTCTTAAAAGTGAAATTTGAGAACTGCAAGTCAGCATGCCTCTAGTTGCTGAAGCTTTCATACTTGTAGTATCTTAGTAACCACTGTACTCACAAGTATCAAAAGTAATGATACTCCGCAATATATTAAGGAGTCCTCCAGATATGAAAGGCTCAGGACCTGATAATTTTTTGTTCATGAGCCATGGCAAGCCAAAGAACAAAGAGAGCCTGGCAGGGATTGACAGAGATTAAATGTACATGCAGACATGTACACACACAAAAATCACAATGAAAAATGTGCTGCCTAACTCTGCATGAGTGAACCCAACAGCTTAGGCACCCTGCTAAGCTCCAGTGGGAAGAGGGAAGTACTGCAAGGGACACTCCTGGGTGTCCACTCACTGTAAGCCCGGGCCGAGGTGAGAGGGTGTGCTTGGCTCTGCAGCCACGGCGAGCAGAAGAGCAGCAGCACCGGGCTTGCGACAGAAACACTGCCGGTTGTGTCCCAAAGCAAACAGCAATAAAACAAACTGCTAATGAGGATGCAACCTGACCCTCTGCAGCGTGCATGCCCAAGGACCGCAGGGCTGTGAGGAGAAGGGAAGGACTGTGTCGGCAGAAACTCCAAGTTCAAGGGGATTTTTTTAAAAGGGCAACAAAAAAAAAATGTTTGGGTACTTCGCTGGTAATAAAAGTTACTCACGAAGTAACACAGAGCAAACACTGCTTTGAAGGAAAGAGAAGTCTGTTAAACAAAGAACTTAACTCTGCGGAAAGAATTCCTTTTTAACACTAATGTTAATATTTAATTTTTTGTAAGAAATCCCAGTGAATCTTCCCTTAAGACTCTTCACTCCAGACAGGACGCTTCCCTTTTTTCCCTCGCTGCCTGCTGACGTACTCTCCTTTCCTGGAAAGCAACAAATTTTTATTCACACTTTCTGCTTTTCTTCATTAGGCTGTTTATCACACTGTTACACAAACCATTCTCAGAGCTATTACAGCCTAGGGACAAACATCTAGATTTTACTATTTTACAGCAGGAGACAAGCAGCTCCAGGAGACTGAAGAACCCCTGAGCAAATCACCCATGACAGCATTCACACAACCTTGTATCTGTTTTAATTTTTTTAATAACAAGAAAACAATCCAGAAGCCACGGCTAAGGGAGAAAAAGGAAAGCATTTAATGTAGTGAAAGGCAACCTGTCATTCTGACACATTCTTGGTTTTCTGGAAGTCAACAGTCATACTTGGCAAGGAAGATGTGATGGCATAAAGCACTTGGTTTGTGGAAGGACATCAGAGGTAGCTATTTCAATTAGAAGTGCAATTATAAACCTGGATAGTGTCCTGCAAAGAAACTGTGATAGACAAGAGTAATCCAGGATGTAAGAAGTTTGGGAACTGATGAACTAGGGACACAATCATAGAAATGTAAATGGTACTGAAATAATGCTAATCAAACCCAAAAGATTTTTCAAGCAGTTAAACATGGGCTTAAACTTAAGTATTGGAAATATCTCATTGATGGTAACAGGCATGAGCACAGTCCTTTAACACTTCAGAATTATGGACGTGTGTTTTTCCAAATTTCTGGACACATACCACTGCTAGTATTTCTGATTTAAAAAGGAGCAAACACACAGGGATATCAAGGAACACACAACAAAGTAGTTGGAGCAGTTTACTGAGCAAAGACGCCATGTCCTTTGGAACCCAGGTGGGAACAGAGCTCTCCTGACCCCTGAGCTGAGGGGCTGAGCAGCATCTCTGCATTGTACCATCTCCTAATCCTTGCTGTGAACTGAGTGGACTTAGAGCCAGGTTGGTGTCACTGTGCCAGTCAGCCACAAAAGCAGTGAAAGGGGAACAGGAAAGCAGGAGTGTGTCTCACCCATATAATAGTAAGTTACTCCCCTATTGCCCTTTTGAATACATGGTAGCTGAGAGAAATTTCCTTCTTGGGATTGTTCCTGGACTAGCATATGCAAAGCCACTTGCTGCAGAGGGTATCTAAGCCTTAATAAAGAACTGTAATGAAATTCAGGTCCAGGTGCTGAATGATAGTCCCACTATGCAGAACATATTTTTCCTATTTATTTTCTTGCTCAGATTTCACCTGTAAAACAGGAACACTAAGGCAGGCCCTCAATCTCAGCCTGTTAAATCCTCAGTTCAGCTGGCATACTCACAAAGAAGATTTTCCAACAAAGGAATCGACAGCTTTCCATTGCAATGACAACAGCAGAGCATCGCAAAATGCATTTTCCTGTGACACTGTGCTCAACTGTTCCAGGTACATTAAGGAGATCAGGTCTGTGACACATCACAACCCCAAAAGCTTCCCACCTAAGCCTAGGAATGGAATAAGCAATCCATCACACAATGTGACACGTTCCCCAAAACACACACACACTCAAAACCTGAAAGTGGTGTCAGAATGTTTATTGAAGAGGGCAATCTGACTGGCTGAACCGACCCGGGTAGCCGGTAACTTTTAACATAAGCAAACAGAGATACTGTAAACCTGCTGTGCATGGAAACTGTGTTTATACTTAAATTGGACTTGGAAGACTGAAATAACTTACTAGAAAAATATAGCTTAAGTTCCCAGGAGCTCTGAATGACCTTGAGATCATTCTGAAAAAAACAGAAATATGTAGACATATACAGTGATGCAAACAGAGTTACACAAATATTTTCGAAGTCAGCTAATAAAATACATTTCCTTGCCTATTTTTTATGATAGCTTTGCAAACATACTTTTAAAACCACACTTTTCAGCCCCACCAAGCATTTTTTTTTGCCACTTGTGTTATCAGAACTGATGGTAAGCATTCTGCAATGTAAGTGCTGCCTCATTTACTTCTTAGTGAGTTTTGTAATTGCTGGACCTGTTCCTTTTAGACAGACTGCTGAAATTCTTACTACCACATGACAAGACAATAAACTTTCTTAGTGATGCAGTGGAAGTACAGAGGAAGACAAAAAAAGAAAAAGATACAAGAAACTTCAGATTTTTCTCAGTGAGGCCAATAAATTGACAAAATATTTTGATTTATATGGCACCTAAATTGCTGTACACAGGCACATCTGCATGGAAAGTGATCACAAATCAGAGAGAGAACTACCACCATAAATTGTGAGCTCTGTTGCTCATGAACCTAGAAAATACTTATTAGGAGTATTAAAGCACCCAGAGTAATGGAACCTAATGTTGCATAACTGTGATCAAACTTTTATGAAAACCAGGAAATTGCTGGTTCTAATAGTGTTTTGCTTAAAAAATAGTGACATAAAAGGAGAGGGGATAACTATTTTATAATTTGAAAACAGCCAGGGGAGTCTAACTGAGCTGCATTTATTCTTCTGCCATGGGCTGGGTCCATGGCCAGTACTGGAAGCTGACCGTGAAAAGCAAAGTTGGAGATGCATTGAGTGATGGATTGCAGGTTATCCATGAATCTGTATTTGTATCTGCATTTTCCTCACCACCCATACATTTTCCTCACCACCCACTCCACTCAGCATGAAAGCACCATGCATGCAGGCAGGCAGAAGGGACTGTGCTTTTCACAGCAAGGTGCTCATCCTGCAAAGTCTGATGATGTCCAGGAACGGGATAACCTGGGAGCACGTAGATCGCATCAAGGCTTTGGAGGACGGGGGAGGGTTTCAGTTCAGTGCCGGCACACCCCATAAATTTTGGTGTAAAGTATGGGAATAATTGACCCTCTGAGAACATCCGCCAAGCTCCTGACAAAACAGGATCACAAATAGATGTTTCTGGAGAACAATTCTACCCCATGACGGGAGGTTGTAGTGAGGTGGGTGGGGGCTGGTCTCTTCTTCCGTACCTGCAGTGCGAGGAAAAGAATAAATGGCCTTAAGCTAAGAGAGGGGAGATTCAGCATAGATAGTAGAAACATTTTTTCACTGTTATAATGGTCAGACATTGCAACAGGCTGCCCAGGGAGATGGTGGAGTCACCAGTTTAACAGGCGTCTGCATCTGCCACTGGGCGATGTGATTTAGTGGTTTAGTGGTTTAAGGGTTACAGGGGCAGTGCTATGTAGACGCTTGAACCGGATGATCTTAAAGGTCTCTTCCAACGTTGGTGATTCTGTGAATAAAGGCGGCGAGGCTCCTGTGTCCCGCTTTCGGGGGTGAAACGCAGCATTCCGGGAGTCCAGCTCCCTCTGAGGGCAGAGGCCGGAGAGCGGCGCAGCCCCGGCCCGTCAGCTCCGGTGCCGCTCCCGGCCCGTCTGCCGGCGGCTGCGCGCGCCTCTCCCCTTCCTCCTCCTCCTCCTCCTGCCGCGGCCGCTGCCCCCCCGACAGTCATGGAGGCCATCGAGGAGCTGGCGGTGCAGCCCTGCACCTCCTCCCTCTACCTGCGGCCTTTCCGCCTCTCTTACCGGCAGGTGAGTGGCGCCGCCGGCCCGCCCGCCCGCCGTGCCCCGTCCCTGCGGGGCCCGTCAGCCCCGCCTGCGCCATTTTGGAGCAGCGCCGGTGCCACCTCACGGAGCCGGTGCCACCCCATGGCGCCGCCCGCCCCGTTCCGCCCGCCGCACTCCCGGGGCGGCCGCGCTGCCCGCGGCGCCCCCTCTGCCCGCCCTGAGGTGCGCCTGGAGGAGGGCAGCGCAGGTGGCCCGACAGGGCGTGCGGTCACTGCCTTGGGGTGCCACCGGTTCCTGCGTCCCCATGGGTGTCCCCTGTGCCTGCCGCCCACGCCTGGCTGGCGCTGTCACTTTCACCCCGTGCTGGTGTTCGGGTTCACCTCTCTCTTTGGGCCTTGCTGTGGTGTGGATTGTTCGCATCTCGAGCCCTTTGCTGGCCAGACCTCAGCAGGCCATCACTTTCATCCACGAATGTTATATGGGGTCCGTGGCATCTCTCTTAATGAGGACGGACTCTGGGAGGTGGCCTGTTCTGTCTAGGGAAGAGGACACTGAGAGGAGATCTCATTAATGCATATAAATATCTCAAAGGTGGGTGCCAAGAGGGTGGTGCCAGACTCTTCAGTGATGCCCAGGGACAGGTTGAGGAGTAGTGGCCCTAAAGTAAAACGCAAGTTTCACTTCAACATAAGGAAGAACTTTACATTGAGGAGCAAGCTGCCCAGGGAGGTCATGATGGAATTTCCCTCTCTGAAGACGTTCCAAACCCACCTGGACGCATTCCTGTGTTATCTGCTCCAGGTGACCCTGCCATGAGAGGGAGTTTGGACTGGGTGATCTCCAGAGGTCCCTTCCCACCCTGACTATTCTGTGATTCTGTGAATAACCGCAGTGCCTGCAGGTGGGAAGCGGGGAAGGAAAGCCTGTCCTTTATCATGTTTATATCAACATGAGTCACCTTTCACAGGATCAATGAGAACTGTTGCAACAGCGGCAGGAATGTGAGCTGCGAAAGGAAAGTCACTTCTGACAGCTCAAAGTGTTGCATGTTCCTTGGATGCTTTCCTTGGGCCTGGTTGTTGGCTGGTCCAGGGTGAGCTTTTACCCAGGAAGAGTGGTGGAAGGGGAAATGGAGAGTTTGGACAGCCCTACAAATGGATGGTGGAAAACACATCTCTCATTCCTTCTTTGCTTTGCTCCTAAACACATCAGCTGGAAAGGCAGAAGAGGAATGTATTGAGTCCAACAGTGAGATAAAGTACAGAAAATAAAAAGCAAGGGTTCAAATAGATTTCATCAAAGCAGACGAGCTGATTTTTAACATTTAAAAAAATACATTTTATGTATGATTTTTCTAAAGGAAGCTCTCTTCTCATTGGTTGGGATAAATAAATCATTTTGATTCATGAACAGCTGGAGGGCTTTACACTGAATTATGTCTTTTTAGGTATCAGAAGTAAATCTGAAAAACATTCTTTCACGTTCTGAATTTTTGCTGGCTTAGTTTACAAGTGATGGGTCTTACTACTTAATTTCATTTTCATTTCTGAGTCATGCTCTATTTACATAAATAACGGGATTTAATTAAAATGGTCGAAACAGTATTGCAAAATTACATTTAATTGAATAGATGTGCCTTAGATGTGATGAGTATTCTAAAGAAGAAATAAGGATATGTTTGGTCATGTGCTGTTAATTGACAGAGACCAGCATTGCCTCTAAGTGAAGTAGGCTTGCCCATCTTGCTGCTTCCTCTCCTTGCCCAAGTGTCTGTGCAGCAACTGAGTGCGCTGGACCAGGGTCAAACCTAATCTAGCCGAAAAAAGAAGTCAATTTTAAGCTAAACAAGATCAGTGATTCAGTTCATTATGCTGGCAGAGGGGAGGTGGTAATGTGGTAGTTAGGGATGAATGTTTGGGGCCTGGTGAGGGCAGAGATTGTTTCTCTTGGCTGCAGCACTGTCTTAAAATGAACTTGAAAATGTAGTTTCTATGGTATCTGTACAAAGGCTGGCTTGGGTCCAGCCTACTGAGAGCATGAGCTCAATGTGAGCACAACTGTCTGTACCTGACCTGAGAAACAGGCCCTATGTTTATTGAAACACATTTTGCTTTTTAAAACTGACTTACTAACCAGGAGAAATACTAAATACTTTCACTCATTTGACAAATTGTTTCAAAAGCATTTAGGTCTGCTGAAAACTCCATTAAACAGTCAAGTGTCTAAAATCCAAGAGAGTTAGATGCCTGTTCTGCTTAAAAATTTTTGAGAATTCCACCACTCCTCTAAAACTGACAATTGTTTCCAAAATCTAGCTCTTGATCTTAATGCTTTTTGCTGAGTAGGTCTTCCCTTGTCCAACTATTTTAATTCACTTGCTGGAAAAAGAAAAGAAACTTTTCTTGTTCCCAGTTCCTAATTGCTGTATCTTGTAATAACATTAATTTCCCCCTTCCATGAATTCCCTGCACTTGCTTGCTGAACTTGACTCAAATCTAATAAAAAAGTCTTTCTGGATAACAGAATAATCTATTGGAGGAAACTTGAATAATGGCATTTGTTGCACTGTGAAAACTGAAAGTACTTTGGAAAGTTAAACTTTGCAATTTGTGGCATTATGCTGTAATTGGAAGGCTTGGGGTGGTCTTACAGGTACATTTTTTGAAGCTATGACACATCCCCTAAAATTCCTTGTCGTCTGAAAAAGATTCATTGATGCATTTTTTGGTGTTTATGTAATATTAATGAAGGATAATTGGGGCCTTGAAGACTTAGAATTTGAAATCTACTTTCAAAGAGGTATATTCCTAAGATAGGCATTGATGTTTAACATATATTGAGAGACAGATTTTTTTTTATTCACTTGTTTTCTTTCACAACTGCTGCTTTTCTGTACAAATAGGAAATTGAAAGAATTTTTACATACAGTGTAGGATTTTGAGATTATTTCTAGGCATTCATGAATGCTTAAGTAACAGCATTAATCTCTAGACATTTCATATCAAAATTATGCAACTTGTGTGGAGATAATTTGAATCCTACTACTATATCTAATATAGCAAGATCTTTAACATAAGCATAAATTTTATTATATTAAAGATAAATTTAGATAGGTGATTTACATTTGTGTACCCTGCTAATCTGATTTTATCCATTGAACCTGGACCCCAATGAGTTGTAAACCACTGTTGTTCTAGCAGCTTTACAGACCACTCAAAATCTGTAAGACAGCAGAAGAGGATCCATTTGGGGGCTGAAATCTAAAAAAAAAAAAAAAAAGCTGAGTAAGTTATCTCAGTTGGTCAGAGCATGGTGCTAATAACACCAAGGTCACACGCTCAGTCCCTGGATGGCCCATTCACTCAAGAGCTGGATCAATGATCCTTGTGGGTCCCTTCCAACTCAGAATATTCTGTGATTCTGGAAATACTTCTGTAAACCCACACAGGTTACACATCTGAAGGAGTCTGTGGTCACACCTGATGAAAAATGGAGCCACAGACTCAGATCATTGTCTACCTGCTCTCAGAGACATTTTACACGTTTACAGTTGTAGGCCCAAGGATTGCATTAATGTTTTGGCCAGCTGAGTATTTTCGTTGCACATACAGATGCTCAGACTGGGAGCTGTGGACCAACACAAGAACAGAGTTGTGTGTACACAGAATCCCGTCAGGCAATTACTGTCACGTTAGAGAGAACCACAGCAGCGTCCTTCTAGGTTTGTGCCTGAGCCCCAAGTTCCCCTGTGTTTTAAGAGGTTGAGTTATCCTTTAGACTCTATTTGATTATATACAGAAATACTCTTCCAAAAGACTGTGAGAAAAATGTCGGTTTCTGTCTCTTTCACTGAAGTGAGGATTGTAAGAAATGATGGCAGTTCCTGAAGTTACAGCAATTTATACCCATGATGGATTCTGTTCTTCCCATAGAGGGTCATGAGAGCTTTTCATATGAAGTGTTTCATCATCCTCTGCTTCTGCCCATCTGTATTTTAAATAAAAGCAATGAGCTCTGAATTTTTTCTGTAGAGCATAAAAGCAGGTGTATACTTCTGAAAGACTTCCAGGTTTCAAACCTTGCAGATTGAGGCACCCTGCAGCTTCGTGTTGGGCATCCAAGCTGGGGAGAGTAGCCTGGCTTGCTGGACAAATCACTGTACCAGTCACTCACTTAAATGATTAGTTCTGTCTTTGTGTAGTGTAAAGGTGGAAATGGAAGTGCAGCCAAGGAGTTGTGGAACTCAGCAAACTGCAGTCAGATTTTGGGTAGGGCCAATATGGAGGGGTAAAGTACAGATTAAGATTATATTCTTCAATATAGGTGTTTGACAGAACTTCAAAAGGGACCTCAGCTTCTAGTTCAGATTTTCAGCTGTCAGCCCTGCTCCAGGTGGGGCCTTTGGTCAAATCAACCATGTTTGAAGTGAGGTAGCCTGGAGTTGAGAAATGGACAAGGTACCTCACTTAGCCTGAGGAATATTCTCTTATTTCCTCCTATTTCCTAGAATATTCTCTATATTCTCTCCTATTTTGTCAGTAGGAGCCCTATGTTCTTACGTATTTTGGTTCTGCTTGGTACCGAAAGAAGAAAATTAATTTTTCTCACACAGAGGATAGCATCTGTCTAGCTTTAATGTGTACTTGCCCCCAAAGTGCAAATTGATTTGTTATCTAAATTGGCTTTTTTAAACATGCATCACCTCCTGAAGAATTGGCTTCTTTACCATGAACTCCATGGTAAATCGCTTTTCACTTTTTCCTATTGAACTTTTTCTGCTTTTCATAAATAATTTATTCAAGAGACCAGAGGGATGGCTAATGAGAGATTAACTCAATGCCCAAGGGCTAGGGCATTTCCCTGGGATGTGGTAGAGTCAGGCTACGAGATCTCACTTCAATTAATATTGCTTCCCACATCACAGAACAGTGTGCTCACTGCTGGGAAACACATTTGTGTGTAAATCTTCAGCTCTCTTTTGTGTTTGCTAGCCAGGCGCTAGCCTATATATTAGACAAAAACAACAACAACAACAACAACAAAACCCCAACCAAAAACCAAGTCTAAGAACTCTGCTGAGACTGCAAGTCATGAAGTCGACTCTGAGTAGCAACAGTTAAGGAGAGTTGTTACGATTTCGAGCAACCTTAAGTATCCACGTGGGATTTGGATACAGCGAGGTCTTCTTAATCAGCGCCTGAGCAGGGAGGGATTTCAGAGGTTCTGCACGTTGGATGTGGACCCTTACACAGGTTTTTGACAGAGCTATGGTGGATCTTGCTGTAGCAATTTAAGAAGTTACTGCATGCAAGATTTTCCCTGTGCTAATGGTTCGTACGCCCTGGGAATCAGCAGAAGGTGGCTTTGCTCCAGCTCTTGCTCTGTTGTTCCAATTCAAACCCACTGCCATCATCCCTTTAAGCTAAATCACTGAACTTTACACAGAACTAAGTGAATTGCCTTTGCATATTCTTTTTGGTGACCTCTGTGCTAGGGACAGCACCCTTCAAAAGGGGAGGCAGAGCGTCCATCAGCTGGGGGTAAGCATCTAGCTGGGCGAATAATACCTTGAGCTGTTACAGAAACTTTTGTCTAGAGCTCACATATCAAAGCCTTTGTGGATCTTGCCCAAACTCTTATACCTTTGTTTTTGAAAGTTGTTCTGGCAGGGGAGCTCTTGCCACTGTTTCCTTGCATTGTGTAAACATATATGTGCGTTCTGCCCAGGAACATTTAGAAGTTTAATTCTAGCCACTAGACTAGAACCAACAGTCAGTAATTTTCCCAGTGTGTTGGTATTGTGAGTGAGTTTGTGTTTTGAATCTGTGGAATGGTGAATGGGCATCTGTTTCAATGATGTGGGTGGGATAAACCCCAAAAACTCCATGCATATCGACTGAACCATGCAGTCAGTAGTGGTAAATTGGAACTATTTGCTCTTTTCTGAGCTTCACATTCCTTCCACTCTTCAGAGTAGGTCAATGCCTTAGCATCACATTTCCTCTATTGACTTAATATTTAGAATAATTTATTTTAAAGTTAAGCATGAAAAATGCTCCCTTCAAGTTCATTTAAATGAATGATGTTTTTCATTCACTGTTAAGGGAACTAAATTATTATATCTTTGAGTTTTGCAGACGTTCTAAAGCAATTTTCAAGGCTGCTGTAGATTTTAACACCTCATGAACTTTGTAATGGGTAGAAAATGTGCTTCATGAGCAGGGTGCAGTTCATCTGTGAAAAAAGAATTTCTTCTGATCTATGTTTGCTACTGCTTTCTTTTGTGACCATGACCACTGTGTCTTACAATTTTAACTGTCTTGGCGAAGTAATCAAAATTAAAAAATGTATATACAGGGCGAAAGAAGTGAGGTCTGTGTCATTAATGCCATGAAAACTTTGAAGATGAAAAAGCAAAGCAGGGCAGTGTAACAATAATATTAACAATCTTATTTTACATTTAGGAATTTTTGTATATGATAATAGCAACATGAATGTGCCCAGCTGCCTGAAATATTCTCTGGAACTTCCTTCTGCTTTTTTATAAACATAAAACATTCTTTTCTGTTTTGACAGTTAAAAATTATGCTGTTGAGGGAGTAAACAGATTTTTAAGTTACCTGTTCAAACAAGTAAGTCTTCTGTTGAATCTTCAAAAGGTTCCAGTAGTAGGAAATATGTTACCAAGTAACACATTTATTTGCAGTTCATTTTTTTTAAAGCAGTAGTGCAGTGAAAGGAGATGCCATTTTTTCCCTGTGAAGTTTGTCTCATTTTCTTCAGCTTGTCAAGTCTGTTATGTCAGTGTTGAGTATTAATCCTAAATGGAAACATACTGCTTCCAGCTCAGGGAGTCCCTGAGCTGCAAATTGCAGGAGTCTGAGAGTGTTTTAACAATATATTCTTCCTTGGGCATCTTGGCTTCTGTCAGAGGTAGATCCTGGATGACACTGATTTTTGATCTGACTGCTGCTGTGTTAACAGTGAATGCAGTTGAAGTGCAGTATAATTCTTTCATATAGGTGAAAGCAAAGAAAGAAAAGTTTTTGCAAAGACAGCATTAGGGAGTTGAGTACTGAGGGAACATAATTTCCTTTCTCTGCCATTAGAACACAGATTTAAGAAAAGGAACTAAGGAATCTAGGCATATCTGCTTCTGCCTCTGCCATATGCTTTGAATTCAACTCCGAAAATTTGTACAAGTTATTTTTGTATAAGACATTTATGAATTACTGAAGAGGGAAATGAGAAGCATTAGCTAATAAGAGCAGTAGTTGAAAAGAACACTAGTACTTGTTTTTGTTTCAGTAAAATTATGTCGTGTTAGTCTTAATTTCTTTATCCAGCATGCTTTGACAAGTGAATGTAAGCTTTGAAGTCAATGCATGAGAAGTAGTTGACAGTGACAAAGCTTCATATTTTTAGGTCAGTCATAGTACAATTTAACACACTTGTGACAGCAAATGTCATATAATGTAGAGAGTAAGGCCTTGTTGAGCACCTTTCGTAGCTGAAATGTGTCTGCACTTACATAAACGATCAGTAAAATCTCATTTAATGCCATCAGACTACTTGGGTTACTGCACAGGAACTGTGAAGTTAAGACTCAGTGTAGGAGGAGGTACATAAGTTGTAGTGAGCTTAAACCATACTTCTCAAGTTCTGATACGCAGCTCACTGAGGGCCACTGGAATACTTGTAGGTCATCCATATGAGGCAACTAAGAAAAGCAGATCAGTTATCAGCAATGTGCTACCAAGGCCTGCAGCTTCCCTGGAAAATGTTTCCAGGTCTGCAGACGAAGAAGTTGAAAACCATCAGCTCTGGCAATACCTCTCCAGTAGCCTCATCTGCAAGGACTTGTCTGCACAGGACTTTCCTGATTAACTCCATGTCTCATTCTACAACAAAGAGTCTGGTTCTGTTTACGTTAAACCATTTTCAAAGTACGATTGCACTTTGAATTCATACCTTACCTTAATCCATGTTAACTTTCCAGTGTGTGCCCTAAGGGAGCAGTAAACTAAACTGGATGACTGTGTCCACACAGGGGTTTAATGGAGTTTAAGTAGCAGAATTCAAGTTCATCAAGGTACTTATTTCAGATTCATTTTCTTGATGTCCTGGTATAGACAAGCCCTAAGAATAAAAGTGGTTTAGTACTTAGTGAATGAACCATGTTACAAAATTCATCACTGAAGTTTTATTATACTGTTGTATGTGAAATACATCTACTGTAGGGTATAAAGTAGGCTTTTTTGTCTTGTTTGTTACCATTTCTTTTGCAGCAATTGCAGTTAGATCTGAGAAATAAAATAGTGCTATGTTCTTCCAACAACTAAATGCTGTATTTATTTTTAAGTTTGGATCGAAATTTACATGTTTGCTTAAATAGCAGAAACTTTTCCTCATACAAAAAATCTGTCATCTGAATCACAATCTCAGCTATGACATTATGTGTATTTGATATGTTTTAAAGCAGATGAACACTGTAAAATTTTAAGTGTTTATAGCAAATCTGAATATAGTGGAAATTAGACATTTTCTGTAAATGGCAGTATTCTTTAAAATGTCAGGGTTTGATGTTCTATAGGGAATGAAACTATCCTACTCTATTCCTGAAAATAAGTGTATTTTAAATAACTTTATCTCAACTGCTGCCATTTTTAAAATACATTTGTATTTTCAGCTGTAACTCATAAAAGGTCAGCTCCCATGCTTTGAAAACTCGAGAAGTTGATAGTGCATAAATGACCATGTTTTACACAGCAGGCATATAATGTTATCTGCCCCTCTGACTTGCACTCAGATTAATTATTCTTCATAATTTTTAACTAAAGTTAAATAACTTAGCTTTTTGGCACTGTCCTTCAGACATTGATCAAAATCTTGTTAATACAGTAACACTAAAGTTTACTGAAGTTTAAACAAAGTAAAGCTCGGTTTTTCTTAGTGGTCAGCTCATGTCACACTAAAGCACTGGTCACTGATCAAAACAGCATTAATTATTTGTTTCACGTCGAGGTTGCTGTGTCAAAATCCTTTAAATACCTCTTGGAGCAGAGAGGGAATCTTACGGCCTGTGACAGAGCAGCTGGTGTGGACATGGGCTGATGCCCCAGTTGACAGGTTGTTGGATTAGAAAGAATATCAAAGGCAGTGAGTAAGATTAGGGATAAGTGAACATCTGACAGCAGTTTGCAGCAGGGGAGAACAGATGATAAACAATGAGAGCGGGGTGCGTGGGGGGGGTGAGAGGTGAGAAGGCCATGGGAAAAGTGTGGCGGCAATCACTAAAGCTCCAGGTTGCTGAGCCTCATGAATAGAACAGGAAATGGGATTTGCTGGGACAGATGTGCTGAGTGGTGATGAATACATTATAGGGAAATGAGGCTAAACTCCTGAAGGTGAGAGATGTTCTTTCTCTGAAAATAGAACATATGGGAAAAGTTCACCCCTCTGGAGAAGAAAACATTCTTGAAAATTAATACAGAAAAAAGTAACGCTGATGCTGATTTTAATTAAATTATTATTATGCAGGAGCATTCATGATAAACTCTAAGTCATGTACTTCCCAGCATAACAATCTTACACTGCTATTGCAAATATAGGATTGAAAGTGTTTATTTTAGTCGTAAGACTGAACAAATGGTGGAATAGTTTGAATGATGGAACAGCCTGGAATGGAGGCTCTGACTGGATAATGCTTAGAAGCATATTCTGTATCTGGCATGTATTACATAGCACTCACATAACATATGTTTGATCCTGCCACTGTTAAGAGACTTGTACTGAGTGATCTTGTGAGGTCCTTCCAGCCTTAACATTTTTTCAATTCTGTAAAGTAATTGAATGCTTGTAGAAAATCATACATAACTCTTCCTGTTCCTTGGGGTATTGTTTCTTTACTTCTTGGACTTCCTTAGTTTATATTCTTGATGGATCCTTTTCCAGTATTTATGATATAGTTATATGTCAGAAACCTAACAGAAACTGTTTGCATGTTTGGTTATAGGGCTGTATGTCAGTTTTCTGACTTAGAATTTCTTATGAGATTTTTTTTTTTCAAATTTCTTTAAAGAAAAAGTCATTAAAAAAACTCACACTAACATTTTAATAATTTATTACTTTAGCTGAAGGGAGGACAAGCAGAAAGTATAATTGTTAATGTTCTGAGAAAGTACCAATAAGATCTGTTCACAAGACATCTAGAAATTCATTCCACAGTGTATTCTTACAGTTTGAGTTACAAATACAAGCTTGGTAAAATAATGTAGAAACACAAACTCTGAGAGTCACCAACTGGAAAACATAAAGCTCAATGTTATAAGGACAAGAGGTGACTAAGCTGTATTGGGAATGCCCACCATCTGTCCTTCCTGACCTCAAATCCCTCATATGTGCTGCCCCTGTCCTCCAGTTGAGGAGACATGAGGCTGACCTCCCTTTAGTCCCTGTTTACTCCTAGCCATGTGTACTGGAACTGCAGCTCTCGTTAGTAAAAGAACAAGGAATTGTAAACAGAATCTGGGATTCATGTGTCCCGTAGCCCTGCTTCATGGAATTGGCTGTTCACATTTGAGAAATTCTGTGTTTGGTATCTTGACCACAGTGACATCATGTGAACACATCAGCTGAAGAGTCAGTACAGGTTTGGAGTTACAGGTGTTCCACAAAATTAGCAATCAATGAAATTTGTCCTTCAGTCAGCCATAATCAAAGAAATCAAATTATAAGCACAGCAAAACAGAGACAAAAAAAAATCTGCTCTACTGATTCTAGTTAGTATAAGTACTGTCCTAATAGGTGTGTTTTCCATAAAACTGTGATTTCTGCATTTGCATGAAACTATAACCAAAGAATTTACCATTTGTTATAGGCAATTCCCATTTTAAAGACCATTTACAGTTGGCTTGCATAGTTCTTTATATCCCAATATTGAAACTGTTAAAGGGTGACTGCCATGCAAGTATCAGAAATACTGCAGTAACACATAGTACTGTATATAAATCACTAATCAATGAATCACCAATTAATTCAATTTACTGAATGCCAGTAGTACATGGTATTGAAGTAACAGGTACATGTATCTAATGTTCTCTATTAGAATGGGTGACAGATTAGGACATGTTCACAAGTTTCTTGAATCTTTCTTTGTATTACTTTTTCCCAATGGGAAGATGATAAAAGAACTGCCTCTGTGTGAATCAGATTTCAGTTGAGTCTATAAAAATTGAGAGGTGAAAGTGAAATTAAGAAAAGAGCAGAATCTGGAGGTAGTTGCATCTGTCACTTTGAACTGATTTTTGGGAGGGGGTAGGGAGAAAGGACAGGATGAAAAGCCGTGAGGATCTTTGTGTGGAGGGTCTGTGAGAAAGTCTTAGGAGAAAAATCTAAAGATTATTCCTAAGCCTTGGCTTCTGTTAGCCCCCTGCTGCTGTTCTTCATCAAGTTGTTTTAATGGCTTTCAAAGCAAGTGAGTGGAAAATGGTTTCTCTGGAACTTTAAGGAGCCTGAACTGAAAACTGTCATTGCTTTATAAGTAAAACACATCAAAGATTGATGGAAGAATTGCTTGTTAAACACAATGTAGATTTAATTAAAAAATGGCTGATATCATAAAAGAGACATCAGATCATCATAACTACCTAAAGATGAATGTTTAAAGGCTTGTCATGTGCTCAGGAACCTGTGTTAAGTATCTCTTTCATAGCTTTTGTGACCCTCTATATATCTGCAAGATGTTTTTTGTCCACAAGTGTTGCGGGTTTTTTTAATAATGTATAGATGGAAAAGTACCAAAGCATAAAAATACGTAGGTGGTCGTTAATGTGCTTTTTAATTTTCTGTCTGTCTTTAAGGATGCCTTTTTCTGGTATTTTTAATTAACTAGTGCTTCAAATTCTTATCTATTTCTGTAATAACTGTTTTTCTTTGTGTTGCAGTGCATAGTATTTGTTCTGTGTGTTCAGTGTGTGCAAAGTGCATTTGTGTATCATCTAGTAATTGCATGTTTCTTCTGGAACCTGCCCTCTCATTTTGCTCTCCTCTCCCCACTGTCAATTCCCTCCACAGTCCTCCCAATCAGTAAATAGCATGTTTTTTACTGTTGTATTGTAGATCTCATGCAAAAAAGTGAAGGAAAAAAGTGTGCATTGAAAACAGCATTTCCACTGACACTATGAGCCTCATTTTTTTAAACCAAATGCTTTTTCTGATCTCATGCTGCATTTAGTAAGCAAATACAAATCTTTTTAAAGAGCAGCAGAATTCCTCAGTAAGCTGACAAAGCACAATATCCATCTTCGGATTTGAAAATATTCAGTGTTGTAGTTCCAATTTTAATTCACAAGTTCTTTCTGGAGGAAAACAGTTACATCTATGCAGGATTCTGACTCTAGGTCTGATTCTATGAAATGTAGGCTCCCAAAATAATATGTGATGTGATCACTAATATGTGATGACTGCAATTACTGGATTTTCTGCAAATGATGAGGCTTAGAAATAGTATGTTCCATCAAAAAAGCATTATTTCAGTGAAATCTGTAAGTTTTCCATGATGTACAAGATCATTTAAATATGGAGTAAGAATATTGATTATCCAATCAGCTACATAGCCATTGGTCCCTTGATGTTATTGTTTTAAGGATTCTTTCCAATAATATTTATCATTTTAGATGATATTTTAATTAGCTGCAGTGGTTATTTGTGAACTTAAAATGGATGTAGCATTTTGATTTGCTGCATATAAAGATTCTAGACAATAAGTGAGCCTGGCCAGATATTAAGATCCTTGGCATGAATTTTTATAACTTTGTGAAATTCCAACCTTGCTGAATAAAATGGTATTTCAGGTCCTCTCATTGATGAGGCCAGGTCGTCCCTTACATTGTTTCCGTTCAGTCCTAGTTTGAGCAAATTCAAAAGCAATTTGAGTAGCTTTTTTTTACTTAGTAGGTAAGCTGATTGGAGTAGCAGCAGTTCAGTGCTTTTTAACCAGAAATTATATATTCTGACAAACTGTGTTGGAAGTCAAGATGGGAAAAAATAGGGGAAAACAGTAAATTTGTATGTTGATGATAACATTATAAATAATTAAAAAAAATATTTGGACTATGACGCTATATAGCTCTTGTATATTTTCTTGTCCAGAACAGCTGAAATAAACTATCACTGTTGACTTTATTTAGTTTCATTTTGTCTTCAAGACCTACCTTTGTTATCATTATGCCACTTCAACTTGTTGAACTTTTGAAGCAGGAGGATTAGAAGAAAAATTGGCTTTCAAAAATCAAACCTTTTGGGCAAATGTGCCTTAGAATTTCATATGTGTATCTGCACTTAGCACTCTGCTTTCAGCATTGTAACATTTCTGAAAATATTGGACACAGGCAATTTCTGGCTTTGCAAAGCTGTGTTGCTCTTCAGAGTGACATTCCCATAGCACTGCAGTTGGTACAGCCTAAAATTTGATCCGTAACTCATCTGATTTGTACTGTTCAGATAAATTAAAAAACAATATGAGATTATTTAATGTAGAGATAGGACAAGGGAGAACAGCCTTTAAATGAAAGAAGATAGATTTAGATTAGCTGTTAGGAGGAAACTCTATGAGAGTGGTGAGGCGCAGGTTGCCCAGGGAAGTTGTGGGTGGATGCCCCATCCCTGGAAATGTTGAAGGCCAGATTGGATGGTGCTTTGAGCAACCTGGTCTGGTGGAAGGTGTCCCGGCCCATGGCAGAGGGTCTGGAAATTGATGATCCTGAAGGTCTCTTCCAGCCCAAATCATTCTGTGAATATTGGCCTCCTGTTCAGTCAAACCAATCGCTAATCATTAGTACAGAAATTACTGCTATAGTATTTTACAGGATAGTTCCACCAAATCTGAAACACTAATTCTCCCTGATGGTTTCTGTAAACCACCCTTATTTCTTGTCAAGGAGAGGTGCTTGACCTGTCAGTCTGGAGAACCCTGTTTCTTTTTACCTCCTTTCTTTCTCTTTGATCTGTCTAGGAGTTGAAACCTCTTGGCAGAAATTTGACAGGACTCAAAGGAACATACGAGCCTCCCTAGAACATTATGGGACACTCCAGAGAGAAAGATTAATTTGTTAAAGTAATAATATAAATGTCAAGATTCAAGTGTAAGAATTACATTGCAGGGTGGGAGAGTAGAGATCACACCCAGGGGCTGGAAAAAGTCAGGGAAACTATTTCACTAAATGGAAAAATTGCCAGGATATTTGCTTTTGAAGTATTTCTGAAAAAACATAGGTGAATGCTAGTTGGCATTGTGTTTTCCCTCCTCTCTGTCTGTACGCTCTTCTGCAGCCCATAGGATAGAGCAGTGTCAGGCCTTCCAGTTCTGCACTAAGTGGGATGATAAACCACACCCAACAGTTGTGCCTTGGAGAGAGGAAGAAAGGGAGAAGAAACAACTTTCTGCAGTGCTGTGTTATGTGTATGTTCTAGTGCGAAAAGTGTGTCTTGCTCTTGCAAGGGAAGGTAATTGCCTGTAGTAGTTGTGAATGTTAAATCTTCATTCTCAGACCAGCCCTGATGACCCACTGTGGGGTGAACTTGTGACCTTAGTTCTTTGTCTAAGATTTAATCTCTTCTGTATATGCTGGGTTCGTATCACTGCATGCTCAGAAGCCTTAGAGCTTAGACTGTCTTGGTGTTCTACTGAAGGAGCCAACAGAAACAGCCAAAAAATAGTTTTAACATGCTCACAGTATTCAGTACTGCTGAGGAGACATGCTCAAAATCCTGGGACCCTGTCTGTGAACATACTTGGAGGAAGTGGTAGCCTTGAGTTCCTGCGAGATTTGGTGTGTAGTATGTGTCCACCCCTGCTCTTACTTCACCATAGAGAAACAGCAGTGCTGCACCTGGCTTTGTTCCCAACTTTGTTGAGGCTCAGGGTGCCCCAAGTGCTGCCTACTAAGCATGGTCAAGCTTGTTAATGCTGGATCTTTGTTGGCAGATACCAGCCTGGTGTGTGAGGCAAGGTGTACAGTTCATTGAGCTGTATTTTCTGCATTGATTTGAATGCTGCATCAGAAGTATTTTGTCCTTTGTAAGTTACATATATAAATGAATTTAGATTAAAATAGTTAGATTTGGTAACTATTTTAGAATCATACTCATGTGATCCGTGATATTGCTTATCAAGTGCATTAAGAAAACCAAGTAACTTGGCAGTTATGCATGATGGATTGTTTTCTGTGTTGTTTGGGGGGGTTTTAAATCCAATTTTAATGATACAACAGTCCATGGACAGGGTTTTTCTTATCAGCATTCTGCTTCAGGTGACACAGTCAGTAGTTGGGTTTTCCTTTAAATTAGAGCAGCGTTCATCAACTGCATAGTTTTTGAATGCAGATTTATTATCTGTTTAAATGTGGGGTGGCCCAGTATTGTGGTAGAAGAGAGACAGTTTTATTTTCCCACTGGCTCTTTGTCAGCCAGAAAAGATTTTAATGAGATCCCATATAAGTTGCAGTGGATTGTTAGAATGACTAAAGAGGTAATGAGAAATATTAGACAATTGATGGTGGTGATTAGCTTTTGGCTGAAGTACCAGTGGCAACTTAAACTGTGGTTTTATGGTGTTGTCAGTGTTGTTTTCCTGAATGACATAGCAAAACTAATGATGAAAGGACAGTTTCTTTCCTTCCTCTCTTGGATGAGGGTCATGACCTAGGGTAGCAAAGAAGAAGAAATTATGCTTGTAGGCGTAGTGGTTGCCTTGGGACTGATGATTTTAAGACTCATTTACTCCTTCTGCCTACTATACTTGTGTTTGCTTCTCTCCCTGTTGTGCCTGCAGACATGAGGTGAAAGCCCTAAATCCCAGGGGGGAGAATCTCTCTCTGAGTCAGAGATCCTATATGAGGCTGTACTGTACCAGGGAATCATGAGCTGTGGGAATGTGATGTGGACCAAAGCAGTGTTTGTTCTGTGCGTAGCATTTGGAGGATCCTCTTCCTAAGGGGTTGAAAGGTTATTTTGACTGATGCACGCACAAGATGAGTACAGGAAAGAGCTCAAGAATAGTCAGTGAGAATTCTCATCAACTGTGGGGTCTCGAACTTGTGATGGGTACTTTATATTGAATTTCACTCTGTCTTGAAACAGCTACTACAGACAGACATCATTGATCTAGATGAGTTATGATGAGTGCAGTATTATTGCCCCTGCCTGTCATTAAATATCACTAGTCTGAAATTTCAGTCAGAAGCAGCTGCCAGTGGACAAGAAAAAAAAAAAGTTTTCTGGAGATGTTTTTAATTCTTTTGGTCTTTAAAAAAAAAAAATCAAACAAAAAACCCACCAAAATTTATTTTTCTCATAGTTATAGGTGTCTCAGTAAAATTTAGAAGTTTGGAAAATGTTGTCTTTAGTAACTTAGGAGTTTAAGTGCCATTTTCCAAAGGAATTTTCAGGAATCAGTCTCACTTAATTTCACTAACTCTCCATCAGGTAATAGAGCAGAAATAATTCTGTAATCCTAGACAAATATTGCAGGTAAGGTCCCACCACAGAAATTACATCATTCAATAAAGATGTTTAAATGCAACTGGGGGGTTCTGGCGTTTGGCTGAAATTGCAGTGGTCCAGAGTAAAGTCTAAATTCAATTCTTCCATCTTTCCAGTGAGGGTCTTAAAGGTGAAGGTTATTGGATGCTAAGAGTGCTTTTGTAAATCTCATCTTTTGGAGTTATTAATGAATTATTATTAATTGGAAGTGAACCCATGTCTGTGTTCCCCAGATTAATTTATTACTGAACTACAAAGGCCATGCTTGTTTGTTTTTTGGTTTCCAACTGCAACAATATGCAACCATTTATACAAATAAGGAAAACTCCAGAAAAAGTACTGAAGCACAGAACACCCAGGAGTTCTCAGCAGCCTTTGGTTGAGGTGTTTCCCTGGCTTTTATTCTCTGACCTGGAGCCAGCAGATCTACCTCCTGGACCTATGTTTCTCAGCCCCCTAGTATAGTTATTGCAACTTGTGTGAGATTTTTTCTTAAACAATAACACAAAAATATTGGTAGAAGATTAGAGAAAAGGCCTTTGCTGGGGAGGTTTTCAACAAGTATGGGTACAAGTGTGAGATGTGCAATACATCTGTTTGAAAGTACAGCACTTATTTACAGTAAAGTATTTTGCTGTCACATCAGTTGAATGCAGTTTCCAAATTATACTCTGTTAAAACTTCTTTTGTTGTTAGGAATGTATTTCTTACCTATTTCCAGTCAAAGTTTCAAGTTTTATGCTTTCCTATAGTCTTCTGGAACAAATAGTGTAATTTTGTAAATATGGAAGGTGTATGTTCCTTTTATCCTTGCAAAATAAGAAAGTGTATTACACCCTTCAAAGGTGAAGTTCACTGAACTAAACACACTTTAGTGAAAATGGTGAAATACATGCAGCAAAATTCAATAATATAACAGGAATTTCTGTAAAAGAACAGTTGAACATTCACTTTAAATTTTATCATTTGTGTACAATAACAGAGGAGTCTGAAGACTCTCCCTGTTAGCAATTGGTTCCTTTGTACAGAATAGGATTTACCTTAATACTAGGAAATCCCCATCTGTATCTCAACTTATACTTACTGCTGACTTGGCAGTAAAATGATGTGAGAAAAGTCATAAATTTGACCTTTGTGCATATTGTGTTTCTTAATGTCCTTATTCTTTGTAGTATAGATTTCAGTGCACTGCTGTGGATTTACCTTGGAGTAACACGTCTTTGATCTGTACATGCAATGGTTCCTGATAATTATGTATATTAAAAACAGAAAAATGAGGTGAGAAAGGAGATTTGATTTAATTTAATGTACTTAGAGATGCTTAATTCTCATGTTTTATAAATTTCATTCAAAGGTAAGTGATCTTAATGATAGCTGAATGCCAAGGTAAACTGCAACAACTCTGTTGTTGAAAAGTACACACAAAAAAACAAACTGTGACCTGAAAAGTAAACTTCCAGAGGATTACAGGAGAAAGTTTACTTACACATAAGGTATCTTAGTTGTAATTGTTCTGGCAGTTGATGTACATAAAATGAACAAAGTGGCTTGGCCCAGTATTGCATTAACAGTTGAATAAATTAATGCATTCTCCATTGTTTATTTTACCTCCCAAAGTGTGAAAAAATTGCACCTTTGAACAGTACTCTCTTGCTGTAACCATCTGTTTGCAGTTTCATTACACACTCCTACCAGAATAACCTTCTCTTTGAAGAGAAAGTTGATATGGGTTGTAAAAATTACGGTCTCTGACCTTAGGTTTTATGTCCCTTGAGGTATCCCTGGTGTGGTCTCCACTGGTAGATGTTAAGGTTTCTTCAAGAAGTACCTTTATATCTTCCAGCTAATTTCAGATAAGAAGCCCATGCATCAAAGAGTTGGCTGTCACGCAGAGCTGAGCCCTCCAGTCTCTTGTTCAAGCTTTAAAATGAGCTGAGTGAGAGACCCCAGCAACTTTGTCCTGCCCTGGCCAGAACTGCTGTGTCAGCTGGGGCTGGCATGGTGTCCCTAAGTGTAAAGGATGTTTTGTCTCCGAGCTCAGTCTTACTTCTGAAACTGTTAATATTGCCAATTAAAGCCAATTAGCAGCACTAGTATTTTGCTTCAGGTAGAATGTTCACTTTTAATTCTGTTAAAATGTCATCAATTTGAGTATTTTTGGATGTATACTCCACAAAGGCACTGAACTCAGTCGTTTCCAATTGAAATACTTGAATAGGGAAGTTAAAAACTGAAAAATGCCATTATTTGTAATCATGATGCTTTTAAAATAAACACTCTGGATAGTTTAGTAATGAAATATTACAAGCTTTGTTTAAAAAGCAAACACTCCCCCCCCTTCCTCTTGAGCTAAACAGTGGCTTGTTTAAAAAACCCAGTAAAATTCCATAACACTTCAACCCTTTTGAAGTAGTTTTTCGACATCAGCAAGTAATTCTGCAAATTGCTTTTGAAGATGAGGCTTCATTTACTCCAGCATGTGCAGTCTGATGGAGTGGGTTAGTGGGTGTGGGCTGAAATGGTAATTTAGGCTTTTTTGTGTGCATGTGTCTCTCTGTAGAGCACTCCCTATCAGACACATCTCTGTCCTCCTGGAGTAGTTGTGAGTGGACCAAGGCTGTTCTGTTTAATAGTCACTGCTGAAGACTTGCAGTCTGTATGGTGGCATTGTATTCATGTCGACTAATAATTTTTCATTATTAATTTTTCACTTTCATTCTACTGAATAATTTTTACAGCATTTTTTTTCTAGAGCAAAAAGAAATTGTTGTAATTAGGTGAGTTCTCAGAACCAGCCCACACCAATATCAGTGGTGGGGTAAGGGTAGAGTAAAGATGTGTATTTGATGTGTACATTCAAAAGGAAAAAAAAGGTCACTCAGCTAATGCAAATTGAAATTATTTTACTAATTCTAATATTTTTTAAAACTGAGTTGCATGGTTTTATGCTAGCTGAAAGTGCTTCCTTTCATTTTGAAAGATAATGTAGAACTTTCTATGAAGTCTGTAATTATATAAAAAGACAGCATTCTCCCTGCTTGCTACAAATCAAACCTTTCAAGTAGACAAAAAAAATTATGATAAGTCATTATTTCAAACAGATTTCAGATGCAAAGTAGTCTATTAAAGACAGGGTTTTTCTTTTAGATTAAAAAGTTGAATATTAAGTGTCCCTGAATTTTTGACGGTTCATTTGC
>WAAE01018061.1:0-14074 GCA_013400495.1 Nicator chloris | reverse complement strand
GCAATGACAGAATTTTAGCCCTTGTTTTACCATAGTACCAAGCCTTGTTCTGCACAAGTCTTTACATTTTAATTAGAACCATACTGACACCCGCTTTTTCAACTATGAACTTCACTTCTAAATTGAAAACTATTTCCTGAATGCTGGTTTAGTAGCTAGGTCTGAGCACAGAAGGGAGATTCTGTGTTTGTGTAATTCAGCGTGTACTGTGGTCACCATCAGAGGGACTAGATAACTGGTTTTTAAACCAGAGTAAATAGCAGTAAAAGGAAGGAAAAGACTCTCACTGAAATGCCATAGACTCTGTCACCATAAAGCACTCTCATGCTCTGGAAAACCATAGAATGAAATACAGAGGGGCCATCACACTTCTTTGACAATGTAAATGTTTTACAAAGGTCTATTGCCAGCGCTTCTTTCAATACTGCATTAGGAATGTAACACAGGGTACATATCTGTGTAAGACATTACATTCCAAAATACACATTACATTGATATTCAGCACAGCATGGAGATTTTAATAAACCATCACTCACTAGAAGGGGTTTGTTCAGATATGTGGGAGGGGAGAGCTTGAGTTTGCTTATATGTTTGTATTTACACCTCCTTAAAGACCTCTGGGGATTTTGTGTGCCCTTTTGTCTAAACAAACAAACAAACAAACAAAATTTTTATCTAGTTTCATTGAACAAAAATACATTACAATAAACATACAGTCCTAGAAATTGGAAGGTTTGGTACATTTTCAACTTAAAAGAACACTTCAGAGAATACTCCTGTGTAATTTATGAGCCCCTACAGACCTGTCCATGTCTTGAACTGATTGTTGAAGTGGGCTTTACTAGGAATTTCTTTTCCTGAATTGGAGTGGTGCTGGAGGTGGGGAAGGAGGGGGGGTTAGAGCAACCTTCCCTAACAAGGCTCTAAAAGCTTCAGTGGTAAAGTTACGCTGATGGGAGACTTTGTTACTTGTTTTTAACTGGGAACAACCCGAAGAGGATTACGCTGTGGGCAAGAGCTGTTATTTATGTGGGTGGCAACGTCGTGGGCTGTGTTGTGCTGTTGTTGTTTTTAAAGTGGGACGTGCATCTTTTGATTAGAACTGTAAAATGGTTTAAAAACACACACACACAAAAAAAACCAAAACAACCAAAAAACCCCAAAAAACCCGCACAACCAACAAAACAAACCCAAAAGCAAGCAAAACCAAACCCAACAAGCTGGACAATGACATGAAACAGCTGGTGAAATGTCTAGCTCCGTGCCTTCCCCAAGCCCGGCGGAGCGGAGGTTTCTGTTCTCTCATCTCTACCGCGATGTGCTTCTTTTCTTTTTTTTTTTCCTTTTTTTTTTTTTTTTTTTTTTTCCCCAGCTCCTTGCATGTGCTGTGACAGCCGGGGAGGGGGGNGGAGCGGAGCGGAGCCCACCCCCATCACCTGTTACCTCCGCTCCCCAGGTTGCCTGAAGTTCCCCGGCGGCGCCCGGCAGGACGGAGAGCGCCACGGCTGCGGCTGGCGGGGACCCTACAGTGGCTGCTGCAGCATGGGCTGGCTCAGGGGGATTGCCTTGCTTTCCTTGGGAGTATTACTAGCAGGAAGAGTCAACTGCCAGCATGTGAAGAATAATGTGCCAAGGCTCAAATTATCGTATAAAGGTAAGTCTGTTGTTCTCTCTTATTCTCGGTTTTCCTCCGAACCTCTTTACTCCTTGCCCCGTCGCTGCCTCCCTCCTCACCTTCCTCACTGCTTTTCCCTATCTTCCAAAGGGGAAATTGACATAAGAGGAAATTTCTGAAAACATTTACCTAAAAAGCCCCTTCGTGCTGCGGTCGGTACCAGGCAGTTTAAACCCAGACAAAGAAGAGTTAGTTACGATTGCAGACGAGGGCTCCGGATCGTGCTGATCCCTGTTAGAGCATTTTCCAGTCTTGTGCTATTTCACCGGACTTTACTCTTCAAAACCATGAGTCGCCTTTGGCCACCCA
Source organism: Nicator chloris (assembly GCA_013400495.1). Classification (NCBI taxonomy): domain Eukaryota; kingdom Metazoa; phylum Chordata; class Aves; order Passeriformes; family Pycnonotidae; genus Nicator; species Nicator chloris. The sequence continues at coordinate 12,090 of WAAE01018061.1, read as the reverse complement.
GCTCATCTCCTCCGTGCTGGGCATGAAGTGGAGCCACAATTCCAGATCTGCTTTAAACATCATGGAATGGAAAAAGATTTATATATTTTTTTAAATTTTATATTTTAGGCATGAAGTGGTTAATTTTCAAGTCATGAATATTCAGTTTGTACAAATCTGACAATCAGATGCCTAACATAAGCAGTAGATGGTGGGTTTGCCAAGAAACTATAAACTGAAGGGAACAGATCAGTCCAGAAAAGGAGGAGAGGACTGCTAGGCACCAGAAAATGCTGCGTATGGATGTTTAATGCAGTGCGATTTATTTGAACCAGGGTTGTTTTCGGTGTAGTCTGATGTGTGTCATTAGAGATCACAGGGAAGGTGTAACTGAAGAAAGAGAGCTGTGAGATTACGTTTATGTTTGAAATTGTGTAATGCCACTCACGCTGCAGTTGTCAGTAATTAACTTTTGTATAATAGTGCCAGTATTAAAGGAGAACAGTGAAGTAGACAGGCTCTTCTCTTTATCAGCATAGTTCCACTCTGAGTACATTTTCAGAAGAATTCATCAAATCTGGAGAATGTACAACTGGGAAAGAAGTTTAAAATATAAGAGCTGTAGAGTATTTTTTTTAAACGGAGAGCTATGCACCTAGGTACATACACATCTCTCTGAAGAGCTGCCTCCTCATAATTCTCAGATTATTGATGGCTGAGAGAAGGAGCTGCAACTATGGTTCTGAAAGGAGAGAGGAAAAATAATACACTGCTTCTGCAGAGGGAAAAAGAGAACATGTGTGTGCATGCCTGGTCATAGATGTCAATCTCAGTTTACAGCATAGTGTCAATACATCTCTTGCCAGTAGAAATACGTTTTCCTTTTTTTTTTTTTTCATCTTTCTCATGCTGCAAATGAGAGGAGGGAAAGTCCTCTCTGATACAGGGCAGGCGTCATTTTCACACTCCAGATGAAATAAAGAATTAAGCACCTGCAAAACTTGGATGCTCTGTGTGAAATAAATGCATGTGCTGGGTTTTCTTAAAGAACACATATGTGCGTATTTGTATTTAAACTTGAAAATATATGAATGAAAAGAACAGTTTAAGAGGTTCAGAGTCTGTTAATGAGGAAAAAAATGTATTTAACACAACATTGATTGAGTAATGGAGTCTAAAGAAAGCTTCTGCAGTAACTACATGTCATGTCAAAAAGCTCATTAAAAAACTCTTAATTGCTTCCAAACTTCTACAATCATACTGAAACTCAGATTACTATGTAGAAGCATAAATGCTATAAAAATATCCTGTAAAGGGGTTTAATGGTTAATTAATTATTGTTTATTTTTTCACCCTTTTAAAGTTTATCTGTGGCTCAAGTCTGCTACCCCTGCTCATATTGGCTAAATGCACAGAAACTAATTTCAGAGAGTTGCCAAATGTGACTGATGGCAGTTTTCTTTTTTCTCTTAGTTTTTTTTTCCCACCCCGCTGGTGCTGTATCTATGGACCCTTTAAAAAATATTTTGCTACTCTGCCAATTGGTTGTTTTCCAGTTCTGCTCTTGCTGAGATAAAGAATCTCATTTTCATTTTTTAAAATACCCGATATCAAGTTTTGCTATATGGTCAGTTCTGTATGATCAAAACAGGAAACTGAGCTGAACATCAGAACTTTTTTATGCTTGGTGGATCACTGTGCAACAAAAATGAGTTCCAATGGTGAGCAACCCTGTTTCCTATCTAGTGAAGACAGTAAACGCGTACTTAATCCAAAGCAAGTTGAAGTCTGAAGAATTACAGGAATTCACACTGTAGCTTTGGTTCACATATTTGACTTCAAACATGTGTAACTCTAAAAATCGGATCGAACTGCTCACATGCTTAATGTTAAATACTGGTGCAAATGCTTAGCCAGGTCAATAGGAGGGTGCTGCTGCGTTGATCCCCAGGTATGGGGATATCATTATTAGTCAGGGAAGACTAAGCCTTGTCAGCTGATGCTTTTCCAGACAAATTTTGCTTCCAGCACAGTACTCAGTGCACAGAGCAGTGTTAACACCTTGCGTAGGAACATCCTTAAACGCTGTGGGTATTGAAAATACGTCTTTTAGGCACTGACAGAATACCTCACGTGCTCATACTTATCTCTCTGGATATACTTCGCTGCCATGTGACTACGTGATACCAAGTGATTCATCTCTATTTAAACTGCTTGCAAGTAGAAAAAGAAGCTACTCAGTTACTTACCCATTCCTCATCTCCATGAAGAGACGTGGTTGAGTAAAATAAACTTAGATATTGGAAAAAAAACCCCCAACATGCAGGATGAAAAGAATGACCCAGGTGACTTCACTTTTCTGTGACCGTCCTTTCTTTAAAGACGTATACTTGGTGTTTGTCTAAACAAATACCTTGGAGCTAATTGTCAGTGCTTTATTTCAAAAGAAAATCAAGGATGTATTTTAACTTCTTGTTTGTCTCTACTAATTAGATGTCAAACATGGTTAAAAAGCTCAGGCATTTGCTTGAAAAGTTGGCCAAATGAGTCATGAAGGGTTAAATCCCTGCCAACCTTGATTTCCTATGGTCACTTGCTTTCAAAGGCCTAGTGTAAGCTCTGCCATTTCCCGGGTTGCTGGACAGAAGTTTTGGTGAACTCCTGTTCTTACTTCCTCTTAACTTCTTGTCGTTCAGTCTTGCAGAAGATTAGAAGCATCCTATGGGCCATGGCATGGATAGGAAATGGCAGAGAAAGTGTATAAATGCACACATTAAGGCCACATCTGTGATCTGAAAAGGTTCTTTCTGTTTATTGTGAAACAGAGTTCAGGTTATTTGGTTTACATCACCTTGGTTCTGCTGGCATATTAAAGAAAGGAAATTTGAGGAGAGCAATAGGGAAATCCTTGTCCACCTGAAATTTGTGATGAAGCTACTGTTCAGGAGCTTCTGGGTTTTGCTCTGTGCTTTATGAAGTTTCCAAGCATTTTCATATTTGTACATGGATTGGAAAGGTTTTGCTCAGATGATACGCATCTCCTTATTTCAGTCAAAAGGGATTAATATGATTAAAAGCCTGATCCAAAGTTCACTGAAGTCTCTAAGTGCTGGATCATAGCCTAAATGTGGTAAAACCAGCCATAAAACTGAAAGCTCAGTTGAGCTCTTCAACCACTGAGCTCCTCTTTTTTTGTCCTTCAAAGACTTTGTGCCTTATTGTAGAGTAACAAGAAATGTCATTGTTGATATATCAAAAGTAAAAGAATCTTCCCTTGAAGAGTATAGGGGGCTTTGTTCTTGCCTTTTTTTTTTTTTTTTTTTTTTTTTGGTTTTTGTTGTGTTTTTTCTAATCTCATTGACTTCAATTCTGATGTTGGTTGTAATCTCTATATCGTGTCACCAGGTCACAGACTGTGTTCAGGAAACGCCTGTTGAGCAAAGAGTTCTCAGAAAGATGGTGATCAAGTTGAGTGTGCAAAGTTTAAAACAATAAATATAGCCTTAAGTCCAGATGGATTTCTTGTATCGTTTATTGTTTTGTATTTTCTTTTGCTGTCCTCTGTATGGGGAGGTAACAGCACAAACAGAGATGGTACCCTTTAAATATAAACAAATAAGCACAATGAAAGTTTCCATTAACAATTCCTTGATTTGCAGATTTTTTTTCATAAAGCAACCCTGATTTTTGCCTCCACATGAGTAAATCTTGTCAGCCCAACTTTCTCAAATCCATCTGTCACGTCTTATTTGTCTATTGAAAATTACTAAATGCTGTAAGTATGTTTTGCAAGAGTACATGTGTGGTTCTCCTTTGTTATTGTTGCTCAATTGGATACATATTACTTGAGAAAAAGTAAGTGGAAAAGCATTGCACACAGATTTAGCTCTATTACTCCCTGGCTTCAATTCAAGCCATATTAAAAGTAAGTGTCTTGTTTAAAGTTGCAGTGATAGTGACAACTACTCCATCCTTGATGTGCAGTTGATTTAAAATTTTATAGCATGGATTTTTATCCAGATGAAATCCTGGCCCTAGTGAAAGCAATGGCAAAACTTCTGTCTGTTTCAATCTGTCCCACGTGGGGTGATGAGGGAGAAATGGCACCACACTGAATTACCTGTATGTACACTAATGTAAATATGATACCTGGCTTGTAGTTTGTTCACCCAGTCTGGTTGTAGTTGATGACCTGCCGGTGGGTTTGATTGTGGTTTTTCCTTTCCTTCAAACTTTATAACTCACAATTCAATACCTCTGCAAATATTGGGAAAGCAGGACAAAGTGGGAGAAGGAAATGGGGAGGGAAATATTGGCAAGGGAGCGTGTTTCTCTTGAGCTGGGACCAGTATTGGAGTTTGTCTCAGATTTCAAGGTATCTGCTTAAAAACCTTTGCTTAAACTATCTTGTAAGAGTACCGTCTGAGGGCAAAGCTTGTCTGACATGCCTGAAAGGGAGAGAACAGCCCTGACTTGGGAAGAAGACTGTGAAGGAAAGTAAACCAGGGACATTTGCATCTCTACCTTCCACCGTTTGTGACAAAATTTCTGCACAGCTCCAGTGCTGTCAGACCTCACAGTTCAGTCAGTGCAGGAGGCTGCAGGATGGCGAAGGTACCAGAGGTACCAGATGCATCCACAGCCACTTCAGCTTTTGTTTTTTTTTTTTTCCCCAAAATAATGAGTCTTTCAGGGAAGATCTGTGTGTTGGTCTTTCTATCGCTGGTTGATTGGGGTCTTCCCAAGACCTGGGAACTCTCAGGGAGATGGTAGGACTACCCTGCCTGGCTCTGACTGGCTCACAGGCTGACAGGAGGGAGAAGCTGATGAAGGAAGTGCCCAAGCTCAGATCTTGCCTATATAGGGAAATTTTCAGCTAGCTAATTAGGGCCTGAGACAGGCAGTGTAATTGGAACAAGGAGAGTGAAAACCTAGCCCAACATTCTCATTTTGCATTTCCAACTTTCCCATTTAATTCCAGTGGAAAAAGTGGTTTCTGAATTACAGAGCCTCACTTTTCTGAGAAGCTGGAGTTCTCTATAATTATTTTTACTGTACGGTTTGCAAATGACTGAATTATTCATGGAAGGTGCTGTATTGACAGCTATGGAAACTCTGCTCTTTTGCTGCAGACAAGGTGTGCAGCACTTACTCGTATTGTTTGTAACAGAATCTTTAAAACTCTGACCTACTGGGGAATTTAAATATCCATAGTTACACTGAGCTCAGTGAATCTTCTGATATGTGAAATCTGCCTTAAAATTTACTTCTGTGCTTGAAGGTTTTGATGGGGACTGAGGTACCTATCCATTTGCTTAGGGTTTATTTAGGTGTATACTTACTCCATAACATTTAGCAAAACAGTATTTAAACTAAGAAACCCAGTCATAGCACGTTGTTACAATGTAAATGGGTTATTTTTTATAATCTCTCCTGCATGCGACTCTGTATGCACAGAAAGCATTTCCATGGAGTTCCCACCTGAAAAGAAACCAAGAAATGGTTTGTATTTTTAACTCATTCTTTTTTCTTAGAAGTGTTTTTCAGTTTTAATTTAATGCATTGCTATACTGTGATCCTTTTAATATGGTTTTGGTTTGCTTAATCACTGATTCTGCATATGGCCTTTAATGCCCACAGCTGCTGCTAGAGAATCTTCTTTATTTACTTCCTCTGCCCACAGACTATTCCCTCATCTACATACCTGGAACACTACAATGGAAGTGCCTGCAATACAAAGTTGTTCCAATATTTTCAACATTTTCTTCGTCAGCTGGAGCCTTTGTTGACCCCAGTATGAAGCAAAATCACATCTTCACCTGAGACAGTGCATAAGTGACGGAGAAGAAAACAAATCCTTCTAAGTGGTCTCAGTGGTTGTGACATTTTCCAGTTGTTTGAAAGCTAAAAAGGGTAAAATTGTTTTCAGGCTCCCACACACTTATTTTTAAGCAAATGTGTGGGGTGGACCCTGGGAGCTCTATGTCAAACTTTTAAATGGAGGTACTGTAACCTGTTATGGTGCTCCTGTTAACTAAGGTTACATGTAAAAATTGTTTCTGCTGTTGTGCTGGTGGGAGATTCAGCGAATTCCTTCCCTTGCAGGATTAAAGCTCCCTTCAGAAATGTCTGCAAGTTCACGGTCCTCCCACATACAGCCTTCATATAGGTTAGCTGCTCTCTTCCAGTAACAGCTGTGGATAGTGAGAATAACAGTGGGGATAGTACTTTTACTTGTCTTTTCCTATTTTTTCCAAGCGGGATAGTGTCTGAATATACAAGAGAGAAAAGGATGGCCACAGCTGTTGAGAGCATCAGAAATCTTAAGTCTTGTAACCTTTCTCTTGCACCTCAGGAGGTTCTCTGTGGTGTCTTTCTCTGTGACTGACACAGTCAGCCAGTTTAGGCTCTTTTCACTGTCAGAGGAAGGAGAAGTACCTACAGAGAGCTCATCTTGGGTTAGGCAGACTGAATGAGACTTTAGGGTGCTCATCACTTGTCATTGACTGTAACAGGAATGAAGCTTCTTGTTCATTTATTTAGTTTCTTTCTCTTTGGGAATGTATCAAAAGAAGGTACTAATTAATTGCTATGCAAGAATTTAGGCTGTATTCTGATCCAAATCTTCCTAATTTAAGAAACTGTTTTTGGGTAAATGAGTGTTTACAGCAGTGTGAAAATTGAGCTGATTAAACATGCATGCGACCTCAGTATCTGTGATCTTGAGGTCACCTGTGACTCTGTCTAAATTTGCATCAAGCTTGCAGTATAGAAGGAAATAAACAGTACCTCTACATTTTTCATATTCTTAAAACAATTACCTAATTTATTCTCACATTTCCCATGTCTCTCCTCCTTAATAAGCTCATCCCAAATCCAGTGACATGTGCTGGAAGGGACTGTCTGGGGCTGCAGAGCTTTACTAATTTATTGGCTTAATCATTTAGAGCTTTCAATAAGCTGTCCCCTGGTCAGTGCCACTACCTTCTGAATGTTTCTGCACTTTAAAGAGAAAAACATATTCAAGATTCAATTTCATGGAGTGTAGTTTGCAAATAAAGATCTGTGTGAATGTGTGCAATTCAAAGAACAGGTGTCTTGAGCCCGAGTCTACACTTTTTCAGCTGAACTATTTCAATAGTGAGAGTGGGATGAAACCTAATTTATTAATTTCTAAAAATTCTAAATAGATTTACAGTTTGGGGGATTTTTTCCTCCCTTTGGGGATTACAGATCCCTGTTGCACTAGACATATCTACAGCAATCCGTGAAATGTGTGAGCACTACTCTACTTTGTGTCACATCTAGTTTTCATCCTTTGCTGTTTGATAGCCAAACACAGTAAAGTCAGAAGTTTTTGCCATTCTTCTAATGTTTTAAAGTTGTTTGACATTTATTGGGCTGCCTGCTTATCTCTCCAGCTGGATGTTGCAGAAACTTTAGAAGCGAGCAGTCAAATAAAATTCTCATCTCTTATAAATATTTTCATGCAAAGTTGGATCTTGCAGGGAACAATCTGAGGAATGAAGTAGTTATTTGCTTTCATCTAACTTGTGGAAGGAGGAAAAAGAAAGCTTTCCTTTTCTCCTGACTCTAATGAAGCAAAGCTCGTGTTGGTTCTGACGGCCCCTCTTGGCTCCTTTTGAAATTCCAGCCTTGTATGAGAAAAGGACACAAAAAAGCTCTGTGAGATAATTTAAAGGATTTATCGCTGCCTTTCAAGGGGGATGGGTTGGTGGCCTTTTCTAGAGGAATCATGTGATAAATACAGCTCACAAGCATCCAAAAGAGCTGCAGAGAGTGAAAAAACCTACAGCTTTCATCTCCAGCTGATGCTGGAATGGCAGTAACTCTCCTTTGCTAGACACAGATCCCACGTGTGGCCAAGGCACAGAATGAGGTCCCTTAAGATGAAGTGGTGATTTCAAGGTGTTAATATTACTTCGACTTTTTTCATGGATTTCCTAGTGCAACTTCAATGCTTTTGCATGAATGTGTAGTCTGAAATGGTTCTGACTCCTAAGGAAGCTCCTTTCCTCAAAGCACAGCAAAGGTTATTTCAGTAATGATTAGTGTTGTTCTGTAGTATCTGTAGGCCAACTTTGTCTCCTCTCCACCACACCAGGTCCTTTCCAAGATCTGCATCTTGCTAGGCCCATGTGATAAATCCAGTTCCTGTGGAGTGATAGGAGGGACAGCAGAAATTATGTCTGGGGATCTGGGAAAACCAACTTTATCTTCAAGATTGCATGTTTCCCCATATTCACTTCTACTACAGCAGATGAATGACTCGATCAAGACTTCCTGCTCTGATGGCCTTGTAGACAACGACATAAATGTGTTCCTGAGGTACCTGCAAATTGCACAGTTAGGAAATCCCTTCATTCTGAATTGCTGCTCTTCCAAGAAGTGTCAAGAGTCCACCCAACGAGACCAAGTGTATATTCAGTTGTACAGGAAGGTGTGATAACAAAGTTGTCACAAGTTAGTTGTCACTTCTCTGCAAGGTCACAAACATCAGCAGAGCAGTATTCCAGGGTGTTGGCTGTTGGGTTATCAATATGGTAAACCTCAGTCTACATTTTTGTTCCAAATGTGTATCCCTAGTTGCTTGTTCTCTAACTGTAAAATCTGACCTCCAACAAGTTGGGAAGTGAGATTTCATCTCAAGTGAAAAGATTCAGTAATTTATTAAAATTGAAAGAAAATTTTCATAGCTCATTTTAAAGTTTTATGAAGTAAAGTATTAACAACAATATTATATGTTGAAAATTTTGCTTTTCTCTGCAGTCTGAAGTATTGAGATCAAAAATTACACAAATTTCTAATTGTAATTGTTAAGATTTTTTTTTCTCATCTGTAATGGGAAACCACTGGCTATTCTACTTCCTTTTCTTGCATCCTTTTACAATTTTGTGTGTTTCATCATTCTTTAAACTTGCATTGTGATTCACTTCTTTACTGGACAATAGTCATAAATCAGGAAAGTTTTCTTAATCTCACCTACATCACCTACAAATGGAGGTTAGACATTAACAAAAACCCAGCACCACAGCTGATGATACACAGGAACTCTGTACTGTAAAGAGAATCAAAGAAAGTACCATAAACGTGAAATCCTATTAATTCCTTGGCTCTTCTCTGTCAGCTTCTTCACCTGTAAAGTGGTATTAAGTGATTTCATGAGGAATTGCTGGAGGTCAGAGACTTGGCATGCTTATTCAGAGCTGTATCCTACTCTCAGAATAATCCCATTAATGTGTGCATTCAAAGTTCAGTCAGAACTTATTTTTGATCAACATAGAAAGGCTTTACAGGTACTTTAAAGTGATTATAATAGTAATGTTCACAGCTGTGTATGCCCGTGACATGAAACACATCCCTGTTATCCAGAAAGCATATCTAATTTAATTCCATTTGGATATCCCAGACAATTTTAGACAGGAGCCCTTCAAAATGTTTTTGGAGTATCCACCTCTATTTCAAACTAAACACACTGTGAAGGTGATTACAGATGGCTCTGGAGAAGAGCCTTTGTGTTTAGTCTTTGCAGTATTGTCTGCCAGTGGTGTGTGAGTGCTTGTGAGACTCTGGGCAATGTCTCTGTGTTTAAGCTAGTTTTTTTTTCTATCATGGCTGATAATCCTGTTTTAAAATTGAGGGAATAAAAAGTTTGTGGGTATTTTTCTTGTGCTTATCAGACAAAAAACTAAAAACCTAATTTGGGGCAATTTTTCCCTTTCTACTCAGTCTGAACATACCTTACCAAGCCACTGGTGGTAAATACTCCCTGGCTCCTTCAAGTGTATGTGTTTCCTTCCCAAGAGATTCTGGACAAAAACGTTCTCTTTCTTTGGGCACACATCTTTTTTTCTGACTCTCCACACCCCAGATGTTCCCCAGTCTTCTCCAGGATGAGGGCAACCTTTCCTAGACACTGGGGGAAGTATTCAGTCATCAGTTGAATCAGTTATAATTGCCTATCATTTGTGACTTACTCACTGGAAAACTGTTGCTTGACAGCCCTAATTCAGACCTAATAATGAGGATAAACTGCTGTAATAAATTCATAAGTAGAATTTTGCATCTCAGAAAGATTCACATCCTCTTTCCTAAAATAAGTAAGAAAGCACCTGTTCCCTTTGTCAGCCTGGCCTATGAAAATAAAATTGGTGTTTCATATATTCCACATACCTTAAATGCAGCATTTAAATATTATCTTCAGTGAATTATCTTAAGGAATGTTTTTCTTTGCTTTTATACTTCCTCGTGCCACTTACATGATGTAATTGTTGTTTTGAATAGCATTCTTTTTCCGTAATAAGCTAACCATTTTCATGCCATTAATTAAGAAATACAGGGAAAATACAAGTTTTTCTGTGATTTTGATGTACTTTTGAACTTAAAACACAAATTGGTAGTTTACCATGTTAAACCATGGTGTCTTACTTGACCTCATGCTACACGGTTTTCTTACAGTTTTGCAGGTGCTAAAAGAGCCAAGTTCAATTCTTGAGGCTGGCAAACAGACCAGCTGAGAGCAATGAAAAAGGTCCTGTTTACTGGTGTCCAAAGACTTACATGTTTTCAGAGAGACAAATGTCAAGTGTCATGTGTATTGTTATTGTATATTGGAAATTTTAAGCAGTCATGAAGTATTCTGGTGTAAACCAAATGTAACATCATAACAGTGACTGCAGTGCTGCATATTTAGACCCATGTTTCTGCTAATTGACATTTTACCAAAGGGAATGAGAACATGTCTGAGCAATGCAACTTAGAGCTTTTTAATACAATTTCCATAGCTGAGACCATAAACAGCCCCTTAAGGTTGTTTCTCATAACTGCCACTCTCTTAAATTTTTTTTCTGCCAGTATGTAGCAATATGATAAATCCTGAATTTTGTTTCACTGTAGGTTCACCCCCATTACTATGCATAGAAACTATTTTACCTTATGCCAGACATATGGAAGTGATCAATGTATGTAAATTGTATGAGAAGGGGTGAAATACAGCTTTCCTGACAAGGAAATGTGTACTTGTTTCTGGTTATAAGATACTGAGTGCACTCCAGAAAAGACTTTAGGTCTTAAGACAAGCTTTCCTTTAAAAGTAACAATTGGCGAGAGGGTAGAATAGCAATGATTTTTGATAATCACCATGACAGCACAGTTCTGTCCTGAGCTGAACTGCCCAGTCAAATCTCTTGAACAGTGGGGTTTAAGAGGCAATTGCTTGCATGTGCAGGGCCAGACCATGGACCTCCTCCTGAAAGGCAGAGGTGAACTGTTCTGGGACCCACTGTGCTCAGCAGTACGAGTCAAGTTTCTTCAAACACAGGGTTTAACTGGCAGGGCCAGCTTAAATGTCTGCTTTCCATTTTCCTCCTCCAATGTCATGGTGCCCACAGTGCAGTGACTTGAGTCTATTCTAAAAATCAAGTTTTGAGGGGCTGAGTTATTTTTTGGGTTCTGGGTGACCACAGGAGGAAAAACCAAGAGCTCAAGTCAGTTATGCTTTTCAAATATGTTTTAAACTTACTGTCCCCCAGATGCTGACTAAGAAATCAATACTTATTTTATGACTAATAGGCATTCACTGTGTTCCCCAAATTTTCCATTCCAATAAAGTTGGATTTTTTTTTTTCATATTCAGTGTTGCAGAATAAGAAACTAATCTAGAGTCTGGCAGGCTTTTATTCTAAGGCATTGTCATATCTTTCATTCTGAGTTGAAAAATGGACAGATTATTTGGTTTCATGAATGTGTGGAGGAGCTGTCAAAGTTCCCATTTGCATGTGAATGGTCAGCTGAGGTAGGAAGGGAGATATGTAAATAATTCTCTAGCTAGCTCCTGGCAAAGATCATTGCATTTCAAAGTACTGTGAAAAGCAGCACCATAAAACTTTAACCTATTCACTGGTATGAAAACTCCCACACCTTAAATTGATCTACTCTAATAATGACCACTTGGGGAAAAATGAATCTTAAAGAGCAATATCAGGTCTCCATGTACTATACATTTTCTGCTTCTTTTAATATTTCATAAAAGATAAGCTAAAAATGCCACTCTTCCTTCTCCCCCAATGAAGGGGGGGGGGAAAAAGGGAA
>WAAE01018060.1:716934-936726 GCA_013400495.1 Nicator chloris | reverse complement strand
AAAAAAAAAGAAAGCTACAGGTGAGGAGGAAAGAGCAGTATCTATGCCCTGTTGCCTTTTACTCTCAAAGCAGACATGGGCTGGGACTTTTCCAACCATGGTCACATCTCATTTTTATCCATCCATATGTCTTGGAGATGGACTGAGGAGAGATGCAAGGGTTAGCCTGGGGAAAGAAATGCAAGGTGCAGATTTTGGCTTAGCTCATACCCAGAGGAGGAAGAAGCCTTTCCTACCCCTCTTCACCTCACCAGAAGTATGAACAGACCTGTCAAGTCACTGACAGCTGAACATGAGGCTCACAGGAGCAAGTCCTGCCTCACTCCCCTCCCTAGACCTGTCTCTTGCACACCTGCAGCCCCTCAGGGCCTCTGTCCCCCAGGCTGGCCCCCAGACTGGTTCACTGGATGCAATATCTCCAGGGCTCAGGTCCTGGTGCTCTGGGATTCCTTCCCCAGTCAGCAACATGGGAAAAGGCCACCAAGTGCAGACCTCAGCCTCACCCCTGTGCCCAGCAATTGCCACCTCTTGTTGCCTTGTGCATGGCTTGGACACCCATACAAGCGCCACGATTCCTTTCCCCTGTTCTCACCTGTGTCATAATGGGACCCAGGATGAAGGGACACTCTGGAACGCCAGCTACCATCAGTCCCCTAAAAACAAAACAAACAAAGGCATTTTCTCAGCTGCAGTGGCATGAACAGAGCTTAGTCCCCCCGGCCGCTCCAGGATGTGGCTGAGATATATCAGGGAAGAGCAGCTGTCAGCATGGATGTGCCTAAAATTAGCTCAAAGAGAAGGTTTCCTCCATTTATTTGTTTATTTGCTCCTTTAAAGGTCCCTTCTTATTAGATGCAAATTCAGCACAAAAGCTTCAAGCCAGTACAAAGGCACTGCTAGTATTTTTCAATTACACTGAGAGGAAAGTCACAGCACTTTGTGTTTGAATTTCTGCTTGGGATAGAAGCTGTAGCAAAGGGGGGACTCTTTGGGGATTTGGCTGAAGGAATGTATTTTGAAGAGCTGCACCACGTGCAGCAGGTTCAGCTGGTGAGTTGGTGTGCTGGAGACCAGCAAGTCACTTATTTGATGTTTTAGGTGCCTCGGGAAGAAATCATGGAGAATGGATCTCTAACTTTATCTCCTTTCAGATATACACATACTCCCTTCCAAGAGGTTTTTTATTATACATTATGGCATCTGCTTTCATCTGTTTGCCAGCTTTTGCTTACCATCCATCTTTCTCACCCTCTGATAATTCCAAGATTCCCTCACAAATTTCACTCCCTCAGGCTCTAGGGAAAGAAAGGGAATGGAAAAATCTTAAAGATACTAGATTCCAGCAAGTGTTTTGTCAAAGAAAATTACCTCAGTAAGGCCTTTTGTGAGCAAAAGACTGGAGAAAGAATTCCCTCCTTCTTAGAAAAGAATCCACATATGGCATAGATCCATAGGAAAGCAGGCTTGATCATTTCTGCTGCTCAGAGGACCATCTGATAATTATAGAGCTCACAAAACTTCATCTCATCACCTCTGTTTGGCTCATGACTCAGGGACTGAAATGGGAATACCTATATAGACATTCAGAAGAACTGAAAAATAACAAAAAAGAACTCTAGGAAAAAACGACCCCAAATTTCCTCTAATGTACCAAGTCCATCCCACACATCTCAGAAAAATACCTTGATATTTCTTTGTGCCTACTCCTGGAATGGGCTTTGCAGGACACAAGTGTGCCTTCAAACTCTTCCTGACACCTTGCTCTGCAGTGACCCCCAGCCATCCAGGAGCTGAGTCCTGAGGCTGCCTTTGTGCAGACTTGCTGCTCTCCCAGCTGCTTTCTCTTGCTGCCTTTCATTTCCTACTCTGCTTACCATATTTTTTGAGGTCAGGAATTGCCATCTCCATTGCAGGAAGGCAATGGGCAAGCCTGGGGCAGGGGCCTGCTCCTGCAGCGTGGAGAGGCAATGAATGAAGTGAGCAGCAGCACCTGGATCATGTCATGCTATAATTTCTGGTGTAGCTTGGTCAAGTTATGCCACAATCTTTGTCTCCTGACTCTAAAAGTACGTGGACCCAAATTTTTGATTTGTACAAGCAGGGGAGGCCATGCACTAGAACCCTGTGCTACCAGGACATAAATAAAAGGTGGGCTGGAGCACTGGCTCTGAGCAGGCCATCCCATCTACAGCCAATCTCCATATTCAAGGTCCAGAAGCAGAGTTTCCAGGCTGCAGCTTCCATTTTTTCTGATCCACCAAGTCAATTGGATGCACATGCAAGCTGGATCCTGAGATTTTACAGCTTTTTAATGAGAAGGTGAGAACTATTTACACTCTGCATAAGATCTTCCCTAGAGACAGCGATCCTGTTCAGGGTTAAAGGCCTGCCACAGCTACCTGCTTACCATATCTTTATCCTCTTCTCCAAGAAAGTACATCAGAGAGCAGAAAGTCAAGCATCTCAGAGTACATCTGGCTTAGAAAACCAGCCCCCCTGCCCCATATTGTTCATCCGTCTGCTCCGATGGCATCAGTGTTGCTCTGAACAGCACTGCAAGTAGTGCTGATTGCAGAGCAGCAGCAGGAAGATGGGAATCATTAAAGCAACTCAGCCAAAGCCCTGTAATTAATTAGTTAGAAAAGCATCTTGGCGTTATTAGAGAGGCCTCAGCAGAGGAAGCGACACCTCTGTTCTAACAGACTCACCTTCCGCCAGAGCTGCTGCTGTGATGTTTGACATTGTGCTGGTGTAAACAGAAATTAGAAGTCAGTGTGACAGGGAGAGGAGCCACTGGCAGGCTGTGCCCTTGGCCAGGGCTGTGCTTTGTGCCGGGAGGTTTCCGTGCTTTGCTCGCAGGCAGAAATCAGATCCTGGAAAAAGCTCAGCTAGGGATGATTGCTGCTCAACCAGGAAGACCCTGATTTCTGCTGTGATTAAAAGCAAACCCAGATTTCCCAGGGTACTGAACATGAAACTGGTTATCCAGGTGTTTGTAATTATAAACAGCTAAATGTACACAAAAATGCCACCCAAGACTCCAGGAACTGGTGTCTCCTGGGATCTAGACACATGCAGGATGCTGCTGTCCCTGGCAAACATGCACAGACTGGCTGCACGGAGAACTGGGCCAGGCTCAGAACTGCATATTCATGGCATGCAAATGCTAAGCTACTGCAAAGTCCCACAGCTGTCATCAGCACACAGTACCATGGCCATGAGTCCCAGAGATGGAGTAATGTCCTATGGGGAGCAGCAGGATGCTGCAAGATCTATGTGGTGCTGAAAAGAAGAGCATCAAAAGGAAGATGGAAACACAAGACTAAAATAGTCAGGACTGGTTTAAGGACTCTTCATTTCCTCTGGGGCAGGGGCCAGGCAGTGTGGCTGGTCCGTGGGGCAAGGAGGAGGCGGCAGGAGGCCTGGCTCTCCCACTGACCTGCTGTCATACCTTTGACAACTCTTTTATTTTACCATAGGCTAATTTTGCCCTTTCCACACTTGGTACTGTCAGCCTCTAGGAATTCATAAGTCTTGATTTGGGCCTCCAAACATCATGATGTTGGCTTAAAAATGAAGAGCTATAAGCATATATGTATGAATTACGTGCCTTTTTGAGTGGCCTTGTGGTTTCTGACTCTTTACGGATCATATTTCCAACTGAGCAGGTCAGATTTTTTTATTATGATTATTATTATGTTAAATGAAAGCCAAGAATTTCACAGGGCTCTGGCAGCTTGAGCTGGCAGCACTGCCCGCTCTCCATGTGTCCTGCCTGCTTAGACAGGGAGCATCTGAGGCATGGGCTGTTACTGGCCATGTCTGCAGAGCATCAAGCAAAACCTTCCCAGTCTCAGCTGGCTTCCTGAACTTCCCCAGGGCAACTGAGAAAAACCAGCCATTCCCCAGAGGTTTCCAGTGAGGGCAGTAGTTGGGATAACTCCTCAGCTTGGCCTGCATTAGAGCACAGGTAAGCAACAGACTGGAAGTGATCGAGGAATAGGCTCCTGAGGAAGATTTTTGGTGCATCCTATTTTGGCCCTGCTGCTGCAGCTTTGCCAAGGTGCTTTAAGGGTTCTTCAGAGCGGCAGAAAGACCAAGCTCTGAGAACTCGTCTGTGCATGCATTTGCTGTTCTCTTTGCTGATGAGGTCCTGGGCATACTCTGGGCAGAGGTTCGAGAGGATGATTGTGTGTAATTGAACTGCCTTGCTCATCCCATGATGAGCAAAAAAACTCCAATTGCCCATGTTTTACCTTGCGGATGTGTGGGTGTACCATGGGAAGCTCCCTGCCTGTGCAGCTGTCACCAGCTCTGCGATAAAAACAACCATTTCTTTGGCTCTCAGCTCTGAAGCTCATCTCTTCACATTCTGAAGATGTTCTCTGAATAAATGAACAAACTGACATCTTCAAATGAGCAACAGATTCTTCCTCAGGTCAGCTTTGCAGAGAAAGCAAATATTTCAGGAGAGTTTGGTCACTGCTCATAGCTCTCTGGAGCCAGCCTGCTCACTCCTCTGCGGTGGCTGTAAATCTGGTGGTGGTTCAGCTGAAGGACCTCACAGATGCTATTTCAGGCTGATATAATGTACCATAAATGGGATTGAAAGCACCCATCTATAGCAGACAAAGCCTTTCTGGTTCATTCAAACACCAAGGAAACTGACCATTGTATATATGCACAGTTGGGATTCATCCAAAAGTGAGTGATAGCCAAAAGAATTTACACGTTCCCTGGCCGGGGAACGTGCTGATTTCAGAAGGCAGCAAAGGTAACACAAGGATACAGGGAGACTCCCTTGCCTGGCATTTAGTCTTTGAATCTCATCTTTTGACACACCATGAAAGGGAAGAGTTCCCAGAAGGAGGGAAGAGCCCACACCATAAAGGATATTCCTCATTTAGAGGCAATGAGGTATTTGGTCTCCATGGGATGGCAAGAAAACAGAACTTGCTCTCAGAGTCTCTGGCTGAATTTTAGGGGGTGGCTATCTAGCTGAAGTGGTACATCAATAAACATCATATCACAATCAGCTTGTGGAATGCATTTCTATAAAGCCCTGCAGAGAACCAAGGGGCTCCAGAAAGGTGTTGGGGTGCGACTCTTCAGCTCTCAGTACAGGAACAGCCACCAGCCCCCTGTGTATCGAGAGGGGCCAAAAGCAATCACTGAACCCCACACGAACACGATGGCAGGGGGAGCCTGTCCTTCATGCATGAGAATATATGTGATTAACGGGGTCGGGGAAGGGTCCCCGGGGCAGATGGCCACACCAGGGGTACACAGGGTGCCCTGGGAAGCTGTGCTCCTGGCGCTGGTCCCACGTGGGCCACAGAACCAGAGGGATGCGTGGTCTGATCCTGCCTGGCAGTTTCTCTGCAAAATGGGGCCAATTTGCTGGGAAGCTTCCCACTCCCAAGGAGGGAAGAGGTGGGCTGCGAGTTTAACAAACATTTTGGTATTTGGAAGTCATTCCCAGCTCTCATTTAACACACAGACTGCATTTCCCGTTGCTAACTGGCAGCAAAGAGCTCATCAACATTTAAATAAGAGGCTTGTTAATGCCAGCGTGAGGCAGGTTTGCATGCCAAGGCTGGCTAAGGTTTCGTGCCAAGGATTTTCTAAGAGAGAATTTCTCTAGGAAACTCCTTTAAAAAGAAGAATTCTCTACTGGCTAAAGAGAGCGAGGGCTTAATTTGAAGAGGTGCTGAGCTGGTTAAGTCAAATGGATGGTGCAAGAGCTGAAAGCCTGTGAAAATCAGACTCCAGCTTTTAAATCAATTAACTGAAGAATGGCATGTGGAGTTTTGCAACTGATTATGCTTTCTGCAATGCATTAACTGAAGGAAGAAAGGGCTGGAAATAACCTCTTCCTTCAGTGTCACTGACTTGCCCATCCATGGTAAATATGCTCAGGTGAGGCTTTAAATATGCTCAGGTGAGGCTTTAAATATGCTCAGGTGAGGCTTTAAATGCACCTGTTACCTGAGCGTGGGAATATTAGGCTCTACAAATGTGCCTTAGTGTAGGGAGGATGTGCAATATTTGGCTCTGTTTCTAGATCTCAAATGAGTCCTGCAAATTAAAAAGCATTTTTACTCCGGGACTTTGTTTTGAGCCTTCCATATGGAGACGAAGTCCTCATCTCAGAGTCACTGGAGAGGAAGGGTGGCAGTTTTGGCATAGCTAAAGGGTCCTGTGCTCCATGTCTCTATAGCATGGTTTATTGCCTTTCCTTGTTCCGTCAAAGAACAGGAGTAATGTCCGTGGTGTTGGAATATGCACATGGTAATTGGGTTTCGCTGTAATTAAATGCCTCAGTGCCAGTGTTTAATCAGCCGCCAAAGCCGTTTATTGCCTCGTATACGGCTGCACCACGAGCATTACCCCTTAATTAGTTGCTGAAATAGTGATGATTTAGCAGCGTCTTTATATTTATACTTTAGGATGGCCGATTCAGTCCAACACCAACAATATGGCAAGATAAAAAAGCAGACCATTCTGCTATGCAATGATTTGGGCTTATTTATTTTCCTTACCTCATGGAAAACAGTGTCGTGTAAATCCCGGTGACACCACACTGGAGGTGGTTAGCACCTGGAAAGCAGTTGCTACGTCTCTGCTCTGCTCCAGGGCTGACCTTCTGTATTTTAAGTGGATTCAGTATCCATAGAACACTGTCCCCAAAAACTCTCAGCAGCAATAGAAGTGTAGGCTTCACCCCTTCTGACTCACCATTACCAGGACTGCCTGGTTGGGCACACCAGAGGCAGAGAGCTCCCAGTCCTCCTCACAGGGGCTCCCTGGTGAGAGGAACTCCTTGGTGTCACTGGAGTAGTGGCACATCGTTTTGCATGACCCTGGCAGGTTGTGACAGGTGACACTGACAGCAGCAGCAATTCTCCTGACAGCCCCACCCAAACTCCCTCCCTTTTCTCTGCTCGTTTTTGCAGCCGTGGTGGTGCCGTGTGCTGTGTGGTACAGCCACTTGCCATTTTGGGGGGAAGGGAGCAGTGAAAGAGCCCACTCCCTTGTCCATTCATCTTCTCCAGTTTGAGTTGTCTGAAAGGAAGAGGTCTGGTCTGATCTTTCCGAGTCCCTTGACAGTTATTGGCATGAGGGAGACCTCTCCAGAAAGCAGCTCACCCTGCCATGGAGAACCTGCCAAAGCCATGTTGGAGGAATGGCCCTTTGGAAGTGTCCATCTCTCACAAAGGGAGCCCTGCTGCTCTCTTGCATTGGGCTCTTCCCTTCCAAACTACTATTCCAAATCCTTCCCAGAACACCAGTATTGGTGTTCTGGGAAGGGTTTGGAATAATAATACTAAGACCAGCACTGGAGACAGATTTATCAGCCTTCCAGATTTCTTTTCTGCTTTGAAAACCCTTAAGGAAGCTCAGGAAGCCCCTGAAATCTTCTCAAAATTGACTAGAAAACAAAATAAAAGTTTTTTGACACAGAAGTCATACAGGAGGTTAGCCTAGATAAACATCAAGATAAACATCCCAGACCCACCTTTCTTCAAAGCCAGGTGGTTAAATCTCCAGTAGACACAGCTGGAGACAGCCACTGCACCAGGAGAACACAGGGATATGACTGCTTCTTTATCTGGCCAGGGATGTCACCAACAGAGCCAAACAGTCACCTCTGCCTCCATCCCCTCCTCAGCCCCTGGACAGCCCCCAGTGGCACCTGGATTTTGGATACACTTCACTCCCAAAGCTTTCATTGTCTTCAAAGGATTCTGGTAGCCTTTGATTGCAAGAAAAGCAGTGCCAAACTATGGAATTAATAGCTCCCCCACCCTTGGCCCTCGCCTCTGGCCCCTGGCCTGCTAATGCATTTTGATTTGTGTGTGGACAACGTTTCCCTGGAACTTTTCCATCGTAACAAGTTTAGGAAAAAGTACCTTGTGCTAAAAAGGAAGTAATAATATCGAGTTTGGAAAACTATATAGCAGTTTGAATGGACTTGAAAGCCCACACCATCACACTCCCTTTACTGCCAAGACAAAGGCTGTCAGACTCCCGTGTCCTGTAGGAACAAGCTGCAGTTTGTCCTTTCCTGAGGGAGAACACAGGCCCTTCCTAAAGTCCCCTGGGGAAGGGGAGGAGGAGCTGGGAGCGAGGCTGCTGCCTGTGCCTCCTTCCACAGCTAACAAAGCATCCCCTGACAATACATAACCTACTAAAGAAGTCCTTCATTTTCCCTGGTGGTGGGAAAGTAAGGGTGGGATTTAATTTACAGCCAAGAAAATTCGGTCTGGACACTCGAGAGACTGCCCAAGGGTGAAGACAACACTGCTATAGAGAGGACTGCCAGGGGAGGTTGTGGGATCTCCATAGGCAGATGTCTTCAAGGTCACACTAGATAAAGTTTTCTTGAGAAAGACATGGAGGGAAGGGGTTTAGCTGTATTGTGTGGCTTGGGATCTTTCTACAACTCTCAAAAATTCTTTTAAGGTAACCACTTCTGCTGATAGGGATACCAGTATTCATCTCATTTAACACTTAAAGGCACAAAACAAACCTGTCTCAGATGCTTACCTGAAGAAAAGATGACATAGCTTCTCCACTGACAGGTGGGCCACCTTAGACAACAAAGCTGTCTTCCAGGCTGTTCGAGTTCATGGAAATTAATCCCACCTTGAAGATGATCTGTGCAGCACTGTACAGGAGACTTCTGAGAGAAAAAGGCTTTTATAAAAAGGACCTTATAAAAAGGTCCAAGGATAGAAGGGGTAGGAAAACAGAGGCTATAAGCAGGGTGCAGATATTTAGCATGTATTTGTGGAAAAGCTTACCGGGATACACTGGACTCCCCACCACATGAAGCCTTTCTGTCAGGGAGAGCACTCAGTGCTGCACCAGGTTCTCTGGCTGGAGAGGTGGAGGTCAGGCTGTGTGGCCACCAGTGACATTTTTTAAGCAGATGGGAACAATCCTGATTATTTACCACAATGATAGCCTAGAAGCAAGTTTCTAGAAGAGATAGGCTTTGCTAACCACTCTGTTTTTTAACTCTCCCCGTAACAGTTTGAATAATGTTCCTCCATTCAGCTGCAGAGCAAGGTGTCTGACTCTGCTGTAAAACAAAATAAAAGCAAATTTGAGAACATTTGTGGACACCTTCCCATACAATCCAACTCTGCAGGTTACTGCATGGGTTAGGAACAGAGTGCTCTCCACTGCAAAGGCACACATTTTTAGGAACAGTGCAAAATTCATCAAAAGATGGTCAGTATGACAGGGGGGAGCCTCTCTTTGGACACTTTTGCATCCTTTCTTCACCCAACAGTGAAAGAGACTCTTGAATTAGGTATGCTCAGGAGCCACACAATGAAATTTTGAACCTAAAAGAGAAAAAGGTGAAGGATATGAAGCATAATTGCAGGTGGAGGCTGGGATAAAGTAAATACCATTCAACTTGAAAAAATAATTTCACACGCTAGCAAACAAAAATGAAATTTATAAGAAGTTTATTGGATTGGTAAAATGTAATAAAAAAGCATTTGTGATATTTCTTCTGCAAAGAAAAAAGGCATCTGGCGATTTTGCATATTTATTTTCCCTTACAAAACATTTGAAAAGCATAACTGATAAAAAGGATAACAACTGAAAGAGCAGAGCAAAGAGGAAAATACATCTCAATATAATTGGATAATGCATAATAAAAATACAGAAAACACATGCTTAAAACAGCTTTCATTCTCTTACTGTAAAAAGTTATTTTACGTGTTGAATAAAAAATATATGCCAGTTGCTCTGAAAATTGCAGTTTAGAAGAGGTAACTAGCTGAGAACAAAATATATATCTATATATATTTATAAATATAGAAAATGTGTATATGCTGCATCTGTCCTCAGAACAAATTGGAATAATTGATTTTCAATTCATGCACACAAGTTACCAGAGAAAAAACTTCATTTATTGCTAGCAGATCGATCCTGTAAGGTGCTGATTGCATTTCCTGAGTGCCCTCAAAGTCCTATGGAAGTAGTCAGTGAGGGAGACAAGTGGCCTGATGGGTTCAGTGACAAGGGAGGCTACTCAGCAGCTCACAGGAGGTGCACTCAGCAATTCACAGGAATCAGGAAAATTCCAATGGCAGCAGGATTAGGCCCCCCACAGACTTGGGTAGTGCTTTTGCTCAGCAAGGAGTGAAACTCTGGTACCCCCAAGCTCTGACACACAGGAGACCAGTCCTAAAAGCTCAAGTAATGTTACTTCATTAGGATCCAAGGGCACAGAGTGTGCAGCAGAAGCATTCCTCACATAGGAAGTGCTTCCTTGTGCCCCCCCCTTGCCCAGATCCCTAGGCTAGTGATTCACATTATAAGGAAAGTGCTTCCCATACCACTGAGAGCCTCTGTCTGCTGACACTGGACAAGGAGGAGAGCGGCCAACGCTCCCTCCCAACTGCAACAAAGGCAACAACGCAACACCTTCTCCATCTCAGGGGCTAAACCAACAACCACCATGAAGCTGAAACACCACCTCAAACCACTGTGAGTTACTGCACATCCAGCACAGATCATCCCTGGTGAACCCTGGAGCAGACAGGTCTGCAGCTGGCAGGGACAGGCCAAAGCATAGCAGCTATGTAGGACAAATGCATTCCTGGGGGCACTTCCTCCTTGCACTCTGAAAGAGCTGAATCATTCTCCCAGCCTTTAGGGGGTTCTCCATGGGGCCTGTAGCCAAGAGGAATTCTTCTGGAATGACCTACGTGTGGTTCAGACCCCCTTGTATCAGCCCACAGGTAAAGTCAGCGTGAGAGATTGGGCTCTGAAACATGACAAACCTCAGCTGTTTGTTCTGTTCTGGAAAGTGACTTCTATAAAACTGCAGAATTAGTACCCAGAGTCTCTTATTTGACAAACTAGAGGGAAGGAAGTGGAGGCTGCTCTCCAGTCTCTCTGACTGTCTAAAACACAAGCTGTGGCACAGGAAAGGATAGGACCATTAAGGAAGATGATGTCTCAGCAAGGCAGATCCTTTCTAGCAAGACTATGAGAGAAAGTCCAGGCATTACTTGGCTCTGCCCATATCTCTACCAATACTCACTCTCCAAAGAGACAGCAGAGGAGGTCACAGTGGTGCAGTTTGGAGCATCAAAACACCAAATCTTTCCCTTTACTGCATTTCCGATACACCTTGCATCTCCTGTCTGATCACAGCAGGGAAAAGTTCGCTAAAACATTATTTTGAGGATTGAAAAAGAGAGCATATCAGCCTTTTTAATACAGTAGCACCAATCAAACTTTGGTTCACCTTCAAATTTTCTCTTCTAGCATTATATGAAAAATGAGTGATGGAGATTTTATAAGACACAATATTAAGGGAATAAATTCTTCAGATATTAATGACTCTGGAGTTCTGATGAGGAAGAGATGTTTGAGGAGATATAGCCAAGTACCTCAGCTACAGAACAGTTGCCCAGCAGACAAAAGGGTGTGTAAAGCAAGACATGCTGTGCTGATGGGATAAGCCATTGCTTTGCTTACCCCATGGAGAACAGATGCTCAGCACTAGCCTCTTGCTTCTCTTCTCCAGCACCCTCCTAGTTCCCACCCCTGCTCAGCACCAGGACTGTTTCTCTGCTGCCCATAAAGAAGCACAGCAGGTCTCTAAAAAGGCATACAGTGAAGAAAGTGGAATACACTTTTTGTGAAGGCAGCTCTGTCAATAGCCTACTTGTCACCTTGCTGGTTGTTCTGTTGAGATGCTTGTCAGGAGCTCAGCTACTTAGGCACATTAGAAATACTACTTTTTAGGTGGATAAAGCAAAGAACTAGATCTGACTTGGGAGACAAGGCACAAAATGCCCATTTGCCAAGCTGAAATGGGTTTCCAGCCCACACAGAGCTGTCAGGAAAGCACTGGCAGATGCAAAAAAGTGCCCCAGTTCAGATTTTCAATGGGTACCATCTCAACACAGTTGAAACACAAGCTACAACCTCCGGCTGTGCATTTCAGTGCAAACTGCTCTTATCTCATGCAGCCCTGAATGAAACATTAGCACAAAGGCAGCCTAATTGGAACAGGATCTTCTCCTCCCTCCCTGCAAATCCTCATCATTGCACACAATCCCATAGCTAATGGTAGAGAGAAAACAGCTGATTCAGGCAAAATACTCACACTAGGAAGGCAGGATCAAGCCCTAGGCTGGACGCAGACTCACCATGGGGAGCAGTGCTGGCTGTGGAGGGGATGAGGTTGACCTTGCTCCCTTAGTAGGCCTTCCTCACTCCCATGCTGCAGCAGAGTGGAAAGCTGGACCTGGAGCAAATGTTTGCAGAAGAGATGCTGGGCTCTGGCTTAGCTTAGGGAACAGAGGGTATAATTTTTCTCCTTGTACACCACCAAGGATGATTATAAAAGCAACAAGAAACTACACTGAATGGCCACCTCCCTTTCATTTTGAAAACTAAGCATTTCCCCCAGTGAAGGCATTGCTCCCATGCAGAATTCCTATTTTGAAAACTTCTCTATGTTAGACTGGAAAATATTCTGATTGCATTTGCTGGTTCCAAATTCTAGGCAAGCTCTCCTAGACAAAGCTCCTAACTGTTTTCATTCAGTGCCCAAACCAAAGTGGCTCCATACCTTATAGGAACCAGGGCAAGGCTACAACTCAACAAATGAAAAGTAAAAATAATGACACCATGAAAGAGCACATGGTCCTGATTATCAAAAATGCTGAATAAGCAAACCTACTATGGAACAAAATCAGCAGGAGACATAGGAACAGCCATTAAAATAAAAAAAAAAATCAGAGCAATTCTGCCCTTTCTTTTCTTGCCACGTTTATTATTTTCACCTCTCTCTTCTTGCAGATGAAGTGGGGCAGGCCAGTTCTTTTTCCTTTCCAATGCAGCTTTGCTCTCTGGGCTGTCACGCTGCTGGCACAGCCCTGCAGAGACAGGGCTTCCCGCACTCCAGGCAATGCTGAACTGGGGCTGTTTCTTAAACATCAAACTATTCCTCTTCACTGTACACTCTGCTTCCAAAAATAAAACAAGCTTCCGAGCCTTTAAACAAGTAGACGGACCCTTTTAAGTCTCATAACAATGTTTTAAACCCGGGGTAGGAGGGATGGGAACGGGAATACATTTTCCTACTAATTGGAAATAATGAAACTGATGTTTGTGGATATGAAATGCTGGGTAGTAACAAATCAGAGGTCTGTTGCTGAGCTCGTTCTGCCAGCCAGCCTTTGTGAGAAAAAGACAGCAAGAAAGGGTTTTTTCTTTGCATTGATGAACTTAAAATGAAAGCAGGGCCAATACATGGGAAGGAAAAGGGTAGACAGGTACAGGGCATGGAAATTATTTGCCTGGAGCAATCACAGAAGTAGGCAGAAAAATGGCAAAAATAATGTCTCCTTATTTCCTTAGCCCTGGTTCCTAAAACTAGTTTGGGAAAGAACTGGGGGAAGGGGAGGAAGGAGCAGCAATTTGAACACAGCAGATGCTCCAGTTAAACCATATCTTCCCAAAGAGGAACCGAGGCTGGGGGCAGGGGAGATGGCTATTATTAATGTCCTTCCGTATATAGCAAAGCAGACATCCTGCATAATGGCAACACAATACATCAATAATAGCCCAAGAATAGCTTCCTACCGGTTTTTTCCCCCTGACAGTTAGAAACATAAAGAGAAAAATCAAGCTGCTGAGATAAATAGCTGAGTCTCCACCCCCACCTCAAATTGCCTTGGCATATTTTAAGAGATAAATGGTTCTATGAGAAATTTAAATAGCTTTCTCTTTTCTTTTTTGGCAGCTGCAGGAACTGGGTCAGGTGTAGAAATTATTAATTTAGAAGCCTGAAAAACCCATGTTTGAAACTAAGTTGTTTTTTTTTTTTTTTCCTTTAAAGCATCAACTTTCTTAGAAGCAGAGTTACAAAGAAATAAAAAATAATTGAGGGGTATTTTTTAAACAGAAGTCAGGTTAAAAATAATGAAATAACAGTGCAAGCTGTAGAAAAGGGACAATTTGTGTAACAGTTTAATGGACATTAAAAGTATCGGTAGTAGACTGTTAATGGGTTTTTTTGCAGAGTACAGTATTTGCCTAATGGCTTTCATTCCTCTTGATCAAACATAGTACTGGAAGTCTGCCTTGAGAAAAAAGACTGGGGGGCACCATTCTGTAGCTTTACCCAAAGTTTAGTGCATGTTTTCAAAGAGACAAGAGATTACTGCCAAAGTGACCAGCACCAAACACTCCCACAAGGAGCCCATTATTCTCTCGCAGGTCTCAGAACTGACACCCCAGGGAGCTCATCTGCTTCAGGCTGTGCTCGCTGGTGCTCAGAGCTGGTGAACCTGGTACTGAACCACGTGTAAATCACTGCCTTCCCCCTCCCACTCAAGTTACTCTTGCTTTCCACACTGATACCGGGATTTGTAACACAGCTTCTCTGCACGATGCCAAAAGCCATCTCCCTCCTCATGCCATATGGGGAAGCATCTCTTTGCAACCATAAAATCTTGAATCTCACAGAGAAAAAAGGTCAAATCCTGTAGGAACAGCTCCGAGCAAAGAAATGCTGATGAACTATCTCACAGGAGAGTACACTAGTTAAGACCTGTAAAAGGTTCAAATTTCCAGTCCTATAAAGAAATCTGAGGTCTTGAAAGATACCCAGTTGGCAGGCAGCCCACTTCCTCTGCTGCACGGCTGCTAAAATCCTCCTTTCCTCGTGCTCTGTTCTGTGTCCCAAATCAGGTGGATACCTGAGAGGGAGGAGGACTCCCTCGTTTATACTCCCTGCACCTCACAGGGCTCATGGCTCGTGCTCTCCTTCCCTTAGTGACCAATCAAAAATTTAAAAAGGTGACAAAGAGCCAGATGTAAGTAGAACTGCAGTGCCTAGGAAGTCAGAGCACAGACAGGATCAGAAGACAGACTGTAATTACAGGCCCTGCTACTTATTACATAGGGCAGTTGGGCTACATGAGCCTTTGGTGGAAACTTCCTGTGCAATTAATAAAGGAGAAACAGAATACTTTTGCAATCACTTTTCTAGCTTTCACTGTGGGGGTCCAATCCTGCCATCCTGGATTAGCTCTAATCATAGACAATCTTTCTCTGCATAAAATGAAGGCATCTGTTCTGTAAGACTAATAAAAAGAAAAAAGAAAAAAGGACAAACCCCTCATTGCAAAGCTACACCATGCAATCAAGAAGGAAAGGAAACTGATCCTGATCCCGCCCAGATCGTAATGTGACAATGTTTTCAAGGCATCTGGCAAAAAGGGAGAAGAAAGAAGAATGCTATGAAATATTTAAAATCCTACTTCTGTCAAGAATACATGAGAGAAGAAAGGTGAGTTTGGAAGGGCTGCATTGTTTGTAAGGTAAAACCTGAAAGCACCACCTTTTGCATAGAGGCATGAGGTGCCCTTGGCCTGAGCCAGAGCGGTCCTGAGAACAAATACCAGGCACTGATTCAACAGGGACTGGTGTGACAAGGTCAAGGCTGCGTGTGACAGGGACCAGAGTGCTGTCCTGCAACACCCTGGGATGTACCATGGGACATGGAGGGTAAGGACACCTGTTGATAACACAGCAAAATAGCTGCACCTTTGCAGCCAGCAACTGATGCTCCTCATCTAAAGCTTGAATCAGATTTTCCAGAGCATGAGAAATGGAGCGTCCCCAGGGGAGGATTTCTCCTAAAGGCACTTTTTTTACTGCTGAGATTCTCCCCAAAGAGACTTCCAAGGAAGGGGAGACTGCCCTGTGAGAACTGAGAGGCATCAAATGACACTTTGCTTTGCTCCCGAACCCAGGATATTGCCCATTTCTATCTCGAAACTCCACTGGTATAGGGCACCTTTGCAGAGAGATCTCAGCTGGGCCTGACCACTGGACTGATCCCAACCCCATCAGGAGAAGCAGGCACAGAAAAGGGCTGGATGTGCCCAGCTGCCATAAGGAGGGAGCCCCCAAGCAGATATTCAGGAGTTCCAATGCTCAGTTGAGCCTTTTTCTTGGTCACATCCACTTGCCTGCTGTACAGTCCCAGCAGAAACCTTAACAGACTTCAGGACTGGTACTGGGCATACAAATGGGACCACAATGATCCTGCAACGCTGAAACAAAAGACACTGGAACAAAACTGGCACAGCCACAATCCCCACAATGCTTGTGCAAGATAGAAAGAAAGAATCCCTAGAACGTATTTATCAAAAGCCATTTTATGCAGATTTTTCCTTCTGAATATTTAAAACATGGCGAATATTAAACTTCAGAGATTCTTAATATGTTCCAAAGCCCCACGGACCTTTGAAATGCTAGCTCATCAATATGCAACATCTAATCTTGTCACGAAAAAAAAAGAGAGAGAAAAAGAAAAGCTATTCATCCTCTGCACACAGAGGTTACAGTGAGAATCCCAAGGAAAATAAAAAAAACAACCAACTTCCAGCATCTTATGCAATAGGTTACATTTACTCTGGTTGGGAAAGTTTCACTTTCTGCAAGAGAGAAAGTGCCTGTACGTGCATAGCTACTGGAAGCTTCTTCTGAAGTGTGAGGCTAAAACTGTGTAGCTGGATTACAGTAAGTAGTTTATTAAAAAAACAAGGCTTGTGGCTTTGCCTCCTGTTCCAGCCCAATGCAGTCTCAGGATCCCCTCTCCAAAGGCCAGCAGACAGTGCGCCACCTAAAAATCCATTCTAGTCCAAAACACTGTGGTTGAAATGGTTTTGCTTGTTTATAAAGTTTAGTGTTTCGTATCGCTTGCATCTGACCTTCAGCAGAATGAAAAGCTCAGTTAAATTGTGCAAATATGTACCAAATGGGAGCAAGGGAAGGCAGCCAAAAATGCTGCATGAGCTTTTGCAGGGCTGCAGCCTTTTAGGAGCACCAGTTAGATGAACTGCATGAGAGGCCAAATTGATTTAGGCTCCAGGCAGGAGCTTAAAACACCATGACATCCAAATTCACAAAGAAAATGTTCTGTTACTGCAACCCCAAATTTCCTGCACATGAAAACACTGTTTTCTTTCATCTTTAGGAGATGCTCATTCTGTAATCCGACATTTAAAAATGAACAAACAAACAGGAGTCAGCTGACAAAGGATTCTTGCTGGTGAATGGAAGTAGGTCACTCTGAGTATTTAGCCTTTACAGTCTGGCTTAATATTAGTGTTGTACACAGAGCAGAAACAAAACTGCACTGGAGACAGGGAAAGACTCTAATTTTGTCTTTTCTGTGAAAATTAGCATTAATGTTCTGCATTAATGTGCAATGTTTCCCCAGCACCCAATATCTGGTTAATTAAAAGAAAAACCACAACCACAAAGCAAACCACACACTAAATTAAACAACAACAAAAAACCCTTACTGGTCAGCCTGCCTTTAAAGACATCTCAGTATGAGTAATTGAGGAGAGAGGAATTTTCCTGAAGGAACATAAAAGAAAATGAAAGCTCTACATACAAGACCAAATAAAATCTTCTGTCTCTCATGAATGCAAATTCTGGCTGCCCTTTTACACAAACATATTAAAGGAATATAACTGGAGGAAAAAAATAAAAGAGGAAAAGCTAATAAAATCATTTTTGAGGAAAAAATATTTAAAAAACAAACTATCCTTCAAACATATTTCTTCATGGTAAATCCCTGCAACCATGTGGTTCTAAATTACATGGTTAAATATGACTGAAAAAGTAAGGCACAATTTCATAATAATTTAAAAAGCAATAATTATAACAATTTTCTTTGATATCCATATGGCAGGCCACTGATACTAAGGATGCACAAAACTACTTGATTAAAGATCTGAACAAGTTTTTCCAACGACTAGCTAAGACTCACAATACCTCGGTGAAGTAAGTAAGAAACCATCTTTATTGCTAAGATGAGTGCACATTGAGGACATGGAAAAAGTGGGTAAGAGAGAGGCTTGTGGACAAGGGGAGGCAGAGACATCCCAAGTGTGATATTCCTGGGGAGGGACTCTAACCCCTGGAAATGGAAAGGTAATGCCACCACTGGGGCTTCTGCTTCCTTCCTCATTTTCTAAAATACCTAGGTAGGATAAGAATACTGGAGGAATAGCAAAATTAAAAACAAAGAAGTTTTAACTGGATGCTCTTGCTACCTGTGATAAACCCTGTGCTTCCACACGTTACATGAAGCCAAAGAGACCAGGGACAAGACCAGGAACAAAGCCCAGTGGAGTATAAGTAGCAACAGTCAATATTGCAGCCTGTATTTCTACTCAGTCATAGCCCCACAAACACCTGATGTGTGTGTGTGTATGCCAGACTGCTCTGCAAGGGTGGAACTTAGTTTTTTTCAGACCACAGCAGAAAATTTCCAGGCTGAAGTGAGAGCTCAAGGAGCTTTTCCTCAATGTCCACCAGGAAACCTACTGAGGTTATGTTTGTTCTCTTAGATTTTTAGATGCTGGATGAATGTTATAATTTCACAGGTGTAAAGTCTGTTCTCTCTCAGACTCCAAATGCCAGCTGGGCAACCAGCTGTTGCAAATTCAAAGTTGAAATGCTGAGGAAGGCAGGTAATATTTCCAGAAATGTTTAAGGAAAAATGCCATTCCTAAGCCCAGAAAGGAGATGAAGTTCAATCAGTATCTCTTGATTTTCACGGCGGTTGCCATAATGTGCTTATTTTCTTCAGTAATTTCAGGAGGAAAAGCCAACAGAAAAAGTCCCCAAGATAAAAACAAAGAAGAAAATTGCAGTTGCCACAGAAAGACACTGGCAGTCCCTATAGCCAGCCACTCCATGGCTTTAAGATGGATAAGAAAAATGAATCCAACAGAAGTAACACTGTTATTTTAAGAGTCACATTACTTGGATTGCTCTAACAAAGGAAAGTGACCTCAAAATTAGCAAAACTAGTTAAAAATAGGGAAAACACATCTTGTGGAAAAGTTTCAATGTATTTTTTTATTTCTCCAGGTCCACTATTGAACCATTTCCCAAGAACATTTGCTTGGTTTTAAGTAGAATTTTTATCCAAAGTTTTCAAAATTGTAACAGAAACTTTAATTTACTAGCAGAAGAGACCGAAGAACTACAAAGGCTGTGAAAGATGACATGGGTCTTTGGGAAATAAAAATTGTAACAGAAACTTTAATTTACTAGCAGAAGAGACCGAAGAACTACAAAGGCTGTGAAAGATGACATGGGTCTTTGGGAAATAAAAATATTTGTTAACAATTCTGAAATTTATTTAGATAAAAATTCAGTATAATTTTAATCATAACAGCAAAAGCAACCCCCCAAAATGTTGTGGATAACACCGCAGAAAGAGAGAATTTCTCATTAAAAAAATGTCCCTTCTGGTATTACTTAATCTAGTGTAAAAATGGCAACCAGCTCTAAGTGGAAATAGTGTTCTCAAGCTCTCCTGGTCTGTATTTTACTAACCTCTAGGTTATGGAGCAGTTCCTGCCCTCCTTCCACAACAAACCCTCAGTTACCATTGCTGGTGTTTTCTCGTGGGAATTTCACCACCATGGGATGGTTCAGAACCCGTCCCCAACAGCCCCAGCTTGCAGTACTGAACCTGTGCGAGGTGTTGTCCACCCAGGCTGCTGAACAAACAGCAAATCAACACTGTGACCCAACTGCAGGGACCAGACACCAACAGACACCAGTCAGCAACTCAAACCCTTTCTGAGCCACTCAGCGCAAGCACCAGGTGTCTAACACATCCTTGACACAGGATTTCTCTCAAGAACCTTCTCTTGGGTCCTGTTATCCCTTGCCTTCCAGACTTTCTCAAAATCAAAAGGAACCAGCATTTATCAAACCAAAGCCAGGCTTGAGCTATCCACAGCCAGGCAGCAGCCGTAACAGGTCCAAAGAGATTTCAGACAGACTTGTGGTGTATTCTCTTTAACCACCACCATTTCTTTAAAGACACTTTTTTTTCTCATTCTTCTCAGGCACATTTTGCTGATAGGCAGAAAGTCAACTTAAGGCCAGTGTTTTGTGAAAGCTATCAGGATGAACACTGTTATGTAGAGTGACAAACACTTTGGTACTCCCACACCTCTATGATTAAGTCATTACCCAAGTGTTTTGCAGCTGTGATAAAAATCTAAGAATTAAAATACTAACACCGCTTCCAAAACCAAAATTAAAGGTGTATTATCTGATAGGCTAAAGAATTGGTGTGGCTTTCTGTTTTTAAAAGCAATGTTCAATGAATAAAGTAAGTGACAATAAAACCATCACATTGACAAAATACTAGTGTTAGCCTTGGGGCTCTGCTTAAGGATTGGGCTGTAACCACGGCAACCCAGTCTCCTGTAGGAAGTTTAAGCAGACATTTTTAAAGCCAGTGCTTAAAGATACAGTAAATCTGGCTGTAGGGCTACTTGTGACAAATAGAAGGTGCCACAGCCACCCAACACAAAGCACTCATCTTGTAACAACTTGGCCTCCTGTCATCCAAATGTTACATTTGATCAGCTGTGGTCCTCTCCTCAGTTGGCATAAGGGTGACATAAGAGGCATTTCCTGTGTTCTGGGTAATTTGATAGAAATTTGACTGTGCCCACATCCTACCCAGATCAAACCTGTATGATCAGGGGATAAAGAACCAGTCTGGTATTAATGGCTTATGTCACACCATGCAATGGCTTTAAGTCTGCGCTTAAACAAACCCCAGAGACTTAAATATTTTGGTAAATTAGAACCTGATACCAGGCCCTGTCTGGCCACACAAATCATGGGATCAGGCCCTACTTGCCAACAAATGCGAGGCAAAGACAAAGCAGCATAAGCAAAAACTGCAGAGTTGAACAGAAATGTTTGTGTGATCTTCCAATTCTTTCTGAAAGGAACAGTTTGGACATTACCACAGCCACAGATGATGTGAATTTTTGTCATGGCTAAGAAGGTCCAACTATAAAAAAGCAAGGTCTCTTTGGCAAAAAGACTCCTTCTTTGGAACAGATAAACATCATATATTATAAATATGTGATAAATATTGTGATGAAGCCATATCCCAGTGGTTCTTAATTGCAGTGCAATTGAGACAAATCCCACCAGCATTTCCTAATTAAATCCTGAAGCATCAGCAGGGAGATTTCCATATACATGTGGGTGATGAGAGCCTCTGTGATGTATTTACAATATCTTTCAAATATATTTATAGCAATTTTGGAAAACAAAACCACACAGAATAAAGAAGAGGGTTTTGGACACTCACTCCTTCCAACAGACAGATGGCTTTGGTGTCTCGGGGTGAAAAAAACCCATCATAGTACCTTTGTACAGATGTGTCAGGTCTAGAAACCAGGCACAGCACCTTGAACAACAACACTGTTCAATCTTTGTCAATCATATTTCATCCATGAAGTATTTAATGCTTGAAAAGTTTGGCTCTCACCTCCCTGCATGCCAGCCCAACTCACCACAGCACCCTCATAACAGAGAGGATTCAGAGCTGGATCTCCTGGCTGGCCGCGTGCATTGAAATGGGCTGGAATCCCAGGCCTACATACCAACAAACTTTTCTGGAAAGAGAAAACAGAGCTCCAGAAATCAGTAGTTTGGGCTAGTCTGTGACCAGGTTAATCCCCATAATGTCTCTGGGAAACTGCAAAGAAGCTCTCTCATGCAGAGGGCAGAAGACAAGGAGCCGTATGACTTGCTCCAGTCCAGCCTATGGCAGGGCTGTAAAAAGCCCAAAGGCTCTGAACTTGTGTCCCCCTCAGTCTAGGCCACATTCTGCTGGAAGGCACAGCAGCTTGTTCCCATCAATTACCCCAGTGTTATTCAGGAGAGTCTCATCAGCCACTTGATTTAATGCTCACGAGAGTAAGGAAGACCAGAGCTACGTTTTCTGCCTGATGAATGGCTTCTGCACCCAAATGCATCACGTTATCATCTGTGCTTGTATCCCAGCACTGACCTCCCCTGTTTTTGTAGGTTCAAACTAGATTTGCTCAGTATTTGCAAGGTTTTTTGGACTGGTGGTGGTGCAGACTGTGTGTCAAGAAGCGAGCTCAGAAGGACCTTACGTGCCATGGTTCAGGGAGCAGGAGCCCAGGTGGAACCTGGTGGGAGCCAGGGTGCCAAAAAATCTGTTTATGTCTGAGGCAGTAACATTCTTGCAGGGCAGGGTAGAAATCCAGTATAAAAAGTCAAACTGCTTCAGCACAGCCCCTATGGTGGTGAAGGAAGTCTTCTGCTCAATGATGCCACCCTTCTACAAAGAAGGATTCATTTCAAGCTGTGAATTTTGGGAAACTTCCCTGACACTGGTGAAGTTTGCCAACACATAAACCATGTAAGGAATGGAGGTTTCAGACTGGTATTTCTGCATTTGAATTTACCACAGACAGCTGAAGCTACTGAACATCACAGTGCTCTTCCAGAAAGGTTAGTGCTAAACTGAAAGGAAAATGCACCATTTGCAAGAGCTGCAGTATCACATCACAATTTTTCCTTTGTTTCCTATCAGTTCAGCTCATCTAACTTTTCTTTTCAGCATTAGTTAGTGGATATAATTATTCTCTATAACAGAAGCCTGATACAAAGAGGAAATCACCACATTCTTATTGTTTTTCAGTGGGATGCATGAAAAAAAATCTTATAACTTACTCTTGAAAAGTGCCAGTTTGTCACTTATATGGTCAATCAGCCTGCAACTGTTTCAGTTCTGCTTCTTAATTTAAGTGCAAAGAAAGGTATTTTCCTTGATTACATCTGCAAATAAGATATTAATGTCAATTCAGTGATATGAAAATTACTCCCTCACTATGTAATTTGCACCTTAGTTATTATGGGTTTCATGAACAAGACTATTATAGCTGCTCAGAATGCCATGGATTTCTAATTTTTTGATTTGTTTTTAATTAACCAACCAAAAAAACCTCACCAAAAAATCAAAAAAAAACCAAACCCAAAAACCCCAAGCTCATGATCACGTGAAAAAAAAA
Source organism: Nicator chloris (assembly GCA_013400495.1). Taxonomy (NCBI): domain Eukaryota; kingdom Metazoa; phylum Chordata; class Aves; order Passeriformes; family Pycnonotidae; genus Nicator; species Nicator chloris. The sequence goes on along the minus strand of WAAE01018060.1, from coordinate 913,780 downwards.
GGATTCTCTGTGCCTAGGTTTTATTTACCTTGGCCTATATATTAATTCTGGACTGAAGATGAAAATGCTGTTGCTGGCCCAGCACTCTACTGCCATGAATTTCACCAGAGGCAAGTTGTAAGTGGCTGGGATGAAAATGGAAGAGGAAAAAAATTGCCTGCTTTCTGGAATGGCGTAGTGAAGGGCTTAATACCTTCTTTAGCTTTCTTAGGATGAAAACTGAACATATATTTAGTAGGATCTTTTTTGATGCTGTTGAAGCAAGATCTGATTTTTGTAATTGAAAAATACAGATCACGTGTTAACATCAGAGACACGTGCATCATCCCAAAGCCTGATTCAATCCCTGTTACTGTTGAAGGAAAATCCTCCCATGGCAATAACAAGAAATGGAACAAGACTTTATTCCTTGAATGTCTACCCAGAGACCAACACTGCCAGTGGTCCCACTAGAATGGGCTGTATGAGAGAGTGGTGTAAGATTTTTTTGAGCATCGCTTTGCACTGCAGTTCTATGTAGTGATTTTTTTCTTTTTTTAACCACTGGGATTTTAGAAATGTGTTTCCAGCCCCACAACCCTTAAAGATCTTCTCAATGGACATGACTGGCTTATGCCTCTGGTAAATCAAAAGCATGTTTTGTGTGTGTGTAGTGTGTAGTGTGTGTGTAGTGTACAGTGTGTGCAAGCTCACATCTTTCTGTGATTGCTCATACATTGTGAATTGGAAGCATCACTACTGAATAAATTTATGCAATAGCTAAGTAGACTTTCATGAGTAAAAGAAAAACCCTATTGAACTGGAAGGGAGTGGAGACAAGTAAGGGCCTAAGAAATAACCAATCTGTGTCCCAAGGATACAAGACCACACCTACACTCAGGTGCAGTACAGTTGCAGTTGCACTGTTTCTGTTAATGCTGGGTCTGCTCTCACACCTAGGACAGTGGAGCTACTTCTGCTGGTGACACAGATCCTATTAAAGTCACCAGCAGACATTGAAGTCCCATCACTTCAATGAGAGCTGGTCAGGTTCTCAAAATAACTTGGGAGAAGTAACTACCTCAGCAATCTTTCACCCTCTACCTTCATGTGCTTCTTAAGAAACGGGAATCGAACACAGAAGCACAGTAAGGACTATGTTCAGACCTCCCTCTACAGGCACATAACTTAGGTGCTGTGACCCTTAACTCCATCAGCTGCAGACAGAGCAGCTGCTCTGACTCACTCACTGCCCTCCTGAGCAGTTGTCTAAATTAGGTGCCTGTCAATGGGCAGTCTGAACACGGCCTCTCAAACTGCCCTCTTGTTCCAAGGCCTTCCAGTTTTACTTTTTTTTCCTTCTTTTTTTTTTCTTTTTTTTTTTTTTTTTTTTTTTTTTTTTAANNTTCTTTTTTTTTCCTATAACAGAGATTTCAGGCTGGAAAGAAATCATGCAAAGCTTGTGCAATATCCCCCAATGGGCATCCTGGGGAGGGTCACAGTTGATACTCAGAGATCAGTGCTGGCCTTGGCAGTCAGAGCCTGGATCCGAGCAGAGTTGCAGGTCTTGCAAAGGATGTGCCCATCCAGAGGGTAACAGCCCTGATTGTCCCCTTCAGACAGGAGGCCACCACAGTCCTAGGAAATAAGTGAACAGGAAGAGCAAAGTAAATAAGAAAGAGCAAGATTAAGCAAAGAATCTATTAGTCAAAGAAACTCTCTCCTCACTCTCCACCTTGTAACAGGATCCAGCCTGAGTCAGCGCAAAGCATGAAGCTGAGGTATGTGATGTCTTTTACGATTAAGCCATTTTCTGATAAGAGACAATGCTGCAGAGAAGATGGGTTCCCAAGCTCTCTGCTGAATTTAATCCAATTGAAAATAAAAGGAGATTATTCCCTTCACATTTCTGCAGAAGCAAAGGTCTTTTGCACTAGAGAAACATCAAACTGAAGCACATATTTATTAATTCAAAAAAAGGACAAAAAAAGAAGCATCACTGGGAAAAAGTTTAGTACCAATAACTGACTACAGGTAATCTCCTTTGGAAGAGTTAATGCCATGAAGTTATAGGCTCCATTCCAGGGTGGCAGCTAAGCAAAGTCCCTGCCTGTCTCCCCTTACCGGAACTGTCACCTATGTTCGTGTTACAATTGGCCATAAAGGTTGTGGCAAAAAAGGAGGATGTCAGACAGGAACATGGAAACCCCACTACAAGGTGCCCAAACCTGCTCCAGAGACCTTAGCCTATAAGCTTTAAGGCTGAGTATAGCTGCTAGGAAAGTTGGGAATTACCCCTCGCTGTGTGGTCAAGCGATCACTTGGCCCAGGACTGCTGATGGATCCATGTGTGTGAAAGCCTGGGTATCTCAGCAGCCAGCATGGGGAAATGCTGTATGATGAATTAGGCTCTGCAAAATTTAGTATAAGAATGTCCCAGCATCTTAAAAAATAATGGGCCTAAGTAATGAGCTGATATGTACCCTGAAAGCCAAGGTCAGATTGCAAATTGAACCAGATGCCTCAAGTTTCGGCCTAGACCTTTAAACCTTAGTCCATCCTTCTTTCTGATTAAGGTTATTAAAACCTGCAACTGCAATAAGAAATATATTTGGTCTCATTTTCTTACCCTGCCATCTGGCTGATGTATTATCCAACAAGTAACACTAGCACTGAAGAATTCTTGAAGGTTCCCTAACACAGCTGTTCCCACATGCTAATTGCTTTAAGGTGATTTTTATTCTCTGTCTTCAGATTCTTACCATCAAAATCACACAAAGTGTGTAATGAAACTGAACAGGAAAAGTAGCACAAAAAGCATTGCGCAAAACAAGAATGATCATGTTCATGTGTCCATTAAAATTCTTCAACCCAGAGCCATATGCTGAGTTTCCTGTACAATCTTGCTCAAATCCTAACATGCATTAGCTTTCATTTTAAGAACATAAAGATGAGCTATGTTTGTGTCCAGGCTATAATTTATGAAGTTCTCAAGTATTAAGCTCTAATTGCCTGAGTCACATTCTTTTGCTCTTCTAATGAACCTGTTATAAACAAGGGACCTGATTCTCCTCTCATTTGCGCGGATATAAATGAGGAAAAATTCCTTGCTTGCTGAAGTCAGTGAAGTAATTTGATTGTAGAGCCAGTGTTACAAGAGGGTATGCCTGTGGTGTGAGCAAGGTGAGGTGGTGAGGAAGTTAAGCCAACGCTTGCTTTCTGTCCCTGCTGTGACTGGAATACCAACCTCGCAGCGGTAGCACTGGACATGGAAGTCACGATCCAGGGCAACAATGCGCACGGTCTCCTCTTGGCCCGGGGCTGGCATGATGGGCTCCTTACACACCGAACACCTCGGGGCAAATTTCCTGAGGAAGCAAGAGACACGCACAGTCATCCTCAAACTTGGAGCAAAGGTTTTTGTTAATTGGACCAGCCAGGCAGAAATGTGTGCATTTGTACCAACACACACACACACACACACACACACACACACACACACACACACACACACACACACACATTTTTGTGCACACACAACACAGGTTGGAGCTCTGCACAGCTTCCTCCTCAGAAAAAAACAGGCAGGAGCACTTTAGTCTTACAGGGCAATTTCAGGCATGTAGGATACTAAAGAACATTTATTAGGAGAGGACTTAGAGAACTTCTGACAGGCAGCAAAGCATTTTGCCTGCCCTAATTAACAACTAAAGTGCCTGTTGAATGACCCTTATTGTGGCACCTATGCACTGCCACAACCCTCAGCCTCTAAGAAAATCCATGCAAATCCCAAGGTTTGAAAGATGACCAGGATCTGCTTCAAGAGCATCTTTTGAAAACAAAAATCAAACTATTAAAATGTGGAGATTGGAACAAATACTTTAGAAGTCTGAAAAGAAATGGTCAAAAGAATTGCCTTGCACTAATTTGTTGAGGTTTATGCCATCCATTTTAAACTCCCAAGTTTCAATAAATACCTACTTTATTCCTCTAACACTGTCTAGCCTCTGTACTAGTTAGCCTCTCAAGGCATCAACATCTTACCCACTTATGCACACAGAAGCACATTTCTGGCTGTGCTCCCTCTCAGGGAGAAGCATCAGGGCAATTCTGACTTGCTGCATTTTCTAGCTAAAACCAACTCAGTTATCCAACAGGGTGTTGTCCAGGCTTAAAAGGGAACAGGTCTGGGTGCAGAGACCCCAATGTTCTCTCTTCTAGTCAGCCTGACTTCCAATTGTATAGTGACAATAATTCACTGCATGAAGAGACTGACTTGAATCAGGGTCAGCTCAGGGATCAAGAGAAGCACAGCCCTTTCTTTTTCCCTTCTGTTGCTCACCATATGCCCTTCTGGATAATTCACCCATGTTCTGCATTCCCTCTGGTTTTGCCCCCCTCAGGTCCCATGAGAAGTGGCCATCTCTGCTCCTAGGCTTGGGAATATTGAGCCTGTGGTGAATCATTACCTGCTGTTTTCATACAAAACCCACTGGTACCGGTTTCCTGGCTGCAAATTCTGCCCGCAAAAAAGGAAACCTACATCCACAGAATCTGCTGCCATGTAATGAGAGCCAGGGTCAGGGGCTGTGCAGTGACACAGGGCAAAGCTTATGGCAAACATCAGAACACAAGGAGATCAAAGGCCCTTCTCTTCTGACATGCCTAGTAAGGATTGACTCTGCCACCCAGCCTGTCACATGAACTACCTCAGAATTAACTATCTTAGAAAAGGGAAAAAAAATCTATCTGTACTAGGAATAAAGAAAAATATTAATTTCACTGGCAGCAGATGAAAGATGCCTATGTAGCTGTGATCTAATGAAAGGATGAATTAAACAGTGGCTATAACGAATGCTCTGAAAAATAACTCAAATGGATCATGATATGACTGGAGCTGTGAAGGCAATTAATTATGTGCTGCTTCATGCAGGCCCTTCCTTGTGCCATTTAGCTCAAATGTGGTACTTAAAAAATACTTCAACATTTCTTTGTCCAGGCTACTGTGAGTAATGCATTATGAGACAAATATTATCTCCCAGGATCCTGAGATCATTCCTGCAGATTTCAGGGGATGTGGATCTGTTACTGTGGGGCCTGAGCTCGGGGTAGCTGAGTGACAGTGTGAGCATCAGCTACAGTTTTGTTACCAAGAGGATGTAGATGTAGGTCACTCACCCTCCAGATCAGGAGGACATGTCATCCCTAATCAATTAAAACTGGGCTGGCCAAAGTACTGCAAAATGTGTGGCTGGCCAAAGACATTCTGAGCGTCACACTGGGTCTTGTGCTATTCCCATCACCTTCCCCTCAATCCTTCACTCAACAATTTTTATGTCCTTCCTTGCATTGACAGCCTCCCACTTTCCAGTCTCAGAGCCCCGAGGTCTGCAAGCAGTCCCTGCCAAAAGGCTTCCATGTGGGACATCAGCTCTCTTTCTCCTGAAAGCATGTGAGCCCTTGGCCTGTGGGGCTTTGGGAAGGGGCTATCTCCAAAGTGTTGAGGGGGTGTGAGGGAAATCCTTCAGGAGCCTGAGTGGTGCATAAAACTCCTGCTGGGGTTGGGCTCAGGACCACATTTTACCTTACACACAACTGGTGGCATAGAAAGGCAAAGCAACACAGCAGCTGCCAATTAACCCAGCCTAGCTGAGCTACAGGGAACATCCTCCTGTTGGATTCTAACATGCCAGTTAATTGTAGCTGCTTCCCTTTCTGTCAAGTCAGACAGCTTCTTTGAGCTTTCAGACCCACACACTGATGTCAGGAGGCTCTAATTAAGTCTACCCCCTTAGAAATTAAGAGGTAAATGGTTGAGATGTAAACTCACATTTGTCAGTATTGATTTCATCTTTTAATTGAGGGGTGTAATGTATCTGTCTTTTCCATACAGGGCAAACATTTGTGCTCTGATTATATCTACCTGTCTTCCCTAGATTAGTTGTGATGATGGGGGTGGTAGCATGTCAGTGACAGAAATTACTTGCAGCTATACCTTTCAACTTACTTTAAATAGCAGTTTCACTATAAATTATTACCAGGGCTGTATTTTTAGTAGCTTGAAAAAGCTAATTAGCAACTAGAAACAAAAGGAGCTGTGAGCAGCCTGTGGCCACTGAGATCCCTCTAGGATGTAAGCAAACACCTGCAGAGTGCAGGAGGACAGGACCTCTCTTAATTGCTCAGTGGAAGAAGCGGGGAGGTGGTGATGTGAAAGTGCAGGTAGAGGCAGTGAAGAGAAACATGCATATGCACAGTGAAAAGCAAGGGGAAGGCAGAGCACTTAAAACAGAGGGACACAGAGGTTATCCCTCAATTCAGCTCTAAGCAAAACAGAGATCAAGCAGAATCGTCCCCTAACCAATTAACCTTGTATGCCGTGGTTTGCCTGCTTGGACCAAACCTCTCCCTACTATTTAAGAGCCTTGGGAGGAACCATAGGTTTCAGGACTTCCTGAAAGCTCAGTCTGAAAAAGGAGGATTTTTTTTAGGGGCAAAAACCAAAGACAACAAGCAAAGCACTGAGAGCAGCTTAGGCCTTACTTATGGAAATCCTCGATGCAGTGGATGTTGCCACCAGCATCCACAGTGAAGGGGATGCCATCCAGGCTGCGATGGCACATCACACAGGTGAAGCAGTGGGGATGGTAGGCCTTCCCAGTGGCTCGGAGGATCCTTTCCATGATGGGCTTTGCACAGACACTGCATTGCTCCAGTGTATTCTGCAAAGAAAACATACACAACAGATGTGAGCACCGTCTCAGCAGGACACTTAAAAAGGTCAGCTGGGTTGGAGGCTGCTGCTGGTCTGCTTGGAAGCTTTAGGTAGCTTCTTTTCATTTCTTCTAGATAAAGTGCAGTACAGTCAACAGTTATCAAAGAGCATGATAACAGCACAGGGCCTGGGTCAAGCCTTTAGAACAGTGTGAGAACACAAACCAGAGCCTTCTCTCAGCAGCTCTGACAAGTGACCAGAGATGGCTCAACAGGTGGGTTATCTGAGATGCAGCAGTTTCTGTAGCCAGGAGCACGTGAAGGAAGGAGTTGTGCAGCCAACACTCCTGGGCTTTTCCCTCGGGACTGCCCAGTCTGAACGAGCTTTTGCTGCGGACAGAGTTCATTAGAGACAAGTTCCACAGAGGGCAGTGCTAAACTGAAGTGCAAACTCCTGGGGCTACACAGAGACCCTCTAATTACTTTGCCAATGCACATCCCATAAAAATATCTTTATCTGCCTCGTATGAAAATCTTGATCTTCCTCTCTCATCACAGAGGATACTGCTAAGTCTGGGGAGAGAACAAAGCAGTGACTGCAAGGAAAGCACCCGCAAGGATGGGAGTTCAGGATGACTTAAATTCTTCATTTATCTCTGGCCCACGATGTTTGAGATAATGACTGTGAAATGCCACCTCTAAGGGCATGATCCTTGCTGCACAGGTTTTACACACTAGCCTGCTCCTAAAGTGCTGGAGCCAAAAAAATTCCCACTTTTCAAGTGGAGTCCATTGACTGATTCATCTCATTTCAACCCTCACTCACCCTTGTAGTTAATTATAGAAGCACCAAGATAATTTTGTTTCAGATGGTTGTCTGTGAGCCACACCAGCCCTTCTGACACCAACTGGGTAACTAACCATTTCAAAGCAAGCCCTTTAAAAGACACATGCCATGAAGGGAGGATGCAAACCACATAGATACAAACAATAAATATGTGGCAATGATTTGGGTAATTTCACTGGACTTTAGAAAAGCAAACTTCACCTACTATTCTTGCTTGATGCACTTGAAGTTATCAAATAATGTTATCAACCAGCAGATGCATCTTGGGTGAGGTAGAAAAATCTATCATTACGCTATTGATTATTATTAGATAGACAGAAATAGGGAGGTGGGGAAAAAACCCAAAAAAATCTAACAGGACAGAAATATAGAAAGCTGCTGAAAGGCCGATCTTGTTAACAAACAAAGGAAGGCTAAAGTTCTGCTTCCTCATGCAACAAAATTCCCAGGGGAAGTAGTGCTTTGACTGACTGTATTGTTATTGCTTCTTTGAGCCAGTATTCTCAGGGGCAAGATCCAGTCCTTACATGTGCAACCAAAATGTACTGTAAGGAGATGAATCACCCAGGAGCTCAGAAGGTTCTACACTCACACATTTGCTCTCAGACATTATCTCTGGCCTGCACGTCACTGGTAAGGTACAAACACAGAAATATATCAGTTCCTATCAGAGGATCAGAAGGATTGTTTTTGGAAAGGTTGACATGAAAAGTCCTGAATTTCAACCCATATGAGAACTGCCTCATGCATTTGTAAGGAGAGCACAGCCAGACTAGCATCGAATTCAGGCTGGATTTTGCTTTATACCTTGTAATAATGGGCAGGAAAGAATGACTGCTGGCCTTTCTGTCTGGTTGCTGTCACCATCATCATCATTATAACGGTGGCTGGTATGCCAGAAAAAGCAAGGTCAATAATTTTCTCCATGGAGAAATAACCTGGCAGATTTGCCATTTTGCTTTGCATAAGCAGTTCACATCATCTCAGTCTGCATCCACGCGGTTCTCTGCGTTTTTCTGCCAAGGAGGGAAGGCAGGATACCTGCGGATACTGATGGAAGATTGTGCCATTCGTAAGGTATTTGCCATGAAACTTTCTGAACGCACACTGGTATGGAGCATTTGCCTCACCAAGTCACTGCTTGCCTCATTTCCAACAATTGCCAACAACTGAGGCCAAAGTATGAGAACAGGGTAAGCAAAACACAGAAATTCCTTGGGATTTGCTTCCAGTCTCCACTGATTACTGGTTTAGGGACTTCCTGAGTCAGAGCTTGGCTTCCCCATACTTTGCCTCAAGTGGATGCTTCTCCCATAAACTCTCCTGATTGATTTTTGAATTCTGATAAACACCGATCCCCCACAACATGACCAGGAATTCCGTGGCTTACTTCCACGCTGGGGACTGATCTGTTCAGCAGCTCCCCTGGTCTGCTACTGCAGCCCACCCAGGACTGTGACCAGAGCAGGCACCTGCAGCAGCAATCCACGCTGCACAGGGGTCTAGCACCAAACAGCATGGCCTGGAACTGCTCTCACCACGGATCCAGTGTAACTCCTGCTCGCAGATTTGGGGCAAACAGAGTTTAAGCCCACAAGGGATCAGCACAACCATCCTGTCTGACATTCCGTGTTAATACTGATTTTGGTGGAAGCTTTGCAGTGACCAGGACAGCAGGCAATCAGCCTGCTGGATCATATTTTCTGAAAAGACACATCTTCTGCTCCCAAATCTCCGCTCAGTCACAGTTTGACATTCTCACAGCTAAGTAAGACAAGCATTATAAATTAACCAACTCCTGATTAAACCTTTTATACAACTTGAACATCAGACCCGAGAAATTTATTCTTGTCATCCTTCCAAGTCCGTACCAGTAAGGAAAAACAAAGTCATTAGTTGCAGACTCCAGCTCACTCCCTGTCTGGGAGTGTATTTGCTTAAGCCTCTCTCCTTACTAGAACTCTGGCTGGCTCAGACCCTTCTCTTCAAGGTGTTACCAGATGATGCCAAAGGGAAAGCTTCCTTGATTCACACCTATTTCACATCAGGTTGCTGTAAGGCAGAATTTGGCCTGTGAAGCTATCAGGGTTTTCTTTGATTCTCTAATCAGGTTATCCCACATGCCTAAGTGCTGCCCCAGCAGCTAACAACCTGCACAAAGGTATTTCTGCACATTATGGGAACAGCATCCCTGTAGGATTATAAGTTTGGCTTCTTGATTTTGCTTTCTTTCACAGTTAGTCTACCTCTCCTAGCACCTCCTGGAGCTTTCAGACCTTCAAAAAGCCAAACAAGATGAAGAAACATGCCTAACAGGTCTATTTTCCTTCTTTTCTCTCCAGCTGTTGTTGCAAGCCTGCTCTGTAATCAACAGGTAGAGCTGAATGCGTCCGATGAGCTCCACTGAGAGCTAAGGCAAGGCCAAAGAAGAAAGATGAGAAACAGCTAGGAAACATCAGACCTAGGGGTTGTGGTCACACTCATGTCATAGGAATACAGACCACAAATCTAGTGTGGGCTGAGGGTAAAGCTTACCATTCTTTTCCCATATTTTTGGCCAAGAGGCAGGGAGTGCCTTTGTGTCTCCAAATCCAACTAATTTTTGGGGGGTTGGAAAAGCATAGGGAAGGAGCCATCCATTTCTAAATGGAAGGCTGGGACAATATTTAAGGCTGAGTCTGGGCCCATGTCTCTTGAGGGCAGAATATCCATGGCAAAGAAAAAGAATCTCACATGGGGAGAATAATGCACCCTAAATACCAACAAGAAAAATAACCCCAAGCAAAGATACACTAAAACACAAAGAAAGAACTGTAATGACCAAGACATCATGAATCATCTTGCAAGTTAAAATTAAGAGACTTAAAACATCTATAGCACAATCAGTAGCAAAGTAGGAACAAGCTGCTTGGAAGCAAGCATCTAGCAAGTGGTGGTTGGAGTTGACCTCCCTAGAGCAATACTTGTCCCTTCAGAAACCACAGAAAGCCAAAGGGAGTTGCTCTGCAGATTTTAGGTTTAAACATGGGACACAAAGTAAAACCTCCAGCTGCTGGGAAAGACTTCTGGGTTGCAAGAGCCATGGAAAACTGGAGCTGCACAGTGTTTGAGTCCTCTCCCAAAAACTTCACATCCCAGATGGCAAGGTGGAAGAGGCTTTGGGGCGCAGAGGTGCAGTGACAGTCCATGGACTGCAGCTCATCCCGCTGCCCTACAGCTGCAGATTTTAACCCCTCCTAACCAAACTTGGGGGACAGCAGTAACTCACAGTACCATGCCAGCACAAGGACTCTCCCACAATGACCCAGCAATGAGTGCAGAAGAAAAGCCACACAGATTAGTCATTGCTTCTTCTCCATTGACAATTCATCCCAAGCTCTAATGAACATAAATAATGTCTCCTGCACTCTGAACAGCAGGCCGAGGAGAGCTCACGCACAGGGACACGAGCATGGTATTGCTTATTTTGCTGGGAGAGGGGAGGGAAGTTGCTGGAATAAATTACATTGGCAACTCATGCACAGGGACACAAACTCACTTTCTGTAAGCACTGCAGAAGAAACACATATTTCGAAGTGACTGAGCAGAGGAGATGGTTTTTAAGCTGCACGAATGAAATGTGACTGTTGTGCTAAAAACAGGCACATGGTCAAATACTATAGTTGAACTGTAACTTAGTAAAGTGTGGTAAGTGACATGCTTTAAATCTTGTGACTCCGTCCTTCATTTCCTCAGACAGCGAGGAGAGCAGAGCAGCAGACATTTTCCCCTTTGTGGGAAATTTTTTGAGGCTTGAAAATGTTTCCATACTTAAGTGAAGACAGAACACTTTAATCTCAAGAAGCCTGGTGAATTTATAAACCTCAAATTAGATCAGGTCAATTGAAAAAACTGTGCTTCAAAATAATTGCAAATGGTTTCATTTAGGTTTTGGGTCTGAAAATATATAGTTATATTATAAATTAAATATAAAGCAGACAGCGGTGGAGGGGTTAAGTGTCAAGATGTAATTTCAACACTTTCAAACACTTTTTTGGCATTATTTCTAGAAAAGGAAAACCAAGACCTGATTTCCACCCCATGCTCCCCAGCTGCTATCTCCACAGATGGGTTATATCTTGGCAAACATAACATTTAAGTCACTAATAGCCAGCACGAAATTCCTTCCTGCATGACTGAGGAGAGAATTTGGGCATGAGTTAATCCTTCTCACTTCACCTGACCAGCTGGACACATTATTAGCAGAGGGTGACACTCCTCTTCTTGCTGCTCTGAGGGGTACTTTCTGCAAGGGAGAGCACTGCAGAAGCACCTTGGCTGGTGCTCTGACCTTCAGACCGTGCTGCCATAGCTGCATCAGTGTGTTGGGGCAAGAGATGTGACCCCTGACAGCCTCATTCAGACACAGTGCTGAGCAGTGAGGCTGTCCTTCAGATGGTATAGCTTGATTTGCTGGGAGATGGAAAGGAAGATATGAGAATAAATTACAATGGGCAACCCTGCAATGTTTACCAGCATGCTGGTGATGGGTCTGAGCTGTGCTTACAGCTTCCCCTTGCACAGTGCAGGCTCAGGCCCTGGAGGTTACTGCGTTCAGTGGCTTTCAAATCGTTCTTCCATTCGGCTCAGTTTGTAGTGGCTTTCCCAGCACAGTAGCAATACCACAGCTGGCATGCTTCTCCTCTGCTGGAATTTGCTTTTCTTGTCAGGAAAACTGAATTCAGCTTTGTAGTTTTGGACTCAGAGCAGCTGGAGGTGAATCTGGCAGTAAATCCTCTCAGCATACAGGATGGAGGAGTCCCTTCCCCTTGCCCTGTAACTATTAGAGAAAGGCTGGATGTATTTCATGGCTTATGTTAGTAGCAAAGATAACAATGGCATGCAACTGAGTCCACAAATGGGCAATAACAGAAAGGTCATGATGAAAATGGAACAGTGCTTGAGAAATGCTTCTCAAATGATAAGCAGATGTCAAAATAAGCTCTACAGTGAGAGGAGAAAGGAGTTCCATTTTTCTTATCAAGTGAAGGCTGAGGGATGGCTTTGCCATTGTCTGAGCACACCAAAGGCTGGAGTGGAAACTTTGAGAAGGCTGCTGGGCCTGGCAGGCACACAAGCTGGCCATACTACCTGCAGAAAGAATTATGTTTTTAATGCTGAATGTAATTGATGTTTGGAGCAGCAGCGGCAGGGACTGGGTGACTTCTCTAATGCTCAGTGCCAGTTTAGATAAGGCCTGCATCCCTTTCTAGCACCACCAAGCTGAGAGTGAAGGAATGTCAGGGTTAAACAATCAGCTCTGCATTATGCTCAATGTCCAACCACAGCCACATCGACTCCTTCCAGCTACAAATCCACAAGAAGCCCTGTGTTGGAAATTACTTAACTAATTTCTGGCACTCAAAGCTACTCATCTTCTGTACATTCCTTGCTCTGACAACAGAGATCTTTGTCCCTTTAAAACGGCAGAACCTATGAATGTAAGAAATGAGGGAATTGTCCTCTGAACTGGTAGGCTGGAAGATGAAATGCCTGGACTTCTGCCTTTTAAACTAAGTAGCTGACATAGGCAAAGCATTCCCATGCCCTGTGCCTCAGTTGGCCTGTAAATAAAATGGCTGTAGAAGTTACATATCCCAGTGAGAAACTGGATATTGTTAGGTTTGATAAATACTCATGATGTAGTCTGTGTGCCTAAATGGTTACTAAATGGAAACAAGATATTATTAACAGAAAAAATTAAATTCTTTTTATCTGTAATGACTTGCACACATCTCAGAAGTCAACTTTGGGTGGTGCAGTAACAGAGAACAACGCCTGAGCTGTTATTCAGAATACTCCAATGTGGCTACAGCCATTTGCAAGAGTAAAGTAGTTTAATACTAGGGAAATGCTTCTGACTTACAGTTGACGTTAAAATAGCATGGAGAATAAAAATGTCTATGCATATGAATTTTTTTCAGCAACAATAATTATAGTCACACGGAATACTACAGTAAGCCGAACAATTGAAAGCATCCTTAGCAACTGCTATTTAAAAGAACATTGTTAAATATCTTAGTAATCAGCTCCAGTCCCTTCAGTAAATTTCTAGTGAAGCTGCATTTCCAAAACTCCTCATATCTTGTCTATTGCCACCAGGAAAGGGGAGCTGCACGCTCCCCAGAGAACTGAAGCAGCACATTGCACAGCAGAGCTCACTCCTGCTGTTAGCACTGCCACCACACCACACCCCAGGTATGAACCAGTACAACCACATGAAATCAGTCACTCTACACCAGGATTGCAACTGGCCCAGAAAACGTCCAACCAGGAAGCTGGGACAGGCTTTTGGAGCTCTGGAGAGGAAAAACATCTGTAAAGCACAGCAGCAGTAGCAGAGCACGGAGACGAGCCTGCCTTGGCAGGGAGGGATGATCTGATAAGACAGTTTCCATCTCTGACTCCTTCAGTCCAAGGAGATCCTAACGCACGACCAGACCTTCCTTCCAAGGCGTTGCATAATACAACGCCTGGCACAAGATGCTGATTTTCAAAGATTTCTAATTTGAAGGAAATCCCTCAAAATCCCTCCCGGACTGTAAAACAGTTACAGAGGTAAACGGTTTGTTCAAGGCTCCTGCAGCTGAGGCAAACTGGCACTGAGCTACCGCGGAGATCCCTGGGCTGCGTCGCACAACAGCAGCCACGCCTCAGCAGGTTAGTATTGCTTCACACTGTGGTCCCCACCTAGGGAGAAACCAGCCCTTGGCTTTGCCCAATGCAGAAAGATGTGTCTGAGGATTTGTTAGGACTCTTTTCCCACTGAAGTGAACCTTGGTAGCTTTAAAAACTATGACATGCTATTAGCTTTGCTTCTGAGGGACCGGGGGAATACACGCCAGGTTTTGATAGCCTGTGCTTTTATCTATTTTTAACACCCACACATCAGGTGAGAGCACCTACAGACCATACATAACTCAGTGCTCTGAGGGATAAAGCAAAGCTGTTCCTTATTCCCAAGCACTTCCAGTCTTTGTGCTGTTGATGTCACTCTGCTTGCCTTACGTGTTCTCAAAACATGATGTGCCTGACCTTGCATGCCACCCTGGGAGTTTTGCCTAAATAAAGGTTCTGTCCCGTTGTGATTACTTTCTGCACAGGCAGCAGAATTACATGCAGCTGGGAGATGTGGCAAACATCGAGCAGATACACTCTCCTCCTTGTTTAGATACAATTGTGGACGACACAGAGATTTCAAGCTTAATTAGCAATACCAAGGAAGCTGTTAGAGAGGCATTTCAAACCGATTGCAGTTTAAGCTGATTAGAACTTTGTGAAAACAAAACAAAATTGTGTAGCAAATTGTTAGGCTAAAATTCAAGTCAAACTGAACCGCATCAAAGGAAACAGAGAAGTGACTATCGGCAAGAAGTGGGCTTTTTTTCTTTTCTTTTGGTGAGGAATTTAATTTCATAGCCTTTAATAAACCCAGTGTTCCAATCCAAGCTTGCCACTCTGGCAAGAAGCTTAACCAAAATAACATTGGAACTCAGCGCTGGCGGACCAAAGAAACTATAAATTGGTCCAATCCGGGCACAATACACGAAAAAAAATCAAAAATTCCATTCAATTTTCCTGTTTTAGAATTTTGATGTAACTGACCATTGACATGGAAATGTTATCTTGACCTTAACTGCTAAAGCTGACTTGCAGAGGAAAAAATGACTGAGATTCTGACATCTCTGGTTATTTATAGTTCCCCTCACTCTCCTCTTTCTTGGTATTTTTACATTTGAAATGATTTCTCACCTGCCATGTGTTTCCTGAAGGACTTGCATTCAAGCAATGCAAGAATTTGTGACATAAAAGCCATCAAAAAAATGGATCTTGGTTAATTGAAATGGAAAACAATTTTTACTTGGAAATTCTCGTCAGTAAATTAGCATCCAGCAAAGCTGGGCTTGCTTTGGTTACAGATTGAACAAGCCTTTTAACTACAACCTGTTTAAAGCTGGCTTTTTCTGCTTCCTGTGCTCTCGAAGAGAGATTTCCTGGAAAAACAAAAAAAAAAAGAAGAAAAAAAAAAAAAAAGGAGAAAGACAGGGCTACTGCTCAAGAGTTTGGGTTCTTCTGGAGTTTGTAAGGAAAAAAAAAACCAACTCTAATCCTTCCCCTTCACTCCTTTAGAATAAAACCCCCTCATCTCTCTAAGCCACAAGGAAAGGCAAACAATTTATTTTCCTCTGCTTATTTCAAGTCACAGATAAGGGTATCTCTAAGTCACTTCTAATGGCTACTAAATACATTAAATATTTCAGCTAGATGTCAGTTTAACAGCTCCCCCTTCTACCTTAATTGCTCAAAGAGAATGCAAAGCTTATCCTAAAGATCTCATACAAGTCACAAGAGAAATTAATTTTTTCTAGTGGCAGGGGCAGAGCACTGGAAACTAAGGGTATTTGGCTTCTGTCCTTGGTTCACCAGTGACTCAGAGAATAATTTCATTATTTTCCTTCTCTGTTCTTCATATTGTCTATGGAGTGGCTTTAGTCAGCTATTAGGAGGCGTGTGATGTTCTGACAGAAGTCACATCTCTATCGCAAGGACCAAAGTTGGCACCTGGAGCTACCAAGAAATAAACACCTCCCAAAACTGAAACAAAATGAAAACTCAAGCAAGAAGGTAATGAGATTTTGCACAGAATTTCATGGAGCTTTCACTGGAACACCTTTTGAGTGCAAGATAATGTTTTTTTCAGTGTATACATGCAAGTTGTGAAATACAGGTCATTGCAGCAGTTCAGCATAAAAATAGCTGCTTTTAATAGATAACGTAATCCAGTATAAAGCTGGGAGAAAAACTTCCCCAAAACTCTCATAGCACTTGGATGCTGTTGGTACCCAAACTGACAGTGAGAATATGATTTGCCCAAATCCGTGATGTTTCCTAAAGAGTTGCCAAATACATTTATGTCCCTGATGTGAGGAGAACTTCTCAGAGCCTTTGTGGCAGTGGGAGACTTATCTGTGCCTGAAATATGAGGGCTGAAAGCTTTGTGAGTGCTCTGAGGTCTTTCCAAAGGGAGAGAAAGAGGGAGTTTCTTGTTTCTTGAAGAAAGCCTCCTGAGTCAAATATCTGTTTTTAAAGACTCCGAAAGAACACTGGAAACCCACAGATAATTAGCACTGACCACTGTCAAGAACAACAGAACCCAAAATTTAGTGAGTAAATGTAAGGCAAGAACTGTACTATACTCTCTCCCCTCTACACCAAGGTTAGAAGTTTCATTTTTTGAGGGGCCAGGATTTCATCAGAGGTTTGAATGGAATTATTTCATGAAGCAACACCCCTTCTTCTATCTAGAGTCAGACTCTAACTGGAAATAAATTCAGGCTGCTGACTAATTCCAGGGTCAAATATGTCACGTACAGGTACTGAGATTATTTTTAGGTGCAATGACATCCCTACTCTTTTCATTCAGTTGACCTGGATGTTTGATTCAGTTCCTTGTCTGGGAAAGCGAGTTTGAGCCACCTGCTGAGATAAGAGTGACAAAGAAGGAAGGGATACAAAACCAGAAAATTGAGATGGCTATGTAAGAAGAACCCAGACAAGGCATGGCACAGAAAAGAGAACTTCCCAAAGAGGTCAAGTGAGATGTGAGAAAAGCAAAAGCTGGAGACTGATGTTCCACCCTGGGAACTCATCCATCACCTTCCATCCTCCACTGAGATAATCTCATCCACAAAGACAGAGACAGAGAAGATGATTTACATCAGTCCCACCTTGCCCACCTCTGAGGGTGCTTCTGCTGGAACTCAGCTTGCTGTAGAGTTGGGAGAGCAAGGACAGCACATTATTCCTTCTAACCTTGCAAAGAGATATCCACACAATAGATCAGATCCTTCCTTGAATAAGTGAAAAGTAAACCAGAAGTTTGAGCTATTCTACTGTACTGCTGTGGGAAGTTGGGCAGAAGAGTCCTTACAACACAATTGTCTGCTGAGTTGATTCAGCCTCTTGGCACTGTTCCTTTGCTCTCAATCTAGAAAAATTTAAGCTCCCTGAAAAATAAAGAAGTTTTTCCTGTTTTGTAGAGACAACATGGAGACTTGGATACAGAGATCTTGGATGGCAAAACCATTGGAATGCAAATAAGCTCAAGAGTTGCATCAAGAGCAGACAGGCATGTCTGTGTAGGTGGTAATTCTCTGGTGTCTGCAGGGTTAGTCAAGGATGTTCAGTGCAGGAAACATGCACTCTAAAGTAATTTCTTTCCCTTACATTACCATGAGAAATTTTGGTTTAATTTGCAATATGAAGGACACTGGTCTGAGCTGTCAGAAAGGTTTATGTCAGAGCAGAGCAGACCAAAAATCAAGCTGACAGTTGGCATTTCTTTACCAGGTCTTTTACATCACTTGAGGAGGCTGCCCTGGATGTTATTTCAAGTTGAAAAGCACAGCAACTGAATGCTGTGCTAGTCAACTGTCAGACCATAGTATTTCCTAACCAGATTACTCCTGTGTTTGTGAAAGCAACACCAAAGGCTTTCTGCCAAATATTACATTTTAAAACAGAAACAACAGTTGAGAAAAAAAACTAGCAAAACCCCAAGTGAATGGAGCTGCTGGAAAGAAGAGATTCACTTGGGCACACACATCAGCAGCACAACCTGCAGTGTCTTGTGACAGCGCTTAAGAATCAACAAGCGAAGCAGAGCAGCAATGGCAGGAGAAACCAACTCGTCCAACCTCACTGTTTTCCTAGTGACACAGTTACATAAGAGACATGCATTTATATAAACACACTGAATGTATAATAGATGTTATATAACATGTCCATTCTCAAGTTGATAGCATCCTCTCAGTGTATGGACTCAGGCTGAAATCACAGTGGCTATGGAATATAGAGGAAAAAACAACATTATTGCAGGATCATTCTGATCTTTAACTGCTCCATTTCATTATGGGGATTTTCTTTCCGTAACAGTGGAAAAGACCATACTCCAGTGCTTCTCACAGTACTTCAAAAGGTCTGAGATCACCTGCATCAATGGTTGTTTCCCAAGGTAACTGCTGAATTGCTCATTTCCGCCCTAATACAACTTCCAGCTTTCCTTTCTGAGGACCAGAAGTTGCCATTCCCCCAACAAGAACACCCAAAGTAATCTGACCCTCATGTTTTGCCAAGCAGCTCATGCAAAGTAAAACTGGACCACGTCTTTCCACACAGCTTCTGATTTAATGGACCTATGAGGAACAAGAGAAGGAAGGGGCACTCTTCATCAGGCTCTAACTGTAGACCAGATCCAGGTGAAAACAGACAGGACAGCCTGGTATTAGCAGGTGGCTCATGTATCTGAGTGATCCAGCTAATGCAGGCCATAAGGACAAGTGCTGGTGGTCTCCTAATGGAAGGATCACATTTTATGCTGCATTGGTGGTGCAAAGTGGTCACTCTACACATGCACTGCCACACCAGCTTCCAAAGATATGAGGGACAAGGACAGAGGGAAAGGGAGTGACAGTGAAGAGTGGGGAACAAAGAATTTATCTAGGGCTTTCTGAGTCATTCTCTTGCTCCAAGTTTGCTGCTGAAGCAGCATAGCCCAGCTCTGCCCTACCTGCAAGTTTTCCTATGGAAAAGTTACTGTTGGCTCCTTCACATGCAGCATGAGTCCAGTGAGCATTGTCCTGCCAGTTCTGCAAGGGCAGCTAAGGAGTCTTGCTGGAAATCTGGCCCCAGAGAGAAACAACAGAGGAAAGCAGGCATTTCAGAAGCACATTATTAAGCCATCAGACCAGTAGCTACAGGATCCCCATGGAAAAGTTGATCCAGGCACTTTGTATAATTACTTGAGCCCTCCCAGTCATTTATTCCCCTTTGTGGTTGGCAGGGAAAGTCAGTATCTTCTGAGCTGCAAAGTCATAGGGCTTTTTAAGCAGCCAGGTTTGTGGGTGAAGACATTTCCCTTTGCAAAACCTTTGCTGGAGCACACACTGCTCAGCAACAATCCAGGCTAATGCAGCAAGTTCAAATGAGCACGGCACGCAGGCAAGTCTAAGCCTTCCATTTGCTTTACCTACATATGTTTTAACACTCACATTTTTAGATGAAGAGGTATAAAAATAGCTTAACTGTGCATATTGCCTACAGTACTGCTGGACTCCACCTGTGGGAAGGAACTGGAGTTTAAGTTTTATTAAAGTTTCACGTGTTTCCAGGAGGTTGCTAATTATCCTGTGTGTTATATACAGTATTTCTGGCTCCAAAGTCGTTCTGCACCTTTCTAAAAGAAACCCAACACAAAAATATTTGAGCCAAGACCTGTAATGTGTGACTGAAAATAAGGCATTGACCCCAGGGTTCATCTAACCCCACATATCCTTGTTCTTACCAGGCTTTGGAAAGCGCTTTGAGATCTCCTGGTAAGAAAATACTACCTGGATACCAAAGGCTTGTCTTTGCCATTTAGTTCTCCTGCTTCCATGCACTTTAAACTCCACTGTTTGCCTGGCATTCCTGTGACTTCAGCTGGGTGTAGAGTTGATCTTTCCAGGGCCTAATGCAAGAATTAATTCACTTTGGGTATAGCCCTCCTTTTAATGACTAAATGCTTAAGTCACACACTGCAAAGTGTCCTCAGGGATAGGGTGTTCTATATTTTAGGGTGGTTAATTCAAACCACCTTTTCTTAAAGACACTTCAAGCCAGCAGCATGAGTTGGGGTATGTTGAGCATCCTGGAAAAAAACAAAGCAGCCCATATTCTCTAACAGAGAAGACAAACCACAAGACAGCTGGAAAGAAGGCCAGTTTTTGAAAACAGCAGCTTTTACCTCTTCTGAACTAGATAGCTGACCACCCCAAGCACAACCTCCAAGTCCTTTTCTTGCACTCCTTGAATAAAAGCAGACAACTCTCCAGTGGCCATAAATCCTCGTTCTTCAGTGGTATCAGCTGGAGTTACTGACATCTGGACCTGCTGTGGCAATGGTCTAAGAGGAGGAATGTGTTAGCTAGTGCCATGTACAGAACACAAGGATCTTGTCAATATGCTATGTGCATGCTTCCCATCGTGCTTGGGCTCTCTGCTCTCTTTTGGGAACGTGACAAAAAGAAAACCAAACAAGGCACCACTCCTTCTACCCCAAATCCACAGTTTGTGAGGTCCTTGGTGTTATACCAGCATTGTTTCTGTGCAGAATCCCTGGCAACTGATCCACTTAGGATTTTTAGCACTTTGCAGGTTTGACTAAATCAAGACTTCCATCACAGTGCCCAGGCATAGCCTGAACACATCAAGAGACACAGACTTACCACTTGCTAAGGCTCCCTTAGCTGGCTGTACAGAAAGCTGTGATCCTTCCTAAGGAAGATACTTTGCCAGATGAACCTCTACCTGGAGATAAAGCTGGTGAGCCAGAGGATGGTTTTGTTCCTGAACAAATAGATGGCCTCACAGTTGGGTGTGTTAAATCAAATTAGTTCAAATGAGTCCAGGATGTTCATCAGTACATGCCTCTCCATTCCACTGCTCTGACATCTTACTAATCCACTAATTTTATGAGCAGGTTTGTTTTTGGGGTTTTTTTTTTGTTTGTTTGTTTGTTTTTCTTTTTTTTTTTTTCTTTTTTTTTATTAACAGCAGACTACAGGTAAGCATCAAGTACTATCAGATGTAAGAGCTCTGCAGTACCACACTAGAAGTCTGTTTCAGCCATGGTCATTCACATGGTTTCTCTTTAGGGACAGTTGCCCTGGTCCCAAAGATGTGGTTGGGGGACAGATGGTTTATCCCAAGTTAACTTCACAGGGAATCTTACGCAGAGGCCATTAATAAGCTGTGTGATTTAATGACATTTCAAGGTTTGTATAATATGTGGAAGTTACTCCACACATTTATTATTGAATAAAAAGTCAGTGTCATTTTCCATAAAGACTTAAGAATTGCTTCAACAGGAGAAAAAACTACTTGACCTTACCACAGTATAAATTGCTAATTACTCCACCAAGCCCCTGGAAAGC
The DNA here is from genome assembly GCA_013400495.1 of Nicator chloris. Taxonomy (NCBI): domain Eukaryota; kingdom Metazoa; phylum Chordata; class Aves; order Passeriformes; family Pycnonotidae; genus Nicator; species Nicator chloris. The sequence goes on along the minus strand of WAAE01018060.1, from coordinate 892,228 downwards.
AACAAGCTCACTCTGTTATTGTGTAGATGATATGAAATGTTTAAATGACATTTTCAAAGGTACTGGTCAAGCCTATGTCTGCAGCAAGTAAAGGGCTCAGAATCACCATGCAGAGATGATCCTAGGGCTAAAAGCATGGAGAGAGCTTGAAGACTGACTATTCCCCAAAAGACAAAACTGCAGTGTGAAAGAAAGTGCAGTCCTAATGTTAGATCTTTCACAAATAGAACCAGGAGAAAAAGATGTGAAAGTTCCCTTGGGAACCAAGTGGAAAGCATCTGCAACAGCTGATACTGAGCAAGGGGAACCTCTGAAACTAATCGGAGGTAGTTTTGTGTATCAGTAAATCCATTTCTTTAAGCTTCCACATTATAAAGCTTTTAAATTATTCAGTGTCTATTGGATGTTACTTGCTGTAATCTTAACACAGTTTGAATTAATGTTGATGATATTACATTCATGTACTTGAAGTGGAGTACCAGGAGTCCCTAATGATGCCCTCTGTCAATAACACACTGCTGCAGAGAAGAGAACATGTTCTCCCTCAGCTGTCTTTGCTAGCCTAGGAGATAGGAAGGTGCAGAAAAGAAATCTAGCTAGAAGCTCCCAGCACCCCAAGACCCTGGCCATCCAGTCAGCTAAGGCCTCTGAAGTCACTCCATGAAAGTCTCAATGAACAAACAATTAACATCAACTCATTTCTCAGGAATGTATAACTAAGGCACAGTGAAGCAACTCAAGCAGAGCAAAAAATAGACATAAGGCAGTGAAGAATTCAGAAGGGAAGTCAGGGCTGTGAGATATGGATCCAGAACTGTGTTCAAACAGCTCAGGCTCTGCTACTTTAAGTTAATCAGATTTCTTCTTTCCTTCCTCCTCCTTTAGGGTACCCTCAGCTGTTTTGGCACATTTGAGGCCAGGAAGACAGCCTCAATTCTGGATCTAGGAGCTAAGGAAGCACCAAGGGGAAGGAATGCCAGACAAGAGGAGGAAAAAGGCATTTCCCAGTTGGCTCCCAGAAGCCTGATATTAGAGTACAAGAGGTAACTGAAGTGCCAGGAAAACATCTTGGGGGAGTGTGGACAGGAAACCCAGTGGTGAACGCAGCTCTGGCAGCCTGGCCATGCCACCCCAAATACTTGGTGTCACAGAGGGGCACAGGGCAGCTCACCTGCCCATCCACACCCTACATGGGGTAAAAGCAGCTCCACAGAGCCAGTTTTCACACCAGGACCTCCTTTCTATGAGGAAGATCAAGAATTCCTTCTTGGCAGACTTGTGAAGGACTCTTTACCTTTTCCTCTTCCTTTCCAACAGGTGCTGCCATTTGGCACACACAGCTGACACATCACCCACACATGCCCCTGAGCTTTGTAAATCCCATCTAGCAACATGTTAGCTCAGACATGCAAGATGAACTCAACTCAAAATGGAAGGAGAGTGACCACAGTAGAACCCCATTTTTAAAATCTTTGGCAAGGATTTCGGAGGGTAGGGTAATCTCTAGTGTATATTTTTGTATCCCAGGATATTTTCTGGAATTACTTATGTTTTAGATCCCATTCGCTTCCTAAAAAAGATATTTTTTTTCCACCAAAACCTGCTGAAAAAGAAATCTATTGCAGAAAGGGGCAGCTGCACCTTGCAGATATGCACAGCTGAAGATCTTTTATGTAAGACTCCCCCTGACTGTGTGGAGAGCTGTTAAGATGTCAGATCATGGTTTGTTGCTCTCAGGGAGGCTGCTGCAGCACTCAGTCAGAACAAGTTTATGTCTTGGAGGAATTAATTTGTCTGAATAATGTCATCCTGGTTAAACAAAATGTTAGGAAAAATATTGCAGCGTTCTGGTGCACCTCCCTGAACTGATGCCTATATATGGGGATTAGCCAGCGTGAAAGGGATCCTGCTGAGTCAAACTGGATTATAGCAGTATTATTTTATAGAGACAGTAGAAAAAAGGAGGGAGAAAGGAGCTAGGGAAACCTTGCAAAAACATCAGCCATTTGACATGTTAAAGCAAACAGCATAGATGTGAAAATGCTGCCTGCTTACACAAGTGCATCAGAGCCAGGTCAGCTGACAGCAGTAACCTCAAAATAAGTTTTTACCCCTTTTACCCTTCAAGCAACACAGCTCCCAGAAAGCAAGGTGGACTCCCATGCTTTCTCAGGCATCTGGAGATGTGTTTGTGTTCCCATGGTGGCACCCTGGCGGTGGTGGTCATGTTCCTTACATGGGGATGATGTCCTGTAGAGCTTTGCCAGGCCTTCCCAATTGCCCAAACAGCACGTAAGGGGGCACATGAGCTTGCAGACTCAGCTCTCAGAGCCTTTGGGGAGCTGGTGCAGATGGCAGGAAGGGAAAACATGTAAGTTTTCAATAAAGTCCCAGAGGTACCTCCATTTATCATCACCAGGCACTCACACAATCATTTATGTGGTGATTGTTCAATGCTGGCTGGAGACTCAGGGCTGGTGGCAATTCACAAACAGGACATGTCCTTGTACATCTTGTTTGCAGAGCTGGATCTGCAGTGTGTTCTTAGAACATGCCTGGAGGGCTGATGTCCTCTCTCTCTTTCTCTCTCTCCAGCAAACAGCTTGACCTTACAGTAATGGCATCAATTCCTCTGCCTGTCTTGCTCTGGCCCAGCAAATATTTACCTGTGCAAATAAGAGATGCCCTAAACCAACCCCCTGCACCCTGCAGTGCAGGGACAGTAGACTGGGTGAATATCCTACAGCTGCAGTCTGTGAACAGTGCAGAGGACCCAAGGGTGGGTGAAGAAGACCCCTCCACAATTATGTCATTAAAGGACAGACCCAATTTAAGCACATAAAAGCAGCAAAACTCAGGCGGCGGAGGAGGTGACACATTTTAGGCCAGAAAGAGTTGTCACAGTATGAGGCAAGGCTTGTGCCTCTCTTTGTAGTGCATCTATTCAGCAGTGCTGGTCGTGGGGGTTCAAACCCCTGTGCCTGCTCCCCCTGGGAAGTGTCACTCTGAGTGTGGTGGATTGTGCTAGAAGTTGTGCTTTGCAACGCTGAGCTGCAGACCGCTGTGGTAGCAGTGGAAAAACACTCCTCCATCCTCCACTGCCCAACGCCAAAATACCCAATGTGATGCTCTGCTAGTCAGAGCGTACAAACACATGGTTTGAAGGAAAAATTCAAAAGGATTTGAGTCATGGGAGTATAAAAAAATTCTCAAAAAACCAAATAGAACATATCAGTCATGTTGTAACTTAGAAAGCCAAAATTTCCTCCCAAAGACAGCAGTGAAACAGTTTCCAAGATTCCAGGACGCATCTCTGTCTGCAGCTAATACAGACATGTTTTTTAATCCAAGTTTCAAACCCAGGAAAATCCATTTCTGACAATAAGAACCCAGCCAGCTGAAGAAATCACACCATGCCTTCCTAACCCACCTTTTGCTCATAGGTAGCATTGAAGTCCTTCCAGCTCACCCCTCCAGCAATGCCATGCCCATTGTGGTGCCCAGTACACACGTCCCATGGATTAAGGCCCTTTCCCACCTCCTTTTTGCAGTTTTTTTTTTTTCTTTTCAGTTGGCTCCCAGAAGCCTGATCAGCCATCTGTGTTTGCTGTGTGTTTTTCTAAGTGGGAAGGTGGAGCAGGCTGGGTGACTGTGGTGGGAAGACAAGTGCAGTCCTGACCTACAATCATCCCAATGAACACTTCCATCCCTGCCTTGACCCTCTCTGGCACATCCCAGGGTATTTTCTGCATTGCTGGCTTCAGCTGGAGCTGCAAAAAGGGCTCTTCCAGAGCAGTCTTTTCTGTCACATCTCCCCCACATCTAAGAAAGGGTGGTTTTGGTTTTGCCCTTCAGCTGAGGCAGTTTCAGAGCTTGGGTCCACTCATCTCCAGGGCTCATTTCCTAACTACTTAAAACCACTTGAGTGTATTGCAACTTCACTTTCTCTTCCTGGCTGCATCAGAGAAAATGGTCAGAACTGCCTTTTCTGGTGGAGTCAGTCCTGAATGAGAGTGAATTGGAGCATGACTAAACAACTAAGCCATGTGGGAGCTATAGGTGGAAGGAAACCTACTTTCTAGGTACTCAGATGCTGCTTGCCTTAAATACACCGAGCAAAGGTGATACCAGCACTGGGGTGATTGCAGGAGTTGTTGGTAGGCCTGGTTAAAATACCTTTCCCTAGGAGGTACCAATAACTCCCCATCATCACTCCCAAGGCACACGCATGTCAGCCCAAGCACTGGCTTGTAGTGAGATGAAGTTATCTGGGATGAATTCCACCACAAGCATCAGACCCATTTAACAGCAATCCCCTTGTGCTCCCTTAAAGAAATAGCAGTAAAAACCAAAACAACCCCCCACACTCCCTGTGTGTAAACATCAGCAAAAACTAAGTAGTTTAATATATTTTGCAAAAGTAAAACCAGAGGCTTTGCCTCCAACACATCAGGAACATATTATTACCACATTGTCTTCAGTGATTATTCAAGCAATGCATTTAAATGATCAGGGAGAAGAATGTTTGCTAAAATATTGTTATGTAACATGGGGAAAATGACTAATTCTGCCCTTGATCTTTTCCTATTTTGCTCCAAGTAAGAGTCATTAGAACTCACTCTCTGGTTGAGGCAGCAGCACGGCCGAATTCTGACCCAATTCCCTTGGTGGCTTTTACAGTGGGCTGATCCTACCCCAGGCAGCTGAGCTGTTCCAGAATTACTGAGCATAACTGTCTTCTGAATCAGTCCTCCAGGGCTGCACTTTTCCAAAGACAGGTGGAATAAACAACACACATTTCTCCATGCTCCCTGCTGACGGAGGTCAGAGATCATATACTTCCCGTCCCTCATGACTTGTGAGGAGTCTGGAGCCTTACACATGAGCCAAGTGGGGCCAGCTCCATCCAGCAGCTGTGTGCATAATTCAGCAACTGCTGATTCACAGAGTGGGATTGCGACATTAATTCCTCTCCTGACAGCAGATGCAGAAGATGAAGACCTGTTCTGTGTATCCTTATTTCCAGTCCATTTGCATCAACAGTATACATACAAGACAAATGGACCTGTCTGTTCTTACAGACAGTTATGAAAAGCTGACATTTTCCTACCCTAGCAGAAAAAAAAAAAACAAAAAAACCACCCCCCCAAAAAAAACCAAAAACCTAACAAGCAACAACTACAAAAAAAGAAAATCAGAGGTTGAAATTTCTTCAATAGCCTTTTTAAGTTGTGACCCAGTCCAACCTGTATTGGACTGAAACATGTCCTGCATATACAGAAGGAAGGTGACACTGACCCTGGGCTGTATTCACAGAAGAGTTCTAGTTACAGCCAAAAAGAACAAACAATGTTGTTTAAAGCTCCAGAAAGGTCCCTGACTTCCCCTCCTAAATGAACAATTGCATACGAAATGCCTAATCCTGCCACACTTTGGAGAATCAGCTTTTCACTAGTGGGAAGGAAAAAAAAAAAAAAAAAAGAAAAATCTGTTCTTGGAGTTTCCTTTCAAAGCTTTTAGATTCTAGTCTTCAAAACACGTGTTTTAAGATTTTTATTTTGGGGGATAACTGGGGTGAAAACAGAAGTTCTCAATGATCTTCAGCTGAAATCCATTTCTTGGGCAACTTTCTCCCTAAGTCACTGGAGAGGCAGGGATGGGTTTTAGCTGTCACAGGGCTGTGTTACCCCATCAGGTGATTTATCACAGCTCAAGTATTTGCAGTCCTGATCAGGCTTGGATTGCTTTTTTATCCTTCCTACAACCTTCAGCTAGGAGCCTAACACTATGCATGATTAGATAGGCTGGACAAGTCTACATCTTGCTTAACTTGGAGTTAAGGGGAGAAAATTTATTGAAATCAAGTATTTGGGATTTATCCAGATATTTCCACAGCCAGAATCCAGCACCTTGAGGCCAACCTTTTAATATTCTCTCCCTTTTCCTCAGATTGAGGTTCAAAGGCACTCAGGAAGGTCTGTCACTGCATTAACCCATTCCAGTGAGATTTACCCAATCTGCCACAGAGATCCTAATTGTCACCCATTGGACACCTGATACCACACTTCTGTTATTTTTAATTAACCACATCCAAAATAAAATTACCAGCTCCTCAGTGAGTCTGACTTGAATCCATGTCCCCTCAGTAACAGCAAGGGCTGCTCTAAGTGGAGGAAAATGCATCAACCTGCTAAGGGATAGTGAGGCTGAAAGTCCCTGACCATACCAGGAAGTTCTGGAAGGCAAACAAGGCTCCTTCTCCAGCTAGAGCACCAGGGCTTATTTTGCAATTAGGCAAGAGAAGATAAAGGGACAAGCAAATTTCCTGCTGTGATGGGGCATTTGCAATGCAGTCTCTATGACTGCATCTCACTCCTTGCAGTACCAGTCTACACAGTGCTGGGTTATTATGTAGTGTCTTGGACTGCTTGGAGGTAATAAGCATTCACCGAAAATGGACTGCTATTAGCCACTGGCAAAAGCTGATTATAATAGTGCCAGCACTGGAATATGTTTTCCACCCATTTACAAGAGGAGTAAAATAACAGGAGGAGAAAAAAAAAATCACATTTGCCAGTGTTTGGAGCGTAGTGTGCTCTACATACAATTATCGAGAGAATGACAGGAAATTGACCCATTTACTCAGAAAAGTTCCTATCGTGTTCTGCACTATTTCATTTCATGCCCATTTGAGAACAAGTCATTTCTCTTCAGGGCAGAAGATAAATTGTCAGCTCGTACACACATCTCTTTCCATTGCCAGGCACAAAAATATCACAAAGAAACATTTTCCTGCCCTCTGCTTAATTTTCTTCTTCTTCTTCATCTTCTCTAATAAATAGTGCTAACTATGAAAGTCAACAGACTGTAAATAAACTCAATTCTATTCCTACCTTACCTTATGATTGATTTTTGGACATAATGTATTCCACCCACAAGGTCTCTTATCTGATTCAACTGCTTTTCTCAGCACCAAATAAAAATCAGATAACCTCAGTGGAATAGCTTCATGTAAAAACAGAAACATTTGGCAACTACAGTTTTCCTGATGGCACATTGCAATACAGGCTATAGAGCACATCAGTGCTCAGCTCCATGTCAGCATGGGGAGAGTTCTGGGTCTTTAGGCAAGGGGCTGTCAGCAGAGCCATTTTGGAAACAGCAGCAGGAAAAGGTGCTTGGGTTATGTATGTACACCTTGGACAGGGCGTGGGGAAGCCCCAGGCAACTTCCCAGCTCTGCCCTTGGCCTTACCCTGCCCATTTAAGCCAATCACTCTCCTCTCACTCTGAATGTGCTTGGCAGAGGGCAAAACAGCAACTGGATCACCATCATGGACAGGAAATTCACACAAAAATTGATGTCTGCAGGACATAGAGACCTGAAGACAGCAAGGTCCACAGGGAGAGGCAGCATGTGCATGTAAGAAGAAAAAAAGGACATAATGGAAATGTCTCTATGTACATCCTAAGCTCAGGTTTCTAGAGAACTGAGCTTGCTGTTCCTGCTCCATTCAAGTGGCAGTGCTCAGCTCTGGTAAGTAGCAAGGACATTATTCAGCATAGAATTCCATGGCATCCCTGATGGAAGTGCCAGCAGTCTGGGTTTGCAAGAACACAGGTGTCTCCTGTGCAGCTGGAGAACTGCTAATGTAGGATGAGCCATGGGCACTGAGGAGCCAGCATGGCAGTAATTCTGTACTCCCCAGCTCCTGTCAGATCCATCAAACACCATTCCAGTCCACAGCTGGTTTCTTTGTTCCCTCACACCAGTTTCTTGAGGTTTAAATTAGTGCAGTTCACACAACTTTTCCTGCAGCTGGCACGTTGGCCAGCACACCCCAGCTTATCCTCCGGCCCTTGCTCTGCAAGGTGCAACTTCTTTCACATGTCCATAGTGCACACAGTGCTGAACAACACACTGTTCATTTGCTCTGGAACTTTGTATTCAATCTGATCACTCAGCACTGTTCTTTCACCTGAGTAGTACTTCCCTGTGCTCTTCCATGCTGGAGCATCACTTCTAGGAGTGAAAATTGCCAATCATTTGGAGCAGGAAATGAGATGGAGAAGGCAGCTCAGAGTCAGAACCAGCCTCAGTAGTTGCAGCACTCCATTCCTATACTCAGCACAGTGAAACTCATGTTTTGCACAGAAACCAGTCATGGAAAGTGTAATTCTGGCTTTGAATATGATGGAGATACAGGATGGAAATATGCAGAATATCAGCTTGGGAAGTGCAAAGGAAAGAAGAGTCTTTCTTCACAAGCAAGCAAAATATTCAAGGTTCTGCTAATTCACATCTGGACTACTTCCCCTCTCCCCCCCAAACCTGCTCCCCAGGTAGTAAAAGGGATTAGCAGAATAAAAAAAGGAGGAATTTCCAGGTCAAGATTCATATGGAAATTACAGTCAAAACCAAATTGTTTGGATCTGGTCTTTGTCCCAGGGAAAAGCTGTTTGCTCCTGCTTAGTACAGAGCCCAGCTGTCTCTGAAATCCAGAGTCTGCACATACCTACAGGGAATGTGAAAAGAGGGAGAGAGAAATAAAACAGCTCCCTCCCTCACAGTGAGAGGGTTTTGTTCCTCTCTGGCCAGCAGTATGGCAACTAGACATGTGCAAGAGAACAGCAGAGATCATTACCTGCTGGGGAACAGGACTGCTGTTCCTCTCCGTAAGGGCAGCCAGATTCACTCGACTCCTTACAAAAAACAGTGGAAGCATTAAGAGACACTTTTACCTTCCTGTCTTCCTGTGGCTAATTAGACATTTTAGCACCCAGGTAGTGATTGTCCTCTATCTGCAAACATCTGCCTCCAGCCTGGGGGAGAGTCCAGCTCTGACCACAGTTCCTTGGGCACTGGCACTGGGTGGCTGCAGGACAGGACGGTGGTCCCTCACCTGCTGCCATGGAGCACACACAGTCATGGGAACATGACCATTTCTGAAATGGGATCCAGCACTGGAGGTGCCAGCTCCTGACTGTGTGCAGCCTCCTGCTCTGTGCCAGCCCCATCCAGCCCTGATCAAAGCCCACAGAGCCCTTTGGGTCTGTTACCAGGAGCCAAACTCTTCCCTTAAAGTCAGATTCAAAGCCCACCAATCCACATATCTGTGGCAATTTTTTTCCACTGATGGGATATAGCTCCAGTTTTCAATCAGGTAATAGCTTGCTGCTTATCCACAGACCAGGCTCGGTGGGCTCACCCTTGGTGCCTTAGAAGATAACCAAATTCTTCCTAACATTGAGAAAAAGAAGACTGGGCTCTTCAGATGCTCCACTCCCTCATCTTGCTTCCTATTCCTTTGTTTATAAATGTTGAAGTATGAGGTTCATATTAATGCCATAGCCCTGAAGTTCTGTTGATTGCCACCCAAGGGTGAGACCAGGGATGTGACCCCTCCACCATCTGTGGATGGAAACCCCCTTGCACAGTAGGAGGAAATTTGCCTCCAACTCCCCACCTTGCTTCATACATCAATTCTCACCTTCTCTCAACATGAAAAAAAAAATAAAAGGAAGAAAGAAAACAAATATCTTCCTCTGCCAATACATTCATGTGTACACATGCACAAATACTTAGCAAAAATTGAAGAATCTGTAGATGGAGGGGTTAGTGCCAGATTTTAAAATTATTAAACATTATGTACAAAGAAAACATAATGAGCTCCTACGGGATGTAGAAAAAATTACCCATGAATGAGAGGAAAATGGATAACCACTCCTGGGTTTGCCACTGGTGAATTATTTAATAATCACTCCCCAGCAGATGGAATATATTTATCCACCCCATTGGAGCACACTTTGCAATTTATTTACACTGCTTTAAAATATGATTATTTATTTAAAAAATAAACAAGGTAACCACATGGGAAAAGGGAAGGAAACAAGTTTAGAGGGGGGAAAATATGTTTTGAGCTTTTCAGTTAATTTTAGGAAATTTCCATGAAAATTAACTTGAATCTTCCTTACTTCTACTTTAAAAAACAGAAATTGAAAATTCTTTTGATCAAGCCAGTCTAGATTCTTCACACACTCAAGAGGATCACTTTGTGAGATGGGGTCTGTCTCATGTCTTTTACTAGCCACATTGTCTTGGGCACCACAAATCAGATTCAGCTCCTATTAATTTTAAAGCAAACATTTAAATTGGGATCAGTGGGAGCAGGCCCACAACTTAGACTAATTTGTTTTATGGGATCCAGTCCCTTATCTAAGTTAGAGTGACTCTAACCCATGGCTCAAACAGCACTCAGCCTTGCCATTTAATTAGCTACTTATTCTAAAATGCAAAGGGTGCCATTTAGCAAAGTTTGAAAATGCAAAAGGTACCCTTTTGTAAGTGCATGAGTGTACTGCCTGCTCCCAAAATTAAAGTAGCAGTTGTGAGCAAAAGGCTTTGCCCACTCAACAGCAAAGTGTGCTGCTGATAATTGAAGACTGATTTGGACAAGCCTGAGGGAAGGTCCACAAGAGGAAGGAATACCTTTCCTGGGCAAATGCCAAATCATTTCAGATTGAATTCAGGCTTCCAGATTCTTCCTGTGCAAGTCTGTGTGGACGTACAGGTATACTTTAGCCAAGGAGGGCTGCACAGAAACTCTATTACCCAGCTGGGCACAGATGTTTTTAGGAGCCTGAAGTCATCTGGGAAAGGGGAGGTCAAGAGAAACCCCACAATGTAACACAAGCTTTCATACTTTGCCCAAAGAAAATAAAAAAAACCAACCTCAAGACCTAAACCACTGTTCCCTCACCGAAGAAAAAACTAGTTGCTGTTGGTGAAACCTCTTCACAAATTTTTCAACAATCCATTCTGATTTTCTTTAAAACCAGTGAAGTTTATTTATATATCTCAAATGTGAATAGTCCCATGGTGAAAGCATCAATGGTCATTTGAGACATAACACTTTTTAAAGTGACTAAAGAACTAGATTACTTACTACTAAGAGTTGAAGTCCCATTGTCAAGAGTGGCCTAGCAAACCAAAAGCAGCCAATAACTCAGTCATTTATGTGCTTTTGAAAAAGTTTCTCCAGGTCCTGATGATATTTTCTCTCTCACACCTTGCTTCCCCTCCCTAGACCAAGAAAACCTGCAACTAAGATGAATCAAGAATAGGTAATAGGAATTTTGTAAAGGATTTCACCTTAAAAAAAGCAGAAATCTGATAGACTAAAATCCAGCTGCAGGCATGGATGTCAGTGTTTTACCAGCTAGCTAGTTCAGCAAAAGGGCTGCTCTATAAATAATCTAGTATAGTGAATGCTATACATCTTTGAAGTAAAAATGAACTACTAGAATGATCTTACTTAGTTCAGGTTGTGGAGAGCAAATCAACTTGTCCTCCTTACTAGGAAAAGGCTCACACATAAGCAAATCCTCTCTTGAACTGGGAGTGCTGCACTTTCAGCAAAAAATCCAAACTGACCTCTACAGCCTCAGCATCCTGGAGGAGTAAAAGCAAATTCACTGTATATTACTTCTGGAAAGAGAGAGATCGGATTGCAACTATTACTTCCACCACGACAAACTAACACATGAAGACAAACAGTACAGATGTGCATGTCTCTGGTGGGATGTGGACAATACAGACAAGGGAGTAAAGTCCTCCCTACGTCCTCCTGAGAAGGAAAGATGGAAATGTCAAACACCTTGTGTGGAGTTATGCACTGGTTTATTTTAAAGACAGAAAGGATTAAATACATCTACATAAAGGAAAGAAAAAGTGTTTAAACAACAATAAAAAAAAGATTTAGTGGCACTAATAAAGAACTCCCTTAAACCAGAATGTCACCATTAAAGTAATTAATAGGGCATGCAAGACATTTTAGTGGAAAGAGAGCAGTGCTTGAATTGAAGCCTTTTAAGTTTTCACATGACCTCAAGACAGACTACGGCATTCCTGTGCAAAAGTACCCTCTAAAAAAGAGATGGGGGAATTCAAGTCTATAAAAGAGTGATTTTAAAATTTAAATGATATGGTCTAAGCCTAAAATGCAAAGGTTAAGGGAATATTAGAAGGGCAATAATTCTATCTGATTAAACTTTTATCCAAAGTGACAATAAAATGCTCAAAATGAATTAAGGACTTTATTAACAGATGCAGATGCTCTATAAAAAGAGTTTGAAATCTAAGTACCAGAGAGGAGAGGTTAATTTTTTTTTTTGTCTGGATGGAGGTGATATTACCATAAAACTTTAATCTTATTGCCATGCCACAGTGAAAGTAAAACTGTCAGAGGTAATAGAGCAAATCCAGACTACTTTCTCTCCCTGCTCTGTTGCAAGGGCCTCTTTCCAGAATATAAGAATATGCATGTTCTGTGTATGACATTGATCTTATAGGTGACAGCCACATGTGGACAGGTTATGGGCTGATGATTCACCTGGGCTTCTGCTGGTTGCAACAGTCCCAAGGTGGTAAGTACAGGCAAATTATATGGACCATTTCAAATGAGTACTGAGCAAAAACTGGTGCTGTGCCACCAGGGACTCTTCAGAACATTCCAGCCTTTCCAAAATGGAATTCACTATCTCAGGTGAATTTCAGACATTTTACTTGTTTATTAGTACCTGTATGTAGTAAGAGGATAACAATGATTCCCAAGCCCTTGAACAAAGGCATTTCACTACTTTAGAATGATCAAGTTTAAGCCAGCCATAAAGCTGTAGAACAGGATAAAAAACCAAGACTTTTTCTGAAAATTACTGCTAAATGCTAGATATGACTTAGAGCACAGCTCAGCTCCATCAGGGCATTTAGCAGCCATGATTTCGGCCATCACTAATTTTTCCTTCTATTTTGCTGCTGCTAAATTCTGGCAACTTGGTTGCCTTGGTGATGGCTGCAGTGCCTGTGGCAGATGCACTGGAAGACATCCTGCAAAGTGGTTTGGAATTTCCGGGAACTCTTGAGCCTTTTGCATGTTGGCAGGAATGCTGTGATGGCCACCTGTGCCTGTTCCACCACCCTGGGCACCGCCAGTGTCAGCACCGGGCACAGCCTGGCCCCAGCCTGCCCCTGTCACACCCTTCATGGGAGGACCCCGGGCTCAACCTCTCTCAGTCCCCACAGAGCCCCATCACGCTACAGCTGCCCCCATTCCCTGCTGAGGAGCCCAAAAGGCACCTTCAGGGATTCCAGCATCCTCCTTTGGCCCCACAGCACCCATGAGAAAAGCATAGCTCCTCAAAGGAGCAAACGACTGCAAATTGCTGGGGAGACTAGGATGTCAAACAAATATTTTTCTTTTCACAACAGAACATAAATATTTGGCAGCACATTTAATTTAAAAAGTCTAGAAGTTACTCAAAGAGATTGGCGAATGTTGCTATGATGTTCGTTTGCTTCCTAAAATATGACCAGTCACAGATGGCTTGCTGTAGGAAATATTAAATAAAAATTTTAAAGCGTTGTCTGGCTTGAAAACAGATTGCATTTACACAGATACCTTTGTTGGTGGAATGCCAAGATGGTGTATTGGTTCAAACACGACCTTAAACAAAAAACTACCTTGTCAGGAGCTAATGGAATATTCATACTTAAAATCTCAATCCCTGATAACAACTGAGAATTAATTTACATTTCAACACTGTTATTTTTCCCCCTCTTGCTGTATTTCCCTTCACAAACAAAGGAAAATATCTGGGTTTGGTCAGCAGCAACTTTTAGGTTTTGGGCACAACAACCATTACTTGTTACATCTTCGAAGCAGTTTGAAATAACACCTACATGAAGAATGTTAAGTGACAGGAGAGCCTGGAAGGCCGCTCAGTGTTAAAGAGCCAAACAGCAAGGATGCAAATACAATGAGCTGCAGCATTATACACATTAGTAGACTGACTTCAGCAAGAAAATAAAAATCAAAACAATACAAAAATTTTTTTTCAATGGCCAGCATCTGCAGGAGCACATTCCTACAGTGACTAAAGACTATCGCATTTGTGCTTTATAACCTCAGACCAAAGAGGTCACAAAGATTCTTGGTTTATTTCTTTCCATAAAGCTCCATTTTTAACAAGAACAAAAGCCTTTGAAACACGGGCATGTAACATAAGAACTGCCACCAGTTTCTAACTTCCTGCACTGCATCAGAGACCTGTGTGGTGGGTCTGCTTTGACAGTTACAGAATCAGGTTGGTGTGGAAAACTTACATGGTGCTTCTGTGTTGAATGTTTGTCAGGAAACAGCAGCCAGGGAAAAGCAGGGACAACACTGAGTGGATGTCATCACTCATTTCAGCAATCCAGACGCCCTGTGAGTTCCATGCTCACCGATGTGCGTGGTGCCATCCCTGCTAACCCCACCAGAGGCCTTGCAGAGATGGGCTCACACTGCGGGACCAAAGGTCCCACTGACCACATCAACCTCTCTGCTCCTGAGAAGGCTGCTACCTACCACTGCACAATCATCTCTTGTCCCCAGCAAATGTCACAGCATCAGAGTTGAGCTATAATCTGGTTTTCCTTCTGCCCAAAATAGCCCAGTGGATGATTTTTCTCTTCTGTCAATATTGTACTTGGCCCGCAGCTTTGTAATCAACGCAGATGAGATGAAACAACAGTCTTACAATTTGCTTTCTCCCTGTACCAAACACTCTCCATACTCTTAAAAACAATAAACTTTTTCTCCTGTCACTATTCTCATTTGTTGTACTTTCCCTACACTGGCATGATTTGATTTTTTTTTTAAACCAGAAATCTCCCGAGCGCACTGGGGTTTCTGTGTGCGTGATGGCAAGTTAAACAGTTTCCCCCACTGCAAACAAACATCACATGCACGCAAATCATGTCCTGGAGTGAAGAGCAGAGGCAGACACTAGAGGGAGGATCGACTCACAGACTGAGCTTTTGCCAGAGCAAATTCCTTGGAGTGTGGCTTCACCAAGGAGACGGCTCAAGTGGCACACTGCAAGAGCCTGCTGGGCTCCCTGGCACTCGGGCTTGCAAATCACTGTCTGGACTGAAGGAAGAGAGTATCTGGAATTGAGAGTGAGCAAGACAAGATTTTGCTCTCTTCAAGGCTGCTCAGGGAACCATAGCTGCTAAATCCAAACACACCCATTCCAGGACAGATTCAGCTCTGTTACTCACAGGTACTGCAGTATGCTTTGCCAGCAGCTCTGGTAAAAATAACCAATACTTTATGGTTTGTTTACTTCAGTGACTTCCAATTTTTTTATGTCTGGACACTGCAGCGCTTTGACATCACTGCATTAGAAAGGACAGAGCTCCATAATACACAGATCTGACGGAAACACACGGCTAAATTACAGGCCCAATTTCAAATAAATCACAGTCTTTCCAGAATAATTGTCTTCAGCAGTTTGAATTGACAAATAACTATGCAGGGTTGCAAGCAAGCAGCAGGATTACACATAAAGGAACACTGTCCTGGTACCTTCTGTCATTGTAGCACACGAAAAAAGATGAGAAACTCCAAATATTTCAGAAGGCAAAAAGCATAGAAAAAACTTTATTGTCTGATTCTTACTACCTTTTTATAAGGTGTTCTGATACAGACTTAACATGATTGGTGAATAGGAACGACACCTCTCTAATCCTATTGGTTAAACTAGAGAAACAGCTCAAATGTTTTGAGAACTAGAAAAGCAAAACACCACCTGGAGAAAGATTGTTTTGAGAAAGGATAGTTGTTTGCTAGGATTTGTTTTGAGAAGAAGCTTTCTTAAGAATTTCTCCCTTGGTAGAAAGTTAGCAGCCGCTAGCAGGCTAAAATCTCTCAGACCCAGAAATATCAGGCCCACAACCTTCCACCCTCCTGGGTTTTCCAAGAGCGCTCACTCAGCTTTCAGATGTTTGTTCATATTCATGTCCAGTCTCTAAACACCAGTCATTGGAAGAAGGGAAGAAAAGAAAGGTAGCTCCTTTACCTCAAGATCTTGGCAGGCTGAACTGCAAATAAGTAGAAAATTAGGGCATGGAAAACCTGAGCTGTACAGTGCAGGATGTGTTTGTGGTCCTGGACATGTCATTCAAGCTCAGAACTGGAACAAGTAATGCTAGAAAACACCTTTTGGTCTGCCCATGCCTAGACTTTAACTATTCCTAAGAGATGTTTGTCCCACCTGCCCTTGAAGGCTTCCAGCAATGGAGATCCATGATCTAAACAAACTGCATTTAAACTTCTCAGGGTCAGATCTCCATCTGCAATATGGAGACAATGCTGTTGCCTTTTCCATAGACTTGCTGTTTACCAAGAAGTTTTTAGGAGGCAGAGACTTTCGGTCACTGACACAATGAGAGTTTATTACAGTGGTATCTCCAGATGCTGCTCGGGCAGCAAAGGGTGAAAGCAGCAAGTAGTTCACTGAGGAGGTGGTGAAGAACAGTTGAAAGAAAAGAGATGAACACTGTAAACACTGGATGTAGCTTGCCAATACCCATCTACACTTGACTGCAAATGAGGAAGATACTACAAAGATGTTATTCTTTCCTTATAAGCCATTTCTGCTAACTTGCAAAGGCAGCAAGCTTTGGGATACGTTCCATAGGGAAAGCTCAACACACAGCTAAAATCCATTGCTAAATGACTTCGCCATCCCCTCTACTGTAGCATGATCCATAAGTGGATCTATAGCCAGGAGCCATAAAATCCCATTAGTCCTGCAGAAAGGAAGATTATTTTCTTCCAAAGAATATACAGTTGGTCAGTGGAATTCACCCCGTGAGGCGAGAAATTCACTGAATAGCAGCAGCTGGTCCTTCACAGTATCATCTTTTCAGTCCCTAAGAACTCTTCATTTCCCATGGTATAGTTTTTCTAGATTATACATGTCAAATCAATGCTTAGCTCATATAATCAAAATATGAAAAATGCCTCTAATTATAAAAGCACAAAGCAGAGACAAGACTACAGTTCAAGTTGTTATGTTGCCAACACAGACAGGAGGAAAGGTCTGGATTCTAGCAAGCCATCACAAAAATCTCAAGCAAGCAATCTCAGTCTCCAGATGTGGAGGAGGAGTCGTCACTTAATATGGACACATTTTTAAATAGGGGCCATGAAAAGGAATGAAATTGATCCATACCTAACAAAATTTTGCACCACCAAGACATCAGTGAATAGTTAATCAGCACTTCAGGCCCTATCTTCCAACACAGATGTATCTATTAAAATGCTGTCCAGCACTATGGTACTCTTACAAAAATATCCCCCTCATGACACTGTTCTCATTGGTAGCATCAAGTTGCTTTACCTCCACAATCCATGGCGGATCTTCCTCTAAAGCAACACCCTAGTCAGCTTTCTGGAAAGTCAATTACACCAAGGTATATTGGTCTCAGAACTCATCACCAAGGCGAGCCCAGTGCAATTCTTGGCAGGGCTCGCTCTCATGTCTTCCAAGAACACTATGAATTTTCCTTCTTACAGGCTTGGTTTGCAGACTTCTTGTCCTGTCCTTGTTGGACAGCAAGATGAATTGTCCCTGTCCTCTTTAATAAGAGCCTCTAGGTCTCTACAGAGGAGTCCCTGTAAAGCATTACCTCATCATCTCATGGTACGCTTTCTCCCCTTTCTTTATAATTCCAGTTTAGAAAGGGGGTTATTGACCTCTGCTGACTCCCCCACCCACCTACCCCTGCAAAGGAACCTTTTCCCTTGCCTCGTGACAAACAAGAGGCACAACCCATCCGCTCTAACAGCTGGTAGGCCACTGAAAAAACAGATGCAGTCTTCCAGAGGGTCAGCTAAGTTCAGCTGTCCCAGTTCTGACAGAAGCTGCTTCATCGACATATTCTCTCACACGTTTTTGTACCTCCTAGACCCGGACTCCTGGAAGCTCCAGGTGCAGCTTATGCAATAGCATCCTGTCCTCCTCTATGCCCTGATTGCACAAGAACCACTCAAAGTAGCAGAGTTGAGCTTACGGCCACCACTCCTTGTCCACCTTCTGTCTCTATTTTTTATATCAGCTTTTGCTGGGTGCTATCAATAGAAAGGGCTGTTACACTCTTAAGAGATTTACTAATTTTTCACATTTTACAAATGATCAGTTTACTAGATGTAACAGATTTCCCTGGCCATTATATTTTTCCCAAGGAATTACCAACTGGGTGCAGACTAGCAAAATTATCAACGCTAATAATCAGTAG
The DNA here is from genome assembly GCA_013400495.1 of Nicator chloris. Classification (NCBI taxonomy): domain Eukaryota; kingdom Metazoa; phylum Chordata; class Aves; order Passeriformes; family Pycnonotidae; genus Nicator; species Nicator chloris. The sequence goes on along the minus strand of WAAE01018060.1, from coordinate 874,105 downwards.
GAATAAAACACGCCTGTGAGCAAGCCTAAACTCTGGACCTGTTTTGTGGCTGCTATGCCCATGGACCACTTCTGTTGAAGGTAAGAAACACCCAGGGCTGAGCCTGCTGCTGCCTGGCACAGCCCAGCTCCATCTCTGTGCCACAGGAGCTGAGCCTTAATGCTTTTCGATCCACGGGTCACAGGTTCAGCTCCCTGCTGCTGATGACTCACACAGGAGCTCCGAACTAAAACTAGCAACACCAGCTTTTTTCTAGGAGAGGATTGAAGAGCAGCATTGATCTCAGTGAAATATTTCGAGGGCAGAAAAATTCCACCACGCAAAGAGTGCGTGACTTCTCTTTAGTTTATTTTATATTTTTGTTCCAGTTGTCATTTTGAATTCAAACTCTTTGGAAAGCAGGCATAATAGTCTTAATGATCCCATTGAGCAGTTTAAATTCAAATTGTGGAGCACTTGCAATACCATGCTGGCAGCACTTTCCATAAATTACTCTCAAATTCAATACATTGCTTGACAAAAACAAGAATAAAGGGCTTTTTACTTTAAAAAGAAGAAAACTTGTATCATAAAAAAAAAATCTTTAAATTATAGTTTCTCTTTTCTGGTCCAATTTAAATTGTTACATAGTTGCTAAATTAGTGCTGTAATCCCTGCTTACAAATTGCAGAATTATTTTTTAAAAATAGATGTAGTTTTACTGCAGGGAATAACCTTACACTTTAAACCCTATGTGCTGCAGGAAGCTGATCTTGCACAGCTTTCAAGCAACCACACTCACGAGCACACAGGTTGAGGTTTACAATACTAGTCACACTAAAGCCAACAGCAGTCTCACCAGAGATTTCAATGACCACAAACTGAGTTAACACTGACATTTTAGAATGATTAGGAAATTTAAGCTTTCCCAGGATGCTCCATGGCACCAGTGGCTCTCGTTGTACCACTTCTTAAAACATCAGCATTTCTCTTGTGTTCTGTTCTGAACGATCTTCTCCTGCTTAACTACAGCCCCTGATAGGCCAGGAAGTTAGAAGATTGTAAGAGAAAAAAACTCCTCTAAGATATACTTTTTTCTGCTCACAAAACAAGTAATGGGTGGGGGTGGGAGAGGGAGGGGAAAAAAAAAAGGTGGAGCACTATGATCCCAAGTTCAAAGCTGGGGAACAGCAATAATCAGGGCAAGAATTCCATGCATAATTCTTCTTCCTTCAAGCACTTCCACAGCTTTAGTACTATTGAAAGATGAACTTCACCTGCAAAAAATCCTTGTAAGTGATCTTTGGGGATGAGTTTAAGATATTGTCCTCAATATCCTGCAGAGCTCAGCAGAAATAGGAAACCTTGGTCCCTGGGTCTCCACAGGGCTCTGCAGAGGATACCCTCTCCCCGGCTCCAGCTTGACAGAAACAAGAGTTTCTTTCTTCTCCTTCAATCATTCATGATTTCTAGCCCACCACTTCTCTGAAATCTTTCATCTGACCTTGGTTATTTCTGCTTTCTTGTACCCTTCCCAGTCTCACCGTGGTCCTCTCCTCAAGTAGGTCACACGGACTTGGACACAACAGAAGAAACCCTGAGAGGCCAGGAGCATCAGCAAGATCTTGCTGCTTTCTGCATTAACTGCAGGAGCTCAGCCCCTCCCAGCCCTCACCTCAGAGTGCACATCTCCAGCTGCCAACCGCCAGACTGCCAGCACAGGGGAGAAAGAATGGAGGAGAATTTCCACATCCTGGAGAAAGTTATCTGGACATCAAAGAACGCCCCATTCACAAAACAGCAGCATCACTCTTGCCAGACTGGTGTGTCTGGTTAACCTCGTGTTCAGTCCTTACGATAACACTGTATTTGGACAGCAGACAGCTGGCACTGCTCAACATCTTGGTGTTCAGTCCTCTATAACAACAGTTCCACTGATATTACGCTTAGCCTTTTCCCTGCTCTGAGTCCAGTGTTAAAATAGCTTCAGCTACTAAGAGGAAGCAAACCAAATGTTCTTTTGTCAGTAATCTGCCCTGTTAGGGAGGGGGAAAACATAATGATAACATAGTGCAGACACAGCGTTCATCACGTGCACAGCAGTGCACTGGTTACACTGGAAACCCTATCATGGTATTTCAAATGTTAACTTGACTGTCATAATGACTGGGAAACATCTGTCTCCTATTAACACTTTAGTTTTTACAGTTGTTTTTAGTTCAGCAGAAGTGTCTTAATGGAGAAGACTGGTACTCTTTTAGAAATAACATCAATAATGAAAGAATCCTTGGATGCAGAGCAAAACCAGCAAACATATTGGCAACAGAACTCACTGCACTCAGAAAATGTAACACGAAATGACAGTGATGGGCTTTTGGGTGGGAGGATTTTTGTGTGAAAGAAATTAACTCTGGTACGCAAATTCCCATTAAGAAAAATATTTCTTTTCAAACAGGTGATTGATTTCCTTAGATGTCAATTCAGACTTTTGGGGAATTTCATCTTAATTGGATCACCAATAAATAAAACCAGAAACAAAAACAACAAAGAAAACTCCTTCTGCAGGCTATTTAGGCTTGGTACTGGCTAACCAGTAATTAAATACAGCTCTTCACAGTAATCTTAATTATGGCTTTACTACACCACAGCTAAGAAGAGTCACACAACAAACTGAGAAGATTGGCCAATTCTAATTGTTGAAAAACTTTTATTTTTGTTTTTGTGCATAGTTTTTGTGTGCATAAGGCCACAAGTCACACCAGTGAATTATTAAAAAAATAATCAAAGGCTTCAAGAATTAATATATCACAACTAGGCAAGCGTTACTAGGCAAGTATTAGTTATTTTCTTTATATGAATGAAGCCTCTATGGCTTGCATAAGAGGTCAGGAGTTTTTGACTTGGGAAAATAGGGATGTGTGCTAGAAATCAGTGGGAATTAGGTAGACCAGAAACAAGTTTCACTGAGAACACACCAGCTGAGAACCCTGTTTTCTCATCTGGCCACTGCCATGAATTAGCTATGCAGTCTTGGGCCAGTCACATCTACTGCACCTTTCATGGGAATTCAGGTCCAGGGGAATCTGAGTCAAGATACTTCAATCCAATTGACTTTCTATAGATCCAGGATTCCTGGTATCCAAGCTATTTTCTGATACAGGGACTTTGGGAAACAAAAAATACCCCACTCACCTTCAAAAATCAAACAGTAAAACAACCCCCAAAACCAACCGACCAAAAAGAAACAGAAAAAAAAAGCCCCAACCAAAACAATCAGAGGCCACAATTCAGCAGAATGTGGCTACACAGGCTAGATTTTAAGTAGGTCATTAACTGTCAGAGTTCAGGATAACTGCATCACACATCTAAAGGCATCTGAAGACAAAAGCAGTCAGACTGTGCCTCATCAATTTAAGGGTCTCATTCATCTGCAAGAACAACTTGCAAGCCTAGCTGAAAGCCCCAGTGTACTTAGGCATTCATTATCCTACTGAAGCCAATGCAGGCTTCATTCCACTGAAAAATCAATGAGACATATGCTCTAGGACACAAATTCCTCAGGCCTAAAGCCAGTGCCATGGCAGAAGCCTAGATCCCTTGTAGATCTGGCTTTCAACACAGCACAGTCCTGAGCTTTCTGAAAGACACTGAGACATAGGCTCCCAACACTTGTTTCTTCCACATTAAAGAGTTTTATATGTGCTTGGGTTTTTTTTTCTTTACTGCATCAGACTGCCAGATTCCTGCTTCTCATTTTCCACTCACAGTACCAGCTGTCCAGCTACATATATGTAGCCCCATCAGCATTGCCATCCTTTCCCCTGCATGCGCAGCAGCAGATGGATCCAGATGTGTTTTGGGTTAACTCCATAACCATGTTTTTGTGGACTGCATGGATAAACATTTAAAGGCCCTTTCTGGTTATATAAAAGGAAGCTATTAAACGTTTACTCTTTCCTCTGTACTCAGAGCTGCAAAGCCTATCACAGAACATACAAATGCAGATGCAACCAGGCAATTATCATTCCTTTATCCCTTAAATAGATAGAAGATAAATTAGAAAGAAAATGAGGAACAGAATCCTTCTCCCTTTCCTTTTTTATCCTTTTATCTCCCAATGTAGGAAGTTTACTGAACCCTTGCCAACAATTCACTCAGCCTAATGAAGTGTATAAGTAATGGGATTAAATAATCTTAAACCATTACTACAGTGGCTAATGCAGATGTTTTCCCAAACTAAAGCAGATGAGTGGTCTAGAATGCGTGCTTGATTTAAAAAAGAAGAAAAGAAAGTATCAATCTGCAAGCAGATGAAGTCAATTCCAGCCTGAAGTCAATGAAATGTTTAATTCCAGTTACATAAAGTTGCTCCAATTATATTTTGAATGCACCTTCCTGAAGTCTTCAATGCTTTGCACATGGTTAAACTTGCCACAAAATGAAACTTAAATTTTTTATGGCGCAATCATTTTAGTGCAAACAAAAATAGAAATTATTTAAAGGGTACATATTCCACCAAAAGACCATTTAGCTTTTAAACGCAAATTAACAAGGCCCATCTATCACTGCTATTGTAAATAAGATACAATCCTCCCTTTTTATATTCAACATTTCAGTAACAGTCTCACTGTGAAGGCTCTGCAGAAATAGAGAGAACAATGAGATACTCATGGCATTTTCAGAAATATTATGGTATTATTGCTCGAATTATCACTGGAATGACAGAAATATGAAAAACGTCAATTTTTACTTTCAGAAGTGTAAATCCAATTCTGGAAGGGTCTCAGGTCCAGTCTTCGTAAGAACTCAAAAGTGGAAGTTTAGAGAAAGATCTGTCAGTGTTTTCAGAATGTTCCAGTGCTTTTCTTACTCTAAGTTACAAGGATAATCCTTATATACTGGATGCTAAGGTCAGACCAAGGTAAAGCCTCAGGCACATTATGGGACGTTTCTTTAATTTGCACCTGTGCAACTGGCTCCAGCTACTTGTTATGGGAACCTCTTAAAATGTGCAGCTTCTCAGAGCAACTGTTAGTTGTTTGCTTTAAGACCTTGTTGGAGGCATGAAATGAAATTTTAGGGTAATGTAAACTTCAAAAGATATCTAATCCAAAGACCCTTAGTTCAGTAGAAAGTCTTCCATCAAGCAAGGCAAAAGTCTTGATTTTAGAAGATTCAGTGCTTTCTTGCATCCCACTGCCCTAATCTTAGCGGGCACCACAGTCTGTAACCATTTTGGTATCAGGTTTCTCAACACAGAAAGATGAGAACCACACTACTGCTAAAAAACAATTGCATAGCCTGCTCCTTACAGAGATGAAACAATCACAAAGCTCGGCTCTTTCTCCTGCTGTGTCCACTTCATTTCAGAGGCAGGTCAGACCAGGAAATGTAATTCACCTGGTAACGGCGAAAAGACCAGAGCTCTTCTGAAGACCATAAAAAACCCTGTTGCTCATGGTACTGCCACAGGATTGTCAGATTTTAACTGTAAGGCAATTCCACAGTAATGAAAGAAATAAACGTTTCCCATGTCCGCGCATTAAAATCAGGGCACAAAGAGGAACGGGTACTCACAATGTAGCAGGGTTCACAGTAGGCTTTCTTCTCCACAGCGTAGAAAGGCTGTCCCCTCAGCTTGTTGTTGCACCTCATGCAGGTGAAACACTTCACATGGAAGACCTGGTCCATGGCTGTGCAACCGGTGCCTTCCCCAACAACGTTCTCCCCGCAGCGGGCGCAGCGTCCTGTCACCGAGGGAAAGCACAGGAGTCAAAGCAAGCCCCTGGTCCCAGCTGCACAGGAGGTCCCTCCACTCGCCCGTGCCTGCAGAGTGGGTCAGGGGGACGTAGCAGCTCAGTCCACAGAAAAAAACAATTTGTGCCACTGCTGGCAAAGATCCAGCACCACTGGAAGGCACTCTGGTGCTGGTCCATATGAAAAGATCTAGAAAGGACTGAAACCGGCTCCCAAGACAGCACTCATGTCACTTGTGCTGCTGTAAGCCAGCAATCACTGTAAGGATCTTGAGCTCCAGAGACAAACCACACAGCTATCATCTAACCCAGCTATATAGCCATCCTCAGCTCCTCAGTTAGATGGGATAAACCTGTGCTTTAAGCCTTGCTTCCACATGAAAGGATTTTGTTATAGGAGGCCTCACAAAGCTGCCTGGAGGCAGCACAATTTAAAGAGAAGTTTTTGTTTGTACAGCTTAAACCAATTCTCTCAATGGAGCCAATTACCTTTTTTTTTCCCTGTTCAAAGATTAATACAGATGAAGATATTCTGTCTATTTGTAGCACAGAAACTGTTCCTAAAGAAACTGATGTGTGGATGCTTTATTCTTACCATCCTTCAAGAAAGGCATATCAGATACTGCTGGTAGACTCTAAGTACAGTCAAGCCTTAAGAGCTCTGTCTGGTTCTGAAAAAGGTCCTTAATGTCAGATACAAATGCATAACAAAAAGTCTGCAGACACACACGTACAAAAGGCTTGCTGCCTTGTTCAGATTGTTGCTAAAGATGTTATGTGGCAGACAAATTTAAATTGAAGACAAATCTTCTATAGCTCATGGGAAAAACATTTCCCTGGGGAAGACTGTGGTGCAGAGATGATGGAAGAGGTGGGTAGAAGGCACGCCTTTGCCATTTTTCTCTGCCATTTGAGTCCTAGAAAATGGAGATAGCCCATGAAGTTCTGATGTCCTTAGACAACAACTGATGTTGAAAATGGAGGGCATTAAGGACAAGGTCAGCCACACTACACAGAAGAACCCCACCAAAGGTAATAGAGCAACTATGATCTGGGGCATTGTCCCACTCAAAATGGTACTCTCCAGTTTAAAAGTAACTGTGGTGACCCCAGCCTTGGGGCCCTGCACTTCTTGAAGGCTTCATGAGTGGAGTGGTATGGTCAGTGAGGGTGGGAAGGGAAGCAAGAGCTGAGGTACAAGCAGGAAAGCAGACTGAGTTCAATGTAGAATTAGTCATAAAGGCATACAGAAGTAATATGTACCTGATAACAATTACATAATCCAGTAATGATACAATGCTCTCTCATATCATGGTCTTTTCATGCAAATACTGCACAACTTCCTACAAGGAAGACCTGTCATGCCACCCCAGGAGCAGGACTGCTGCCCTTCACTGTGCACTGTCAGTGTCCCCACACTCATGACTTCTTTCCTGCCTGTCCCACACTCCAAAAAGCTACATTCAGGGAACAAAGCATGTAAGCTACTTTTGGATCCCTCAGGATGTGGCAGGATGATATATATACACATTTGAGATATATTAGGAAAGCTTGGAAAAGAACCCAGATCGTTACGGTTTGCTACAATGGCATCACTGTAGTTGGCTTTACACAGGACAGACAGTTCCTGACTCAAACAGCTCCCAGCCTGAACAACGTGGAGGGAAAACTCACCAGATGAATCCAGACAAGTCTGGAAATCCCTCAAATGGAATTATTAATGCTGTATTTAAGCTTAACTTTCCTTAGCGTTTGTTATTAGGGTTTTCATTGTCACTGTTGCGCTTTAATCACTCCACTGTAACACATCTAGAGAGGACTCCTTTTTTATGAGCAGAAAAGGAATTCAGGTTTCCCAGCATGGTGGTGAGGCTACAGAGTATGGGGAAAGAATGGAAAAAGCCATGAGGGCTAGGAAGAAAAAAACCCAAACCCACTGGAGAGAACCACAGAAGCGAGCACTGCACTGAGAAGGAGGCAGAAGGCTCCTCCTGTGTACCACAGGAGAGCCCTGCTCAGCCCCACGTCTGGACAGCACAGAGCTGCTCCAGGGCCTTCTCCACACATCTCCTGTAGCTGGGCTGTAATACGAAGAGACGTCTGGGGAGCAGTTAATATCTCTATATATAAAACATGAAATTGAAAGCCATTAGTGTATTACTTTACACAGTGTTTTTCCAGAGGGAATATTCCGCTGAAGAATTTATTTTCCCTAGTGTGCCATTCTGTGATCATCCGGTATTATTTTTATGAGGCATTTGGACATGGAATAATGTAGTGTCTATGCAAACACTTCTCAGCTTTCTTTGTTAACATCTGAGCAGAAGATGTGGGAATCTTTTCTACCCCTCCTTCTCTTCTCACGTTCATAATTTAGTCAGGTCTTTTGTGCTTCAGCATTTATCTTCCTCTTTGACCAAGGCATCTCTCCATTTGCTGAAGAAGCTGTCTACATGGAGACCATACTTCTGGCTGTATTTGTCCCAAATACATGCTCCTGTAATCTCTGACAAGTCACTCAGTGCCTTTGTACCTCTGTCCCCTCTTTGTGCAAAGGGCATAAACACATCTTCTCTGCCTCCCAAAGGTGCCCTGAGGCTACATTCCCCTATAGCTCTGAGGTATTCCCCAACTACACTGCTGGTGGTCAGATACAAACCAAAGAGAAGCACAACACGAGTCTTGGCCAATTTCTCCCCTTAAAGTTGGTTTCCTGCGGCTTTCCTTCCTCTTTCTGGGTTTTTCCACAGAAGATTCCCACTGTGGCAGTTACAGACTTAACCTGTCTACATTTACGAGAAGTCCAGTTTCTGCTATTAAGTACACAGACAGAAATACACCTACAAATCTCACACAGGAAAGCTTAAAGAAAGCTTCCTTTTTAATAAGTTTATATGCAAACCATAACACTGTGGCCTTGAGCAAACCGTGTTTTTCATGAGACATGGCCACTCCAGTGAGAATCAAAACACAAGCTCTGTGCCTAGCAACTCTCCCAACTGACTCACTCACCCAAAAGGTAAAAGTAAATAAGCCAAAATATTCAAATGTGGGAGCTTACAGTTGGGTAGCTGGATCCACTTAAAGGCACATGGGCAAATACACAACTGATCTGGTTTGCAGCAATGTGGTCACTGGAGACTGCACCTTCTGCAGAACTTGGTGCAATCTGGGAACTCACAAGACTTCTGCAAAAACCTGTCTCTTCTCCCAACTCCTGCAACTCGCTCAAACGTGGTTGAAAAGGGCTATTAGTTTCAAGTGTTAGTGAGGGAGGAACTGACAAGCAGACAGGCACATGCACACAGGCAGTGCGATTGCACAAGCCTCATTTCCTTAGAAAACCAGAAAAACCCCACTAAAAACAATGTATCTATCATTATGTCTGATAAAAACAAAACAAAGGTCTGCTTTTCCTGTGTGCCAGTCACCAACGGCGAAGGTATTTGTGGTTGGGCTCACCACAATTAAGTGCCCACACATGTTCCCCATTTTAATATTTTCACACTGGCTCAAATAACCCAGTCCGTTGTGTGCAGAATACCCGTGAGTGAACACAGAACAAGTTGCACTGCTTATTGGGAAAGAAGTAGCAAAGGCAAAGTTTGCAAGACTCAAGAACAAACAGATTGCACAAAAAAGATTACACAAATAATCTAAGAGAAAAATAGCAGGCAGCGTATTACAGTAGAAACACAGAACAACGTGACCCATTTGCTTCCCACAAACAGCATTTAAAAGGCAGCTTAAAGACAAAGGACAAAATTAGCACTAAACTACATGAAGATGAGAAGCTATGTCATTTCAACATTCTTCTTTTGCCCCTTCAGCCCTTTTTAGATCCTTTTTCAAGACCATTTCAGCAAAACTAGAAGGCGATATGTTGGCAGCAAGCCTGGGAGACCGGAGTCCTCTATTTTTGCATGAAAGAGGTTCATAACCTTGGCCGTGCTGTGACCTTCCTTCAGCCCAGCCTGGCTGCCACATGGTGGTCTTACCTTGGGGAGATGTACAGAAGTACCCACAGATGTTTCCCTGCTGAAAATGCCATCATTAGTCAGTGGATCACACAAAAACACTTCAGCAGCTGAAAGGATACATCAGCTACTATACCCTACTCTGAAACCTCCTCACTTACTGTCCTCTATGGCGTAAAAAATTTGAAATATTTCGAATCTGAAGGAAGAGGGGGAAGGGAGAAGAGGAGCTCATACTGCACATGATGCCATGTTCTAACCTCACGTTATCTCACTACTATTCTTACATGGTTTTCACCTACACCACCACATATCCTGGCTGCTCAGATTATAGAACACATCCGTTCTGCTGGGTATTGGAAAAACACAGAATTCAAAGAAGGGCCCAACTGCAGGAGCTTATAACCTAATACAAGCAATAACAACCAGGTAGTGATGGGAAATATAAGGAAACAATCAGACAAAACCAGTCAGCAAGAGAAGCTGTGGTCTCAGCACTCTAAATGTTTTACTGTTGACAAGGTGTCTGCAGACAGCATAGTAAAGGAAAAGGTTAAGGAAGAATTTGGAAGAGGACCCGGAGGGAGTTTAAAGGAAGTTTAATGAAATTCTTCTGAAGAAAGGACAACGACAACACAAAAGAGAATGTAAGTGCTTGAAGATTGAACATACACACCTTCAGATGGGAAGGATGAGTTGATATGTCACTAGAGAATACTAGAGGAAGAAGGGTGGGAATAGGTCATTACAGGTCATGCAGGTAAAGACATGAAGCTTCTGTTTGATATGAGGTAGAAATGAAACCAGAGGAGAGATGTTTAGGAGTTGGAATCAATGATCCTTGTGGGCCCCTTCCAACTCAGGATATTCTGTGACTCTATGACTAAGAGGCAGAAATGATCTGGCCTAAGTTAAAAGCCAGAGAGTTATTTCTGCAGCTAGTTGAGCATGAATAGAGAGAAACTGCATTTTTTGAAAAGGATGTTGCAGAGATTCAAGATCACTGGAGCTTGGATGCAGGTTTTAACTGTGAAGATGAATAGGAAAGGCCGTAATCTGAGCTGTTACTCAGCAGGATTCTTAAGATTTGGCCAGAAACTGGACACAATCTGGAGAAGAGGAATTAGGCACGGGGTGTTCAACCTTATCTGGGACATTTGTCACTTTAAAACATCAGATTAGGAACAAGAGCAACTGGGACAAACATCCACCACTGAAGATGGATGATGGAATAGGTACATGTCATACTCATGCTTATGGCAGTAATATTCTGATAGCAATCACACTGGAGCCTAAGATGAAGGCAATGAAACTCCACACAGGTGGCTTGAGTTGCTCCTGTTTGCCCATCCAGGGACTTCAGTAGCCTTTTCTAGCTACAGCATTATTTTTCTGTCATACCTACTTAGCCGTTGAGCCATTGGCAGCACCACTGTGATGTACAGTGCCTAACACAGACAATTCAGGCTGTGACTACAGATGCTAAGAGCAGAGAAAGCAGAGAGAAAGTGTGCAAACCTCTCCTCAAATGGCTTAAATTCATGAATTCAAAGCATGCATTCTAAGTAGAAAAGAGATGGGGGATAATTTTCTCAGGAAAGCATCGAAGTAGGGAGGTTCTGCATTTGCTGAAATGTGGGGAAAAAACGTTGATATCTCAAAAAACTCTGCATGATGGAAAAAGTGGGGTCCCACCTAACTGTATTAACTGTATTGTGGGAATACACCACAAGGTCATATCCTCAGTGCCTATCAATTACACAATTTCCCTTGATCAGCTAAGTGTATTCCCCGGCTCTCACTGCAGCCCTGATACACAATGCAAGAAAGAACTAAAAAACTACAGCACGCTGCCTTTTCAAAACGGTACCAAGAACATTTTTAAAGTATATAAATACATTGAACAAAATATCTCACCAAAGTTCCCCTGGCAGCCTCAAGACACTCAGTATTTCCGCTGCATTATTTTTCCAATCATCTCTGTTTAGAGTTCGCCAGCGAATGCATTTTAGAGATTCATGTCACATTCTGCTTTTGGATGGCTTTGAATCAGCTGGCAGTAAATGTGGAAAAATCATTATTCCTAATGAAGAAATATTGATGACAAAACAGCATTTCGAGGACAACGCTGACCATAAGTCAACAATGTAAAAAGACTTTCCTCTCTCTCCCTCCTCTTTCCTAGTGACTTTTATCCAAGAGTTTTCAAGCACTTCCCAGGCACGTGGGATTCCTCAGGACATCCATGTCAGACAGGCACAATTACTCCATTTTAAGAGGATACAGGAGCAGAAATTGATTATTAGGATAACAGTGTAACAGCAGACCTTAACTTTGTATACCCTAATCAAGTTAAGTCACAGTGTCAGAGCTTCTGCAACTCAGAAGTACCCAACAGATCCTGGGTTCTTTGATTCATCCAAAGGGAATAAAAGAGGGATCTCTGATCCACAAGGGAGGGTTTACGTCCTTCTACAGTACATGGGAGGTATGTGTCTAACTGATTATGCTGGACAAAGATGTGTTGATCATATTTTCACAGAGTGATTCTGACATTTTGGCACTCAGGGCACTACAATAATGGTACAAAGGGAAACCCAGAGGCATTTTGTACATTTTGTGGAAAACTATATTATTTAGCTCATCTTACCCTTGCCTTCCTTACCTACCCTTTTCTTGCTTTTGAACTCAAGACTTTTCACTGAGTGGGAAGCCCTTGGCAATGGTTTATTGTGCCAAGGTGTAAGCTTGAAGTGTCACCGTTTGACAGCAGCAGGCTGTATGCTTCAGTTGTCTTACACAGCCTTTGGACATGAGACAGATCAATCTTAATTCCCTTTTCTTCAGCAGACGTCAGAAAACACAATCCTTCACAGTAAACACAGCTTCGTGCTGCAATGTGTGCCTGAAACACTTCATAAATTAAATCCAAGTCCATGATTTAATTACTGCGTCCTGGTTATTCTGCTTTAACTGTGTTGTACTTGTACTCCAGATGTACAGGTCCCTGCAGTGACCTACTTGTCACTTGTCCTGTACAGCACTGTGCAGTAGCTGCACTCTCGTGTTGTTCGCATCCCTTTCCTCCGACCACAATACAACTTCACATTCTCACTTTGCTTGGCTGTAAAAACCCGACACATTCTCAGTATGCCCCGGAGGTCCCATTCCACACCACAGAGCAAACGCACTGCAACTGTGCAGGCTCACTCTGCCAACACTTCACCTTTTCAAACATTTCTTCATGCTGCTCATCACAAGACTACTGTCCCAGCTGATCTCCAGGCCTCACAGTGAACCTTTGCAACACCCCAGGGAAGGCAGAAGACACCCAACATGTAGGCAGGGAACTTGAGACCCACACAGGTTAAATAAGCCTCCAAGGGTCACACAAGAAGTTTATGATGGAGCCAGGAACTGAAACCTATCTTCTCAATCACAGTCTGGTTTCTTTAACCACAAGGCCATCTCTGAAAAGGCTTGATGGTAAGAAGGGACTGTGGCATAAAAACTCAATTTCAGAGGGAGCTCCAAGCGCCAGCCTTGCTAAAATCCTCTCCCCAGGAGGAGGAATTTGCTCCTTGTGTGGACCATGACATCACTCTCTGCCAGCCTGGCTGAGCCACAAAGCAACTGAGCATACAGAGTTCTGTGCCTCTGCTACTGTCCTCTGTTTATTGACAGAGAAAGAAAGGCCTCTGCTTCCTTCAATACTGGTGTGGTGGTGATCCTTTACCCATCTACATCCCCTCTCTTCAACATCCTGGGACATAAGAGACAATTTAGCTTGTTTCTGATATAAAGCAGATTACAATGAGAGGTACCTGCCAAATTGTTGCAGCCACAATGTATTACTGCCACAAAACAAAGAGGGCCACTTTTGATTTCCCCAAAAAACTATAAAAAATCAGATTGAACAGGATCTTGAGAAGACATGGAAATTATCTTACTGCTTCAAAGGCAGCACCAACTCTCTCTACAGCATTCTTGACAGATACTTCTTTAATCTGCTCCTAAAAACCTCCAGCAACAGAGATTTCACCAAGCACTTGGGCAAAAAATCTCAGCGAGTAGCTGATGGTACCACAAATGAGCCTTCCTGCCATCCAACCACAATGCCCCTCGCAGCAAGCCAAGCCAACGCCTTTTTACTCTGCTCATGATGGACACAGAAAGCAGATGGGCTGGGGTGGGCCTACACCAGCTCTAAGGACCAAATGGAAGATGTCCCCTCGCAGGGCAGTGCGACCCTGAGCCCCACACATGGATGAGGTGCCAGTCCCCAGGCTGGATGATGTGCAGTGAGTGTGCCAGCCCAGTGGGGGTCAGTGATGCTCTACAGTATTTAAGGTCCCAGACACCTTTTTTGCAGCATGCTTTGCCTTTTTTTTTCCCTCCTGTTGTTGTTGTTGTTACATTGTCTCAACTTTTTGGCACGTGTTTTACCATGTGCGAACGGCTTGAAATATAGCCCTGCTTACAGCTGGAGACAAAAAAAAAAAAAAAAAAAAAAAGTGGGAGAGAGGAAACATTCCTCCCTTTGCTAATCGATCAAGGAAATGAGAGAGTAAAATGTACTCTATTTCCTTTAGAAATGTTTGCTTTAATGCCGATGAAAGCTGCCAGATGACAGAGACTACGGCTGCATATCCACTGAAGAGCCGGGCTCGGGAAGCAGAGGAAGGAGCTGCGAGCGCAGCTTCGCCAGGCACGGGGGTGTCCCTGGCAGCCACGGCAATTCCTCCTACAGCCACGGCCCCTCCCGGGCTGTCCAACACGGCAAACACGGGGCCACGTCCCCTGCCGTGTGCTGGGCACTCCCCGCTACCTGCCTCCCCTCCCCGCTGCTCCCAGCCTGGGCTGAACCGGGCACGGGCATGGTAAAGAAGTAGCTCCAAGTTGCAAGTGTAGAGTTGGATTGAAAGAAGTAACATTTCATGATTATTCTTTTTAATTAAACGGGTGTTTGTGTTTGGGGGACAAGATTTTCAAGGCACGAATTTGTACAAAAAACCCCAGCCAACAAATACTTAACTAAGGAGGGCAAGCATTTAATTTGGTAAAAAAAAAAAAAAAAAAAAGGCATACTTTCACAGAAGTCCACATTCCTGTGCCATTACTCCTCTCTGATTGCATTTAGTAAGTTCAAAGAGCAAGCTACATAGAGATCTCTTTTTATTTTCCAAATAAATACCAGACAAAAGTTATAAAGGCGCTAAAAAAGTGGGCCTTTCCCATGCTTTGAAAAGCTAAGAAACCTGTTATTTTGTTTTATTTTATTTTCATAGGAAATTAAGACTTTTTAAACCCAAAATTACTCTTCTCCTTGGAACACATCACTAATGTTGGAATCTTATTTTTTGGTGAGATGTTACCAATATGTGGCATTCAGGGAAGAACCTCAGCGGCCCTCTACTAAAGCCCAGGGGAAGGTGAGGCTACCAGCCAAATCCTCGTGGGGCTGGCAGGAAACCTCTCTCTGGGCAATTTATCCCAAAGCTGATTCTGTGGGAGTTTACCCCTCCTAGGAAGGACCTCAGCAAAGGGGAACAGTTGATGGCTGAGCTCTAGATCAGACAAACTTTGGCAGTTTTGGTGATTCCAACAGCAACAACCACTGAGCCACTCCCTTTGCACTCACACTTGCAAAGCCACAATGCATGATAAACCCCTGACAGTGAAACCACTGAATACATGACGGCACACAAGGTGAGCCAGCCATGCTTGTATGACTCTCCTGCAGGGCAAGGAAGGCAGGATACCAGGTAGGAATTACTCCTCCTCCCACCCTCATCAGGGGCTACGGGCAAGGGGGCATTTCCTGAGTTATCCCCTGGCCCACTGGGCTGATTCTGTAATGCTGCACCAAATTTCAGGATTCTCTTTGGAAAGCCACAAAAAACTACCTTGTTATTATGGGGGGTGCCAGTGGCAGCAGCCCCAGGCAGCAGCTACGTGGGGCAGCTCTGCCCAGCCCACGTGGGTCTCTTTGGCAGGTGTCTCTCTGAGCGTGCTGTCCCAGCCTGCTCCGTCCCCGGCTCAGGAGACCAGCCTTGCTGGTAGAGCAGTGGAGGGTGATTTCAGGGGCTGCTGCACCTGACCCTGTCCGTAAGCAATGGCTGTAACACAGAGCAGAGTTGGAGGCCAGATGAGCTGCTCTCCTCAGAGGCTTGGTGCTCACTGTGCAATGGTTCATGCAGCTTCTCCCAGCCACTCCTCCAGCTGGGAGACCAGCTGTCCACAGGCTCATGCTGCTGCTCAGTGCAAGCATACCTTAAACATAGATCAAATTCTCCTGAGCTTTCAGCTTTCTTACAGAGATGAATCGAGAGTGCAGTCAGAAGGGACCAGCTAAGACTCACACTGATACAGACAGCAGCCTTTACATCTAGGTCAAAAAATGAGTTGTCTTTCACCACATTCCCAAAGGACTGTTGTTGGGTTTGCCATTTCCAGCATGAAAGCAGGCTCGAGCAGCCCAAGCAATGGGGTGCAGCTCTGTGATATTAGGTGCAGGACAAACACAGAGCAAACAATGTCCCCTGTCCCAAAGACTTTCATCTCCAACTGTGTCCGTGTTGCACAAGGGCACTTCAAACCACTTCTGTCCCCCTGCCCAGCCAATCCACTTCATAAGCCCAGCACAGGCACCATCATTGTGTTAAGCAGATTCAAGCCCAGCCAAAAACCACATCCATGACTGGGCATGAATGACTCAATTCACTCTTCCATAGCCTGACTGTCCTGCAGCTGGTATTCTGCAGCTTGTGTCTGCCTTGTGGCATCACTGGGAAGGCAGTGGCATGAACTGACTTTTACCAAAGGCTCTGTTCAGTGGTGAAGATGAAATTGCCTGCGTAGTGGCAAAGTTTTGATGCTTCCTGTACCATTGGCTCTGGCCTACCAACCTGGAATGCTTGCCTGCGGAAAACCATCTGCCAAACCCAAAAAACAGGGAGAGAACCTATCTCCCCACTGCCAAAAGTGAAAGAAAAAAAAGAATAGTGAAGAAAGGATCTGACAAAGAGTAGTGCCCTGAACAAATGGCAGCTCTCATAGGCCTAACAACATTAAGGCCTGAGGTTTTCAAAGGTGCCTGGCTGGATTAGAAGATGTCACACCGAATTTCAACCAGCACCTCATTTATTTAAGGTCTTTTGAAAACCCTGCCTTTCACAATCCGGCACCAGCCCAAAGCTTCCTTGCTGTTTTGAAACATGCACTGTCTGTGTGTTGACAGCAGCCCTGCCATAAATCACATCCCTCAGGCACTGGAAACCACCTCACCTGTATGCTGAGCATCCACTGTTCTTGCAATGAATTCCATCACTCCAAATTTCTCAGTAGCTGGAATCAACTAATGCTGGTTTTTTTCTCATTAAAGCAACCTACTAGACAGAGGTTTCCTTCTTCACCCCAAAATCTGAGACCTTTCCAACCAGGTACAAGGTCCAATATTTGTTTACTCTCTTTTACAAGTAACAGGAACTTTACAACCTGGGATGGAGAAGCTCTCTGATTCTGCAGGGGATGTTCAAGAATTGTTCCTATTCAGAATGACTACACATCACAATCTTAAAATGGGACATTGGTATTGAAAGCAAAAGTCCTTTTACAATGTCATTTGATGTTGATGACACCATATTTATTAGATTGATGTAATTAAGCAATAACTGTAATTCTGCTCCTCCTTTGGGTCATGGAACCTGCTTTTATGGGCTAGGGTAGATGGAAAGTAATACTGATAACTCTCTAATTTGAGAATAACCTCCCAGTGGCACATGCTTCATCTGGTGTCCATGATGGAACACTCATATCAAGTATCCACAGATCATTTCACTCACCTGATTGCCACATTCCCAGAGCTTGCTGCATAGGGATATCAAAGTTTTCTTGCTTGGCCTTCATTACAAGTGAATTAGTGCAAAATATGAGATACGTATTTATAACAATTATTATTTTATTTAAAGAAAGTATGTGGAAATCCATCTGCACAATTGCATGCGTCACTGTCACACATCCTACAGCTTTTGATTCAAAATCAGCAAGGCTTAAAAAATAATAAGTTAAAAAAACCCCACACCATAAAACCAAGCTCTTTAATGGCATTAAGTCTGATCTGTTTGAGGTGGTGGTTTTGACTCTAGGGCCTGTTGACTAACAGTAGGAGACATGAGAATTGTGGGTACTGATCCATTTATCATGATTAAAGACTGTCCTGACATTTCACCTTTAGTTCTGAGTAGGCTCTGATGTTGACCTGCATCTACAAAGGGGTGCTCAAAGTACTACTCATCACTCATCTAAGTACTACTAAGATGGAAGATTCTTCCTGAACTGGCTTCCATGCTAAGGGCACCAATCCTTGTCTCCTGAATTATTCACACAATTCATGACCTGAAAATTTTGTCCCAATGGAAACTGAAACCGCAAAAGCTTTCCCTCCTCCCTCCCACAGCTGAACCAATTGGAAAGGACTGATTCAATATCCAGAGCTCATGATGAGTTCTGCCAGTCCAATGCCCTTCAGCAGGCATTAGAAAAGGCCATCATCAGCAAGGATTGTAAGCGTTTGCCAAAAACTTGGTGTTGGAAAACATCCTGAACGTACCATACCAGTGATAGCATCTCTTTATGAGTGAATTGGCAAACTGCCCTGCTCTGAACTTTCAGGGTGCTCTTTACTGGTTTCCTATGCTCATGGGAGTTCAGTGTGAAAACAATAAGGGTATCTAGTCCTCATTAAACTCTTTGGTGTGACAGTAGGGAAAACTGATGGACTTGTTTACATGTGATACCAGAATAATTTGAAATCCACTAGACCTCCAAATTTAGATCTGAGGTGAATGTAGGGACAGTTTATACCAAGCCTGATTTTAGCTGATGTAAACTTAGTCGACATCTTCTGAATTTATATGACCGAATCCACAAAGCCAACACTGATTTAAGTCAGTTGGTTTCCATTTGCACATAAAATGATGCAGCTTTATTATGTTGACAAAGCCAGATGTGATGGACTGGTCAGAGAAGCTACTATTCCTACCCTAGCATAGAAAAAAGTGTGGGAGACTTTTGTCCCAGTGGAAAGCTACAACTTACAAAAGCCTTCAAAACAGAACCTTTTGGGACTTCAAACATTTTAGGAATTGCTTTCACTGTTTTCCATTGTTCTAAGCATCCCTGCACAGATGAGTACCTACAAAACAAAATGCATTAGGTAGCTTGTGGGAAGTCTACAACCATGTTCTAGACCAGATGACCCCAGATGAGTCTGAGATAAGCTTCAGATCCATACCCAAACATTAGAACACTTGCAAAAAAGTCTGAGTTCCAGTATTGCTTCATGAGAAAGTCAAAGGAACCTCACCATAGCAAAAAAGAGAAGAGACTGGCATTTTGGAAATACAGACTAAAGTCTCATGAGCTCCTGTTCATGCAAATGAGCCCTGTCTGAGGTATTAAGGGTCACCATGAGATATTCCCAGCTAAGAGTGACAAAAAATTAGTAAATTACCATGAGGAAACAATATTAATATCTCATTTTACAGTCTTATTTGTGCTATATATTATTCTGTTCTCCCCTGTCCCCAGAGCACAAGAATGAAGCTACTGCACACAATGATGTCCTAAGAGTTTAGGCAGTATTTATTCAGCCAGACTGATTTTACTCTAGCCAAGCTGATGTCAGTTGCAACATCTTCTAGTCAACCTATTGAGATGTGAGCCACTATGTGCAACAATTAGAACATGCTCCAAAACATCATCCTGTGAAATGTTTGTTCCTCTGAACAAATTGTTCTGCAATTTCCCTAGGCCAGAACACTCTTGTAATCAGACATTTGCTGGATGTACACCATTCCTACTTGCTACCTAACAACTGTCACTCATCGTACCAGGACTTCTGTCACTTACACAGGACTCAAGGCCACAGGTCACTCACGGTGTCTTCCCTGAAAGTTGTGCCACAAAGGGCAATAGGCAGCGAGACTGTGTGCACACCTTGCAATTGTACAAAACAGAAGGAAGCAGAGTCTCTAGACTTGAAACAGCTTAGTTATGGCTCCTCACCCAATGTCCTGCTGTAATCAGAGCAAAGAAATAACAGAAAACTCACTGAGATCCCAAGACTAATAGGCTTTCTTTGAAGTATTGTTTTTGTTTAAAAGACCAAGCCACACTTGGATCAACGGGCCTTAGGAATAAAAACCTCTTTACCCATGACCAGGCATGAGCAGAACTAGCTCAGGGCACAGATCTCCAACCCCAGAGCAGCAATGTCCCTCTGGCCTAAGTTTGGGGGTGGCCTCTTTTCCAAAGCCTGTCTCTGACCCTCCTGCTGAGGCTCCTAAAACTTGCATTATCAGTGGGGTTTTTTGCCTAAGCCTGCAAGAAAGTATGAGACTCTTCCCTGTGTGACTGAACAGAGCAGTTTCCATTCCTCACTCAATTTAGAGACAGCAGGGCAGAAAGAGACCAAAAGAGTTCAAATGACAAGCTTTCACTAGGAGCTGGCCATGTAACTGACACAGACCTTGTGGCTCTCATCAGCTGCCTTTGTGACAAAGGATGCCATGGAGATGGCAATGCACCAGCTGTGCACATCTGCAGTGCACATGCTCCACTTCCTTCACCTTCTGAATTCTGCCTGTGAAGAAACAGTAGAAATAAATCTGGCCATGAGCAACCTCCATTTTTCACTCCCCTCCCTTTTTTGTTGCTGTGCATGGAAATTGAGTATACATAGAATAAGAGGTTATAGTGGTCTTAGCATCAGTAGTGGCCTAATGGAACTACACAACCACAGCACACTGAAGCCTGTGCTTTGACATTTTATCTTTAGAAGAAGACAATGGTTTTAGGCATATACAGATAAAAGAGTATTTTAAAAGTCCCACCCAAACATCCACTGTTATGGTAGCCATACTTTCCCCAGTCCTGCCCTTCCACCATACCTTCCTCCCTCCTCTAAACAACACACATCAGATTTGCCAGTGTTGGAGAGAGTAACACTTCACATGATCCATGTAGGCATCAAAAGCTGGATCAGTTGATATGACATGTTGAGATGGAGAATGGGAAAGAAAGGAATGCCACTAGAATCAGACCCCAGGTAATACCCTGCTCTATATATGTGTGTATACACACACATGTTTATTTATGCATTTTAGGATTCTCACTAATTTCAGCCAGAAATGAGAAGACAGAAATGAGAAGACAGAACCAAGAAGTGGCTGCCCAGCTCGTGGAGATGACAACAAGAACAAATGACCAGAATTAGCTCCACACTGGCAGTGATGATCGCTAGGACTTTCCTGTCCAGAAGAGCTGACTTCATATGACAGTCTTCTGCACAGCATAAAGGACCCACATTAGAGTCCTTTCTAAATGTCTCCCTCCAGCTCAGCCAGACACAATTCCTTAGCTCATGTGATCACAAACCCTGCACTAAAAGGAGTGGAAAGTCAATATTGTCACTTCCAACCATTCATCAACACAAGTGAAAATTCAAGGTAAAATGCTTCAGGCTTTCTGCAGTTTTTTTGACAGTCACATGCTGAATTCACTTGTCTTCCATGGAAAGAACACCGTGAGGAAATAGAGACATTTAAAAACCTGAGGTTTTTCAAGTGTGATTTTAAATGACAACGAAAGCAACTAAAACTCCCACAAAAAGTATCCCTTTTTTCAACCTGCACTCACAAAGAACGCAGCACATCATCTGCCCAGCCTGCCCGGGACAGAATCAGAACATGTACTGAACACATACAAGTTATTAACCTCCCAAGATATTGTCTGGAACCAGAATTTGTTGAGGAAATTGTATATTAAAGTTCAACACTGCTGCTAACTGAACACAGCCTGATTCACAGCTTTAAACAGACAGTTTAGTATGGCAGGGACAGTGATTTGGAAGGATCTACAAAACAAAATCATTCACATCCCACATCCAGCTGTCTGTCTTTAGCAGTGGACAGTGCCTTAGCCTGTTGGAAGATGGTTGTACCCATACCTCTAAAGCCTCAACAAAGGGGTCTGCTATTGCCATGGTGTTTTACTGAACCACTTGTGTTCAATGGGGAGATACATGTTGTCAACTGTCAGAACTCATGTCACTACCTGTGCCGTCCCCTTTTGACCCTGCTGCTGTGAACACAGTTTTTCAGAGGTTTGGCTCTTAGCTCACACTTCCAGAAGTAATTATTTCTACATCTCTGTGCATGTCTTGGCAGACACACAAGGAAAAGCAAAAAAAAAGCAAATGAGCAAGTTCCTAAATGAAAGCTGGTGAAAAGGTATCAGATGTAGTCTCCCATCTCTGCTTTGCACCCACAGTGAACCTATTGCTACTGACATTGTTTCTCTCAATGGGGCTGGCTTAGGCAGGGCCATGGGACAGGCACAGGTGCTTTGCCACTCTCTCCTGCTCAGCTGACACAATCTGTGCTGGCACAGTCCAGGCAGGGAACATCTCAACCGCAGGTTTCACAAATCCTAACAGGTTTACTCTTGGCTGCTTGTAGCATCCCAAATGTCTGCCAGGGCCAGCTTCTTGTGATCTGCCTGCCAGTTTGAGATGACAGTCTCCTGAGTTTTGAGCAGCAGTTGTGACCTTGGCTTGTAGCCAGAGACATGAAAACACGTGTTCATGACATGACATGATGAACAGCAAGGTGCATTTGGAAACATGAAAACTGTGTGGTTTACTAAAACCAGCAGGAAAGTTTGGCTACTTTTGATTCTTTTCATTCTTTTAATCCTCCCCTACCTCTTTGCACCACTGAGAATCACTCTGTATTGATTATGCTGACATTGACAGCAGAGCTGGAATTTTTTTTTCCGTATCTCAGATGAGAAACTGGGTTATGACTCATCTCACAGAATCTGAGTCAAAGCAATTCCTTATAAAAAACCAAACAGTTTTGATGCATTTCCATCAGAAGAGAAGAGGCTGGAGAACACTCAGCAAATGAGACAGTCCTGTTTAATTCTTCTTTTTAACACATTTCACTCTCAGATAAAATCTGTCCTTTCCCCCCACTGGAAATAACTCATTTTGAGTTAATGACACTAAAATACCCCCAAAAGCTACTAGCAAAAGACAAACCACCCTATCAGAAAAGACAGCATGAGACAAATGCCACCAGAAGAAGAAATAACAAATGCCACACTGTGCCCTGCTTCCATGGAACAGTGATTACTAGAGTGGAAAGTAACAGATTACTATAGTGAATTATCAATTTTTCTAATAGCCTTGAACTATCTAAATGCTGAAGTGTGATAACATTAGTGGGTACATTACATTAACAGCAGTTAAAATGATCAAGTGTGATTCTGGAGCACATTTTCCCCTCTTTCTTGTTTTCATAGCCTTGTTACTAACCCTGGAAAACAGGGCTTCTGCTCTGCATGCTGGGAAAAGCCTTCAGACTGGTTGTGATTTCTTATCAGACAAGGCTCACAAGTCCATTTTGGTTGATTTTCACATGAAATAAAGAGTGTGGCCACAGCTTTGGGTAAGTCATGGAACTTGAAGGAATTCTAGGCTCAATTCCCACTTTGCTACTGGATCTCAGCATGACTCTGGGTGAGTCATCATAACTTTGCCAGTCAGCCACTCATTTGTAAATTAAGGACAGTAATTTCCTGGTCCTTGACATATTTTCAGTTTCAGAACTCTGAGGGATGCACCCTGTTCCTATTCCATGTTGAATTTGCACACAGTACAGTGTGACCACAGCCTTGGATGTCGCTGCAGTACAATGACCCATAATGGAACGTGGGAGCAAACTGCAAATTTAGTGCATCCAGCTTCAAAGAACAGGTGAGCTGGTCTCAGTTTTAAAGAGCAAAGAAAGGGTTCCTTTCTGTCAGGTCATGTACACCACTAACTCAAAACAAAGAAATTAAACTATTTTCATGTTATGGGACAAAGATTTATCCAAGACTGCATGGCTGGAAGGGTTTCTAACTCCAGCTCCAATACTGAATGCCTGTGCCTCACGACAACTTAGCCACAAGTCATGTCAAAAGAATGTCTTGAGGCTTTAAAGACTACAAAGCTCTATCTGAAGTGAAAATTATTTCTATAATATTACAGTCCAGAAAAACATTATCACTCATTCATAGACACATGCATACACACACCCCCTCCCAAAATACCTGTAGGTGAGAATTGAGAGTTTATGATATCCCAGATGGGAGAAAGTCCTGGTTGCACTCATCCCCATAAAACAGGAGAACCAACCTTCTCCATGCTGTATGTCCTAGACTAACAGTCCATCTTCAGCTCCTGGCCTCATCAAGGAGATTCCCAACCAGTGGTCCTCCAGGTGCCACAATTTGTGGGTTTTAAGCAGGTGATGACACCCCCATAGAGAACCCCCAGGGCCCAGGCAGCTCATTTCATGTGGAGCAGGAATCAGCTAACAGGTAGGTCCCATTTTTGCTTCTTAATGATCTGAGTTAGCTACAGACCAATGAACTGCAGCTGAAGACCTGATGGCTCACTATCAATTCTTCAGCCCTTTCAGTCCACAGAGAGTTTACTGTACTTTGTAAGTTCATCATGAACAAGCTGAATTGTCTTTGAACTGTTGGTCAAATTAAGGTAGAAAGATTTGGTTTGTTTCCATGTAGGACTGTTAAATATTGGCTAAGCCTCATCATTGTTCAAAGGTTTTTCTGAAAGAGGATGGGCTTTCCTATCCATCTGTACAGGTCTTAGCACACTAAGGAAGTAACAAAAGAATTATCTACCACCCCCGTGGATTTTTATTTTTTCATAGCTATGTTAATTTTTAAACATGTTGAAGAATTATGTAAAATACAGCTGTACTTTGGAAAGACACATCCCTGAATTTCATTATCACATTTCACTCCTCTTCGAAGACAGCAGGTAATTATCAGTTTTTATCTACTAACTTCCAGGACAAACCTAATTTCATGCATGGCGTGAAACCCACCTCTCTTTCACAGCATACACATGATCATGGGAAACCCTCTGATCAAGTGCTACTTCGGTATTCTGAACTTATTCTCCATTAAATAACTTCTGCATCAAACATCAGTTCTGTTTAAAAGTAAGAATATGTCTATGTTGACTGCCAGCAATTCAAGCTAAACCAGGGAATTAAAAACACAGAAGAAGTCATGCTGCTTGCTACCTGTTCCAGCTGGGATTTTATGACCTACAGTAACAAAGGGTAATTGTGGTTTTGATGCAAGATTTAGATCCCATCTGTGAAGCAGCGGTGGTCTCTGAAGAGACTGTGCTTCAGAAACACTCATGACACAAAGTCTTGACCACTCTTGTGTGGATAAGAAGAGGAAAACAGAAGGTGAGTCTCCTGTCTCCTGGCCGGTGTGGGTACCAGGTGCCTCGGACTTAGAGAAGTGCAACCTTCTCTCATTCCTGACTGCTACATCTGCTGGATCTTCATTTAAAAGATGTGCACTCAAGCCTTTATAAGGCTAAGATCCCTGGCATAAAAAGATCTAGGTGCTTAGCTTTATAAAATACGTTTCCCAGAATTAATACAGAGTAAGATATGGATAGGATCAACATCAGGAAGAATCAAACTTTTGCATCCATTTCCAGTCTTTCAAATGCTTGAGAAGCAACTTAGACCAGCTCACAGCCTCTTGCCTTTCTCATGGCTAGGGATAAGTGCATGTACATATGGTATATTTTGCTCTCCAACCACTCACTGGCATACTCTTTTTCTCTTCTTTGTTTGGAACTGTGAGCTAAAATTCACCATCTAAGTTGCATTGAGATTACCCTTATAAATTTACTCTACCTCCACTTGCTGTGCCAGGACGCCGGCAGGCAGAGGACTCCCCGAAAAGAAGCTAGACAAGGGTGGCAAGTATTGACAGAAGTGAGACTGAAGAAACAGGCTCTGAAAGCCATTTACCAAGATAATTAAAGCCCCTGGGGAGCAGAGGGAGGGTGACTCCCCTTGCGGCAGGCCACAACAGGGCCGCTGGATGTTTATGAGGCTGCACTGTCACCTCCCTGAGCAGAGGTTGCTCCCAGGCTTTGAAGCCTGTGTGCAAATGCCGGAATATGGCTTGAACATAAAAAAATAATGACTTGAACTACAATGGAGGAAAGGGTCTCCATTATATGTCTGTTCTTCCCGCTTTTGTGAGCGTTACATAACAGAAAATGACTGTCGGCTCATCAGTTGTTGAAACTCTAACCTACTATTTTCTGACCCAGATGTTGTTCAAATGAGGACAGACACCATCTTGCAGCAGAACCCCTGCCTTTAGACAAAAGACACACCACATTACATGGCAAAATTACAATGTAATTATGCTCTTGTAATAATAATATGCTTCTTTTAATGATAACCTTTTCAGAACACATCTAAGAGAACAGGCAAGATATGACAACTTTCAGTTTCTTTTTCTGGTAATAATTCAGATGAAACCAAGTGGCTACTTGTGCCTCTTAGAGGCTGCTGACATGCCTTACAAAGACTGAAATGTAACACAGACCATGTTCAATTTAGAGCCTCTAGAACTGTACAGTGCTCAGAGCCATGCCAAAGGAAACAAAGACACCATGAACCAAAGGAAGTCATACCTGGACAATCCAGTGTGCCTCCTCAGCTGAACCTTCTATGACTCTACCACACTCTGTCCCATACCTGACTTGGACTGCTACCTGCTAACCCATGTCCTAACTCTCAAGAAGTTAGGGAACACATTCAACACTGTTAGGTCCCTGGTCCTATTGAAGGAATTTTGGCTTATGAATGGAAGCCAAATGGAGATGCAAAGCCATTGATGGGAAAGGTTGGCAGAGCCTTGGCAGATTCAATACTGGTGTCACCTATCATTCTTTAATCTTAATTGTGACATGGCATCTCAAAGAACCATTGGAGATGAAGGCTTCTCCACAGGGGATGCACACATGACTGTTGCTGCTAATCATCTCCAGCAAATTCGTGAAAGAGGAAAAAATTAGGTTTGAAAAGGTTAAACGATCTGCCACAGGTCAAGACATTAAGATGAGATGTAGAAAAGGAAGTCAAGCCTCCTGTTTCTTGGCCTTGCTCTTCGACCCAATTCTGCACCACCTCTCCCATTGTCAAAGCCACGGTACACAGAAAATACACATAAAAAAACCTATGTATCCTGAATTATCAGCGTAGAGTTAAATCAAGATTCCTTTACTGCACAAATGGAGTATTTCCCACAGGATGATTTTAGCATCTCTCTTCTCCCCATGTGCACCCCTACAGCATGCTAGAACTACAAAAGGAGACTGCTATATTATCCAGTACATAAAACTGGTGGTTCCTTTGGTAGCTCGGAGCATTTATGGTAAAATACAAGTGAGAGTTTCTTCCCACCAGTCAGGGAAACTGCTATGGGGAGTGACTCAGCTGGGACATAGTCCAGAAGGCAACAGGAGATGAGGGGCCCCAATGGCACTTTTCCAGTCTTAATCAGCACTGTCTGCATGGTGATAGAGACTGATAAGCTGCCAGAAGTCATTTCTTTCTGTAAGACTTGAAACAGTGGTCCAGAACAGTTGTGATCTTGGTGTGTGTGTATTTGGTTGGGTTTTTTAAAATGCAAAATCAAGGGCTGTAATTTCCCATGGCAGCCAACAAACAATTTTGATAGTTTCATTTTAATCTCCTATAAGTATCCATTTCTCCTCTTTCAACCTTACCCAATTTCCACTCCACTAAGTATTATTTTTTTCAAGCAAATCAGACATGCCTGTCTACAATAGCACATTTATCAACAGGGAGGGCTGTGATAGAGAGAAACTATGTCTACTGCACAGAGCATTTGGGAATCCTTTCTAATAAAAAGGGATTTGATTAAAGACAGCCAACTACCACAGATCAGCAACTTAATCATCAGTAAAGAAGGAAGGGCAGCTTAGACTTAAAAGACTTTAATTTGCTGATCTGCCAAGGACTTCCCAGAAGTAGTCACTCCACAAGTTACTCCAGAACCTGCAAGGGGGTAGGTGGGGAGATATACTAAGGATTGGAGTGCTTAGATTTATTATAGCAGTGTGGTCTCAACAAAGTTAAGTTAGGCAGAATATCCAACATGCATGTTTAACTCCTAAAAATGTAAAGGAATTTTAAAAAAATTATTTTGCCTAGTGATATTTCCATGCTTAAGCACTGCCTTGCCAATGGCAGCTAGAGGATTTCCCAGCGACTGGATCACGCTGCCATGGTAAGTCCTGGCAAGACAAAGTTGCCAGCTGTCATTGTGCTGCTCCCCAGTGTCTCCAGCATGCTGCTCCTGGCTGCCACCACACTCCCAGGCTCCCCAGGAGAGCAGTGTGATCCATGCCCTGCTGCCAGCTGTGTGTGCTTGTGTGAGCAACCACTACCTAGAACAGTTCCCCCAACTCTGAAACCACCTTCAGTGGTTTCCACCTGGGAAGCTGCAGTGAGGTGCAGTGAGCACAGCCTGGATGGAAGTGTTGGCTGTCCTGCTCCTCAGCTCAGCTCACTGGGTCTGCCAGCAGTACCAGACAACATTTCCAGGGCAGAGACAACTTCAGTGACTCCTACTCCTCTTCCTTCCCAAGGAACCTTCACCCTGCCCACTGCTGGGCAGATTCTGCTGACTACAGAACCAAGATGGTTTGACTGAAAACCAGAGTCACAGCGTGTGAACTTGCGGAAGGAAGTTGGTTACAGAGAAGATCCCAGGGTGCTGGCAGACCAAGTAAAATGACCTTTCTCCAGCCTGACAGTTCAAATGTAATTATTCCAACAAATTATTTTCATGACTTAATATAACGCCTTGCAGCTTTCTAGCAAGGTTAATTAGATTCCTCAATTCAAAATCTATCTGCTCTTAACCAACTTTTAATATGCTGAAATCCAGTTTTCTAAATTCAAACTAATAAAAGTGATTAGCTGACAGCTATCTTGTATGCTACAATTATCATGGCATTTAGACCTAAGGCATAAGATATTTAATGCAAATCAGAGTCAATGTCTCTGCCTATTTGTCCTTTTTCGGATTATTTGATCAATGTGCCATATGAATCCTGTACAGTCCACACTACCATGCTAAACAACTACAGAACAAGGGCAGAGATATTGGTTGAGACAGTTAACCAAAGATGAAAGACTCTTTTTTCCCTCCCACACTTAATTTGTTCTTTCCACACGAGCATGAAGTTACTGAAAGGCACTGGCTGACAGCTCAAGTAGAGATGAGTATTTAGTTCTGACATAGCCAGAATTAGTAAA
Organism: Nicator chloris; assembly: GCA_013400495.1. Classification (NCBI taxonomy): domain Eukaryota; kingdom Metazoa; phylum Chordata; class Aves; order Passeriformes; family Pycnonotidae; genus Nicator; species Nicator chloris. The sequence continues at coordinate 845,143 of WAAE01018060.1, read as the reverse complement.
AAACTCTCAGCCTGCACTGCCATATCAGAAAGCTTCATCCACTGTGACTCCAGAGACCCAGGGAGGAGCCTGGGCTGGAGCAAACCTAGGAAGATGAGGGCAGCCTACCTCTTTCACTGTACCTAAGCATAAAAAGCAGTTGTGCTCCAGCATCCTGTATTTTGTTAGATAGAAATGAAATGCTCCCAGAAGGCTGTATGGGGCACAGCACACTCAGGGAGCTGAGGAGACATCCAGCCCAATACACAGTTCTTTGGCACATCAGGAATGCCAAGGCTGGACAACACCTCAGAGATGAACTTCAGTGGCACAAAGGGCATTTAGAAGATCAATCAGGTGCAGCTGGTAACTACACGTGACCTGCCCAGGGGAGGACTAAGGTTGTTGTTTGATTTTTCCACCGTGCCTCATGCATGATTATTCCATCTTTGATGATGCTACTGTTTATATAAATAACATTGGCAAAACTTCAGAGTGCTCTGAAGCCTCCTTTCCATTTTCTCGTCTCCTGCTGAATTAAAAGCTATTGGCATGGCACTGGTCTGACCTCCCATCTGATAGGCAAATTGATGACCTAACGTTGAGAGACTTCATGTTCCCACCCTTTCAGTTATGCATTCCTTTTGGATGAAGAAACTTTGATGTACCACCCTCTCAAACAGAGAAGAGCAATCTCAGTCATTCAATATTAGTCTGCAAAATCCAAGCTTTGCAGCTTCATAAATACAAGTGGTAAACAAAACTAAAGCTTCACTTCAGGAAGCAATTTCTGAGCTGTGAGGAAAATTAATCACTAGAACAGCTTATCAGGGTAGGTGGTTGACTCACCATTGCTCGAAGTTTTTAAGATAAGATTAGATTTTTTTTTTTTTAAATCATGATTCAATCATGTTTCTGGGAGAAAGTGAGAGTAGGACATCAGGCAGTATAATGGCAAGGTCCTTTCTGACCTTGGAGTCTGTGAATCTTCTTTGTTTATCTGCCTACCTTCTTGGGCTAAAAGGAAAACTGAATGGGCTTTGGTCCATCAAGCAACTCCTGCCACACAGTTCTGCATTAAGAAAATTGCTGTAATCAGATCCCATGGTTCAGAGCTTCAGCCATTTGCCTAAAGAAGGCAGGAAAAAAGTTTCTCCCTCTTGTCTGCCCAGCTAATGGCTAAATACATGTTATCTTTATTTGGTTGTAGCTTTGTGTTTAAAACATCAGAGAGTGAACCCACATGGCCATGGGCACAGATGAAGTCAAAGGCAGCAACACAGAAAATGCTCCCTGGCTATTTTCTATTCAGTTAGCCATTCCTGCTCACACCTCAGGTGTGTGATAGTCACCAGCTCTGATGACTATCACTGTTTACAGGGAGGACCTTTTGGTTATTAGGGCACAGCCCACAGAAGGTAGAAGGTACTGATAGAGAATTGGGACTGATACTGGCCCCACCTACAAGGGCAATGTCTGTTTGATGAGAACTCCTTAATCTTCTCATATTATCAGATCCTTGCCACTGCAAGATCCTTGTTTGTTAGTGAAACTGGGGTCCCACCCGCTTTCTGATTATACCAGACCACAAAAGTTTCTTTAAGCCAGAAATCTTTTGGTCCAACCAAACTCTATAGCAAATAGACCTGGGGGCAATCTAAATGAATTTTTAAGGAATGATGAAATAAAGGAAGATAAAGAACACAAAATGAATGGCTTGCCTGAGTCTTTAGCTCTACAAACGACAGCAGTTTGTTTCATAATAACATTATTACCCAAGCCTGTAAGAAACTAAGCACACAGGCAGATCCATCAATAGTGCCCAAGACTCTTGATTTCAATGAAGAGTTCAGAGGCCTTATCACCCATGTTTCATGTAATGGCAAGATAGAATTCTACACCTATAGATGCCCAAGATAATTATACTCTATACCACTTAAGAAGGAAATTAGATGTTTATCTTTTTCCAGGTAAGGAAGATGACACTGTTATGAACCAATCAGGCCAGATTTGTCTTACTTGTATTTGTTGGACCCAGATCTGGGTCCCCATGTATAACCAACCTGATTGACTCAAAATGGATTTCCTTTTAATCTGTGCCAGCACACAGAAAATGAAAATCCATGCCTTGGAAGCAGAACACGTTTACACTGCCAGATTTTTTTGCAGCTGCAATGAGAAGGGATGGGGCAGGCAGGCACGACAGTGACCGCACCTGAATTCAGACTGGTAGCCTGGAAGCTGGAGACAGATGGTATGAAAATGAACCAGACACTGAAAAATTCAACTTTATATCCACTAAGACTATAAACATACAGTGAGTGAGCACGAGATTTATGCTGAAATTACAGAGGAATTCCTATGGATGATTACACTTCCAGCCCAAGCATGGAAAGCACATCCATCAACACAAGTGTTACTACGTTACCAGTGTAGCTGTCAGGCCTCCCATTTCTGAACCCAGTAAATACAGAAGAGGGCCACGGACACTTGTGACATGGCTCACCAAAGTAGTAATCAGAGGGAGGGTTCTCCATGTCATACAGCATTTTCTTGGTCAGATGTTCCAGCTCATCCTCAGGCCTGAAGGCAGGAGTGCTTGATGCAGGTCCAGAGCTTGGATAACCACTCTGAAAAGAAAAAAAAAGAACAGCCTGTGATGTGGTATAAAAGCATTCACACACAGTAAGGAGGTGATATTGGCTGTTTAATATTGAACTTCATTCTTTGTCTTATTTTTCTTTGTTTTAAGACCCATGGGATTCAAGCAAGTAAACACCTTTCTTCATGTAATGAAAATGGACTGTGAGGAACAGCCAGTGAAGTACTATATATCCTCCTGGAATGGGAAGTATCCCGTGCCTCATAATTAGATGTCTACTAGGTAGCACATAATAATAAATAAAGCAGAAGATTATTCCAAGAATAACTTGATACAAACGTTCTCCAAGAATAACTTGATACAAACGTTCTCCAAAACTGAAAAAGGCTTTGGAAGCATTTAATTTTGGGCTTGGTAGAAGTTTCCATCACATAACAACACAACATAGAAGATAATTCTACAGTCATAGAGTATATGGACAAAGACAGATCATCCCAAGCTGCTAGTTATGTTATCTTCTTGTTTGTCTTGACACAAATCCTGCTGTTAATATTAGTGAGATCAGAAGCTGGTCCACAGATTTTTAGTACTAGAGATACAAAGGTTTTAATATGTGTGTAGAAACTGACATCTCTTTGCCTTCATAAGCTAACAGCCACATACAGTATTTGCAGCCTGTCTCAGGGAGTTTTCTCCCTGGAAAACACCAGTAGTATGGCATATTTTGAGAAGCACAGAAATAGTCTTAGCCCAGAAGTTTCTTAGAAGCAGCTAAGTTTGGTGTCCATAAAGAGAAACTCGGTCATTTCAGGACTAAAAAATGCTGACGCCAGCTCTCCTTGTACGCACTGCTTTCTTGAAAGACTTGCATATGAAAACAAACTTATTTATAAAACACATAATTTCAGTAAAGCAAATGATTTCATTAATTAATTTCTGCCTACATCAAGGACTGAACCTCCGATATGAAACAAGGAAACATTTCTCCATGCTCCATAACTACTTAAATGGAAAGAAAATGTAAAATCACTGGAGAAACAATACATTGGCCACTTCTAGGGACTACATCTGACATGATGAATCTTTATGGAGCCAGTGATGCTCAACAGAGAACAGCAGCTTTAAAGCACTGCACTTCACGAAAATTAGCTATATGGTTCCAAACTTTTTTCTTTGAGGCAAGAAGAGGATTTCAAATGAGACATCAATCAACATAGAGAAGGTCTCAGAATGGCACCTTGCAATAATACTTCAATCATGCACTCTCAAAACCCAAACATCTGCCTGTTCCTGACCCCATCATACTTACTTTACTAGGGTCCATGCTAAGCTGTACCATCACCCTTCTGACTTGTTGGCCTCAGCAGGTGCCTGTGCTCCCTGGCAGGGCTGGTGTTGTGCACACACTCAGTGCAGCAGCTGCACCCATTGCCTGCCCAAAACCCATTCTGTAGCAGAGCAGCAGCAGTTCACAAGGGAGAGGGGTGGCATGGCCCCCTAGGGAAAAAAGTGTACCTGGAATAAGTCCCAGGCTGGATGAATTTCCCTGAAGGGCTGTGCAAGGGCTGTGTGCCACACATTCAGCCTCCCTGACTGAGAGCATAGTTTGTACATCACATACATTCAGTCTTTCCCACAGATGTTTTCTTTTGTTTTGTTTATGAATTTTTTTCTGAACATTTAAGGATTTTGTGCATTTCTCCAGGAATTCTAGTTGCCTAGCAGTTGTCCTGAGGAAGCTGTTGAGCATCTGGAAATGCTGAATGTCCACACACAGAGCAGTAAACTTTTTTGTACAAATGCAACCATGCTGATGTGTTTGGGTTACCACAATGTAGTTTTTCACATGGGGAGGCAGGCAGTACGGTGCACCTGCATTTGCCTTGTAAGTCATGTAAGTGTCATCTCTGTGGGATACATAATTTTGGTGTGGATAAGGCTATTCATATGACTAGAAGTTCTAGAAGCAGGTATTTGACCCAGAACACCCAAATTCCCTTGGCCAGAGCTTTGTGGCTTTTTTTAGAAGGGCTAGTCTACAACTACTTCATTAGAAATAATATATAGCAAAATCCTAACAAAAAAAAATGAAGGTTATTAATAAGTCAATTAAAGGTGTCAAATGTAAGACACTTAATCTTGGAACAACCTGTTTTTTCCCTTTGCTCTCTTGTTCCTAAGAGCCGATCGCGAATCTTGCCTGAACATATATTTTAACACAGCAAGTGCAGCCAAGGATTTATTAGCTTGAGAAATCAATCTGGCAACTGAGTTTCTCAAGGTTCTATTCCAATTATTGTACCTATTTCAGTTTCCATGCAGAAAAGAATGATCACTGCCATTCCATCAACAGAGACTCCTTTCCTAGACTTTGCATGGAGAAGACAGCACGGTCTGCAGCTGATGATGGCCCCCATCCCTGTATTTCCTGTTAGTCATCACCAGCCTCTTCTGCTGGGCTCTGTCCACACATCATCTGAAACACTGCCTTTACCCTCGGGCCCTGTAATATAAATGGACCAAAACAGAAGGCACAAGCCACAGTCTGTTCACAGAAAAGGGCAGTGAGATACATGGAGCTGAAGTGATTTGCCCAGCATCACACACGGGCTCTAAGGCAAAGACAAATCCTGCATCCAGGCTGCTGGGAGCCCTACACCTCCCAGCCTCCCACACAGCCCACTGGGGCTGTACCTGGCATTGCAGACCCACACTGAGCACTCTGCAACCCAAAGCCACTGCACCTGCAGGCCACCACAGCCAGGCTTCGGCAGGTGGTGAGTGAAGCCTCTCCCTCTTTTCCGTGCTGGCTTCCCACACCTCCCGACTGGGGAGCCCTCCACAACTAATTCATAAGGGTTTGGACTAGGCCCTTTAAAATGAAAGACCAAAATGTGCAGATTTTTAGTGTTGTCTGACTCTCTCTGGTTTTGGAGGCCACACTGCCTCATACACACAATAAGTAGGCTGCTCTCGTATTTTATCTACATTGCACTTTTCCAAACCAGGCAGATTTCTTATCCAGTACTCAATGTCAGCAGAAATAACAAATAACAACCACAATGTTATGAGCCACTTTAACTTCTTTTGACTAAAATGCTATGCCTTTTTCACCAGCATTTAAGTAGTGCTAGGCACATCTTTTTCCTTCTCCCATGGCACATACTGACTACGTGACTCCAGAAAAATGCATTTCATCCATATGAACATGCTGTTTGCTGGGACATGCACACACACACAAACATAGAGAGGAAAGTGTATCCTTAGTCCAATATAAAATGCTTGTTTCAGCATAACAGTTTCCTTCCTCCTCCTTTGTTAGGTCAGGGTAAAAATATAACTCCGGCTTTCCTTACAAAACAGAGTTGTGGTGTTGTTGTTTATCTTAAATTTCCTCTATTTTCTCCTGATCTGTACAATAATCAAGGCTGTCTAGAAATTCAATTTGCTGTCTGATCTACCAGTTAACTTCATGCATTCTCTTTTCTCCATGATGCCTCAATGCACACAAATATCCACTTCCTTAGCTAGACACAGCTCAAAGAAAGGGACTGCACTGACTTGCAGACCCTGAGAGCCACTCTGTCTGGCTAGCCACAGAAGCATCAGGGATGATAAACTGACCCATTAAAGTGGAAAAAAGTTTAGCAAAAAGCTGGCAGGAGGAACTGTGCTTTGGAAGCACAGGCACCTGTGTGCCTCCTGTTTGCTACTGTCATCAAACACCAAGCAATTTCAGGGAAGAGAAGATTGCAGGAGCAAGCTCAGGAAGAGAGGAGGACTGCCAGTAGCATGTGCGGATGCAGAAGCATTCCTAAATAAACACTGTCCTGCATACTTAGTTGGGATGTTGAGGAAAACACCAGCACTTCCAGGGTTAAGCCCTGTAGCAGAAAGTATCTTCATGCTACAAAGGAAGTGAGCTAATTGCTTGTGCCACTATCAAAATGCTGCAATAACATCTGGCTCATCTTCCTTACTAAAGTTCAGTTCCTGAAAAGCCAGGTCAAAAGAGGCAGTCGTGTGGAATCACTGCATAATTATTTTGGTACACAAAGCTGATACTTGTTTCAGTGCTTCCCTGGCACATGTTTTTCTACTCCAGACCTGTCTCAGATGTCAGGGCAGCCCAGAAAGGGGAGCTCTGCAGTCAGTGTGGTGCATTCGCCAACAAGAACCTTCCCCATCCCCACATAAATATTTATCCATATGGGAAAAAATTGCAGTGCAAAATCTGCAAAGACATCTGAGGATGATGCTGTGATGAATGCACTGTCATTCAGAATACACTGTATGTGGTCATTTTTCTTGTCCATTTGCAAACATTGCAGCAGAAGCTTCTTCTCTCTGGGAGAAAATAACTTCAATTATGTGTTCCAAGTTACAGAAATGTGGAGATTATCTTCTTTTCAGAAGGTAGAATTAGCCAAATTTGGAATTGAAAGGAAGCCAGAAACATCTTTCACTGATAGTTACCTTCTCTTCATTTTTTTCCTCCTGCTTCAACTGCATAAAGTTAGTCCTTTCACTTCACTCACCAGAAGTAATCATCAGTTAAAAAGCACTGCAGCATAATTTTTTGTTCAAGGGTTTTACAAAGACCACATTTTTTTTAAAGTTATTGACTGTCCAAAACAATTGCAAACTTTCAGAGCAGGAAATCCAGCATAGCGCCACATCTCTCATGAGTTGTGCTCCCAAGGAAGTATCAAGATTGCCTACAGCTGTAATTCAGTTTATAATTAAGGCCAAGTCTTACAGAGGAGATGCACTAGAAAAAATATTTTCATTCTTGATTTATTTTCCCAGTGAAAGGTTACAGCTGCCAGAGCACATAAAGATTCCTGAAAAGAGGATTCTGCCTGGAATCCTTGCAGCATGCACACTCCTGGGTTTACTCCTGGTCAGAGGATAGCTCATCAAGATTCTCTGAAGAAGCTGCCCTGCATGAGGAGATACCCACTGACAGCCAGTGCCCTCCAGCCCACACCAGAAGACCAGAATTTCAAGTGTTGGGCTGCCAGGAGAGAGGGCTCTTCTGGGACATGCCAGAGTGGAACAAGCCACTCCACATCTGGCTGCCTACCTGCCTACCTGCCCTGCCACCCCACAGCAAACCAGCAATCCAGAATGTGCAGTTCTGCCAGCAGAGCCCTCATTTGTTTAACACTGCCTGGCTTTGAAATAGGACAGTTTTGTAACTGCTTCAAAGCTCTAGAGGATATTTTTCTTTATTTTTAAACTTCATTATTGCAACTGTATCCTCACTTAGCTATCCATGCACATTGCCTGTCTTAATCCTGCTAAGCTCTTAGTTTCAGTGATCTCTTGTGGCATTAAGCTACACAGAATTTGAGTAATAATAACAATAAAAGTATTTTCCTCTGTTTTAACTTCACAGCCTGCAATTTTGCACAATTGTCTCTTTTTTTTTTTTTACACTGTGAAACTGGGATGCAGACAGGTAAGAAGGGGAGGTATCTTGTTGATAGTTTTAAAAGACAGTAGAGCCAGAATGCAAAATCACTACAGAATTGAGAAGTTTCCTGGACTTCTGAAAATCAGGCTGCTCATACTGATGTCTATTTTGACTCACCAGAGCAGAGCTTTTAGCTTACAGTCATGAACCCAAAATCTTGCTTTTTGTGTACTGGTGCTGAATTCAACAGGCTCACCATATATGCACCCTAATTACTCTCTAAAATGGGTTTAACAATATTTCTGTCTTAATTAATCAGTGCCATTGAGCTGTTCAAGCTTCTGCGATACAAGTGACAACAAAGAGACAAAGCATTTTATTAAACATCAAGCATGGTAACAAATGAACATGACAGTTTTGTCCTTGGATTGCTTTATGCTGTTATATGTACACAAACTACGTAGCTTTTCTTGCTATTCTTCATATTCTCACTAGTGTTTTGAATCTGGAAGGGCTGGTTATGTTTGCTAGGTATTATAAAATCTGGATACTCTGTAAACACCACCATCTGCTTCTGGCTTCTGCACTGAGCACGACTGTGTTAAATGACACCTTCCACTGCTATCCTGGCAAGTCCCTGATTCTGCTGGACACTATGGGCTGTTTATATATTCAGGGTTAACAGCAGATGTGCAAGATTTTTATGGAGCACCATTGGCCATTTCTCATTATAAAATACAAAGCAGTGGCTGGTTCTCCAAGTAATAAATTTTTTACGTGTTATCTCAGGAAACAGCAGATTTAAGCTATATTTCACATATAAAATACTACATTTTAATGTCCCATTGGTGCTTAAATGTATATACAGAAACAAATGCGGCAGTGCCTGATCTTGCCTGGGGCCTCTTGGCCCTATCATTACACAAATATGCTTTACTTGTCAAGGCTTATCTCATGTGAAAAGGGGAGCAGGCTGTTTTGTTTTGTGTTTTTCCATTAACCCCACTTATTTTGGTAACAGACATTTTAGACACTTTTTAAAAAGCCAAGAACTCAAGGAACAGCTGGATGGTACTACTGACAGAGAGAATGAGGCACCATTATTACATCCATATGCAAATAAAGAGGCTGTACCATTTTAGCCCTATGTTTTTGGCTGGAAGAGCTCAGTCTGCTCCATAAAATTACATCAGGAGGTCCTATGCTTACTCATCTCTTTGTTTCAGGATCACAGGCTTTATTCTGCTCTAAGTTGCTTGCCTTGCCATATCTCTCTGGGCTCAGTCAAGCACTCTCTTACTCCCATGGATCATCACCAGCAGTAAAGACCCTACAGGCTGCTTATCAACTCCCCTCCTCTTCCCATCACAATCCTGTGGGCTTCCAGGATGGCCTTCAAAGCACTAATTAATTAAGCATTATATTTACTGCTATCAACAGGTCAAAATCTGCATTTCAGAGTAGGAGCCATAACCTTCCATAGGACATAACAGTCTCACAGCTTTGATCCCGAGTTGCACAGCAAACTGCCATGCAAGAGTTTGAATTCACTTCTTGACATCTTGGCTATAGATCCTGGGGTGCACAGTGCATCTACGACTCCTTGCTTGGGCAGGTGATGAGCCTCAAGACTTGTACAGGGTTGCCTCGTGCCAGCCCAAGGTGGCACTACTGAAAGACATCGAGCTGTGGGGGGCTCCAGTGGCAGTGATTGGCACTCCTAGGGCTCATGGTCTCACCACAAACAAAGCCATATTCCCATCTAATAGGACAAACACAGAGGCAAACTTAATAAAAATGGGAATGTGTCAATATTCCTACTGATGAAGAGATGTGTTTGCTGACACAGTGCTCAACTCGCCCAGATGATTCATCACCACAAAGACATGACTGAAAGAAGCACCTTCCATCCAAAGCCTACCCTTCCAGAAGCACCCTTAAAATCCAAAGAAATAATTGAGCTTTGCCCATTCTTAAATTTTTCACTTGCAAGGCCCTTCAGAAAGGCAGAGCTGAACCATTTGCAGAGACACTGAGGGGTGACAGGCGTGTCGGGCTCCCGCACGCAGAGCCCAGGGGCTCCCCAGCACTCCCTTGCCACCATTCCCCCCATCTCGGGATGCCTTTTCTGCTTCCGAGATCAGTTCGTGCCAGAGTTAGAAAGGAGTAGAAAGAGACTTCCAGCTTCTTGTTCAGGCGTTTATTATTTCTTATCTTTTTGTGGCGCGCTCTTCAGTTACAAGGTCTTTTCTCTCTGAGAACACGGCTGGAATGCCCCGAGGGAGTGATCCCCAAGGCCTTATAAAGCCATTTGACCCAATCCAAATCCCAAACGTATGATACTTACAATTCTGTACTAATTATTCTTATTTATCTCTCTAAATTACACTTCTACCTCAAACCGTTCCACCAAATCACCCTGTGCCACCACACAACAGAAGACGGAGTCTATGAAGAAGAAGGAAGAAGCTCAAGTACCACCCAAGATCCTCCATCTTGTCCCTTTTCCAGCCCCTGTCCTAAAAACCCAAACTACATTTTCACACCCTGTGATAAACTAAACTAACATTCTATCAAACCTACAACTCTTCTCTAAGTGTTAAAAGTCCTTTCCATGGGCAAAGGTGAAAGACAGTGTTCTCCTGGGGTCCCAGCAAGGGTCCCGAACCCCCCAAGATGTACATGGGGGTGTTCATGGGGGTTTCTGTCAAGCCCTGGGCTCCAACACCCCCAGAGCTGGGGCTGGACCCGGCGCCTCTGCCCCAGCACCACCTGCCCTGAGGTTCAGCTTCGGCACCCAGCGAGAAAACAGGCGGCCCCAGCTGCAGGGCCTTAGCAGGTCACAAAAACAGAAGTGCCGGGCCATCGCTTGTTTCAAAAGAAAAATAAATCTCACCATTTTAATGGTACTAATTTTGCATGCGAAACTTGCATTCATACTGTATTAACAGTTTAAATATAGCTTTCTTGCCAGAAGCTTGAATAGGCTAGAAAAGATACTTAAAATATGCAAATTGTGTTTCTGTTTTAATACACAAAGAAACCTAAAATCACATCACTTTCCATCACCAAGACAGGTTTTAATATAAGGTTTTTTCATGTGAAAACTCTAACAGCAAACAAATGGTTAACCAAGTGTGTTTAACCCACTATCTGTAGTCTCGCTTTTAGTCAACTGTGACATGGGCCATTACACTTCCCAGGACACCAATGACTTAAATGAAGACTACATATTTTGCTTAACATTAAAAGATTATATATATAAATTACAGTAAAAAAAAAAAAAAAAAGGCTTCTCGGTCTGAAGCGGGTGCTTGGTTCAACATCCATAGCATTGGAGGGTAGGATTCCTGAGCTTTATCCTCAGCAATATTCTTAACCAGTCTGATCCTGCACCCTGCTGTTATAGATGATGTTCATAATGCTTGGCTGTCTCAAGAGAGTTTGAGAGGCTCAATGAATTCTTCATTACAAAATGCTTTGAGATCCTTGAATGAAAGATGCTGAATGAGTACAAATCATGACTATTATGAATTACCTTTACTAGCCAAAATTGTGCCTCCTTTCACTTACATGTGCCTACATTTTGTCTTTTATGATTATAACATCTTCAAAACAAGCAGTGGTCTCCAATCATGCCTTCAGTGGTCTTGTATAAATAAAACTGATAAGAATAATATTTGAAGAAACAGTAGTGTGGTAAAAGCAAATTACATTCCTGCTGGACTCAGAAGCTTCTTCTTTATTTCACAAATGGGAGATTTCTCCATTTTATTCATGCTGCGATCCCAGAACCACCTGCTCTCTTTTCCTTATGTGTACCTGCTTTCATTCTAAGACTTTTCTTGTTTTGCCTTTAACTTTGCACAGGCCATGTTTCTAGAAGAGGTTACTGGAAGGTGCTAAGCCCTTTTAACAAAATGAGCACAAGTTCCTTTGGAAGGAAGACAGGGAGCTCCAAACACGTCAGAGAGCGTTAGCACTGAGTACGATCCTTCATTCGACTTTGAGTCTCTCAGGTAATTGAGACAGGGAAAAGGAGGCAGAAATTTAAGAGACAGTCCAGACATTTGTATTCTCCTCAGGCCATCTTATTGTGCTCACCTCTCAGCCAAAGCGTGCTTCAAGGGTGACAAAAAAATTTCAAAGCTACACCTCTTCCAGTGATGCAAGAGAAAAGAGAACTTGGAAACAATAATGAGAAGATTGCTACTCATCAAAGTCACAGGGTGACCTAATTTGCTTGCACCTCCAGGTCTTGTGGTGAAAGACTATAGAGAAGATTATTTAAGGGATACTGACACAGCTCAAGACAATATATAAGCAGTAAAGATCAGAATTCACCTCATCTCTACCTCAACTAAAGCATCTCGATATTTTATACCTTCTATAAGGATGGTTTTGTTGCTGAATTGCTTTATTGACCTTTAAGAGACTGAAGTTTGACTGCATTTAAAACAACTAATTCTCCTCATGAAGAGCCCTCTGCAGGTATCTGTAGGTCCCCTGGATCTCAGCTCAGCCATCTAACATCACGTCAAGTACCATTTGCAAACACACATTATTTAATTCATGAGGAGCAACCGCCCGGCTGGTCAGTGTTGAGCAGACGACACTGCTACCACCAAACGCTGGCCTCTCTATCTCCAGCCCAAGCAAGGACAAGAGCCTCTTCACAGAATTACCAGGCTGGAGTTGGTCACCACTAGTGATTAAAAAGTTAGAGAACCCATCACCTTCTCTTATATGGAGGTCCCCACCAAGAGCAGGTAGTTTGGTCACAGACACGACACTGCTCACTCACATGAGAGTCTGGGGAAGGGTTTGGCAGCCAGCTCATGGTGCAGCTGCACCCACAAGGCTTTACCTGCACTTGCAGGTGCTACTGTGATGCTGAGCAACATCAGGACAGGACACACTGGCAGTAAGGAGAGAGGTGGTGAAATTAAACAGTGCCATCAGGAGCAGAGGGAATAATATCCAAGAAAAGAAGGAGGAAAGAGTGGAGGGCTACAGCCTCGAGCGAGTGTCATCTTGATAGCCTGAGCACTGCTGCTTTAGAAGAGACTTGTACATGTTTCACTATCAATTACCTCAGGATAATCAGAAATAATATTTTCAGAACAAAGCAGTGCCAAATTCTATACTGCACTTGGAGGAAAAAGGCCAGGGTAAATGCCCGTCATCTAGACTATAATTTATTTCACCCAATGTACTTACAAAAATGATCTCTCATTTGGCTCACAGCAGTAGAAATTTCTCAACAAAGTCATAATTCTCCAGTAATAGAGTCCAGGGCAGTAAAGTATTACTCAAATAAAAGCTCCAAGTCTCCCTTGAAAAACTGTCCCTGCTCAGGAATTTCCCACAATCACAAGGGAGAGAGCTAAGAAAAGGGCAGCAAGAGAAGAGGAATGATTTTTCCTCAGAGAGAACCACAGGTTGAAGACCCAGCACATGCCAACTGGTGGCCAAATCATGGCAGGGAGGCACAGAAGCAGAGGTTATGGGCTATCAAAAAATGCTGCAGGAAGTTTCACCAAGGCTATTCAATATTCAAAGGGTCTCAACCTTTTCCTTGGAATCTGCTGGAACTGAGTTGGAGAGAGTTGGCTGTTCTATTCCTGTTGTGGATCCTATGAATCCTGCTTGGGCAGATGGCAGGGGATGGCCCTTGGAGGAGAAGAGCCATAGGAGCAGAGAGGTGAAGGTCAGATCTGGAATGAGGGCTCTGGAAACGTGGGTAGGGAGGCAGGGGAAAGAGTAAACTAGCATTTAGCAACACAATTGTAGCAATTAAAAAAGGCAGAACGAACTACAAAGGCAAGAGAGAAGGGCTGGTAGGAAGAGGGGAAAACCACTCAGAAGGCAACATGCAGTAAGTGATTTGAGCCAGAGCCCAGCATCAAAGGGGAAGATGGGATGAGGCAGAGAGGAAGGAGAAGAAAGTGCAGCCTGGCTAGGAGCTTCCAGAGCTGGCAAGAGTCCATGCAGAGAGGGCACATGGAGATAGGCACCCACCACAGGGAGAGTGGCTTAGGGAAGGCCAAAGTGCAAAGAAGCTGTATGAAATAGAAGAATGGACTAATAGCACCCTCAGAGAAGGGAGCAAGCAGGAAAGCAAGACCAAAGGAGAGGCATCAGTGTCAGCTGATTTTACTGAATAATTTCCTCTGTACAGAAACTATCCAATGCTATCAAAACCCAGCACTTGCAGTCTATAGGATTGGTCCGATGCTTCCAGACACACACACACATCTGTGTCTCTGTGTGTGTGTTTTTGATGGGGCAATAAGCACCCAGGGCAGAGTACTACACCCTTAGTGTCACTTTTGACTCCCTCATGGAAGTGGTGTATGGGATTTCAATGTTACATGATCCTCCTTTCCACTTCCCCTGCTACATGCAGTGTGTGATCCCACATTTGTCACAGGCATGCTTTCCAGCCAAAAGGTACTTTTATGGCCATGATGCTTAAGCTAGTAAATGCATAGAGGCTTGTGCTGTGAGGATTGTGCTGTGTGCTACAGAAGTACCTATGGAATAAAGGGTAAGGAGAAGGAATTGTGCCACAGAAGTACCTATGGAATAAAGGGCAAGGAGAAGGAGTTCTGCTTGGTGCTGGAGNCTACATGCAGTGTGTGATCCCACATTTGTCACAGGCATGCTTTCCAGCCAAAAGATACTTTTATGGCCATGATGCTTAAGCTAGTAAATGCATAGAGGCTTGTGCTGTGAGGATTGTGCTGTGTGCTACAGAAGTACCTATGGAATAAAGGGCAAGGAGAAGGAGTTCTGCTTGGTGCTGGAGCCAGAAGGGAATATGGGATTCCCTAGATTCAGAGCTTTTCTGCTGCTTCTCCTCATCCTCTGCTTTCCCATCAGCCTCTCAAAAAGCCCCAGGATCTTGGCAGCCAAACCAGGCTGTGTACTAAGGGAGGGAATCTAAATTCCCCAGCTGCAGCCTCTCGGGCTGCTGCCATCCTGAGGGCACAGTCAGTGTACTGACATACAGACCTAATGATCTACGCTGCTCAAGGCATCAAATGCTTGAAGAAACTCACCCTGCTCAGAAGGCCACACTCAAGCTGTATTTCTGTGGTATCTTTTGTGTGAGGCTGGGACTGACTCTGAGGAGGTCAAGAAGAGCCTGATGGCTCAATAAATGAGACACTTGGGAGAGTTAGTCGAACTGACAGCTCAACAAGATCCATGTTTAGTTGTCAAAACATTCCTCCACGTACAGAGATGCAGCTAAGAAGGCTGTCCACATCCATCCTGGGCTGGAGACAGGCTTATCTCACTAATTGGTTGAGCAGTACTTCATGGAGAATGGAGTGAACTGGCAGATGTAGTGGCATGTGCAATTAGAGCTGAGGAGGCTGAGGGCTGTGCCTGGACAAAACACTGTGCCTGGACCATTCTGATGTATTGGAAGGATCACTGTCCACTAACCATTTTGGTGTCCTGTTCAGCCACAACAGCAGCAGCCTCCTGTGTTTTAATGACTGAGCAGCTCGCAGGTTGACTGAGCAAAGGCTGAAGGGGAAAAACAAAGGTGTATATATATATAATTTTGCTGAATTTACTTGAAAACGATGGGCTAGACATTCAGATGGTGCGAATCAGAGTCGCTCCAGGGAACTCGCTGATTTACACAGCAGTGGAGAATCTAGCTCAACATACTAGAGACAGCAATGTACTCAGGTGTACATTGGCTGGTTGAGAGGCACTATTTGAGTCAACAAGGCTGTCCAAACCCAGACCAGACTAACTGCAGGCCCCTGAGCCCTCAGCTGCATTTGTCTCTCACAGAATGTATGACACAGAAAGAAAACTGTGTTCCAGACTGCCAGGCCAAGAGTGAACACTGCAGACAAAGACCCCACTCTCTGAGGATATGGGTGATTGACACCACCTTCCTTACAGGTCAGACTCCAGGGCTTACTTAAAAAATAAAGTTGTAAGTCTCTGTCCCCATCTGTGGGGCACATGTCAGTCTGGCTTTCGTGGGCTCCTGTTACCAACTTCCAGGTCAAGCTAACATGTTTTTCAGGGCCTCCTCTCTCCTGGGTCCTTTTGAGGACCTGGCTCCCTCTTTTAGAGGACCTTCAGAGCAAGCATGGCTCCTCCATCTCCTTCCTCATCTACACTTGTTCATAAGAGCCATGCAAATTTCAACAGCATGTCCAGAGAAACAGTTGAGAACATCAAGCACTTTACAGACTCCTTCCTCTTCTTTCTCTCAATACAATGTATTCTCTCCATGCTCCCTTTCTGCCCTTTTGCATCAGTTTTACACTATTAAAGAAGGGACTCAGGCCCCCTCCCTGTGCAGGACCTTCATCTGAAAATCACTCACACACTTTAGAGGGTTTGCAACAGAGAGGATGAGAAAGTGAGGCCAGCAAAGTGCTGGAAGGGATTGCCTGGGGAGAGTCTGTGATTTCCATCACCGAGGCTTTTCAGAGTAGGAACAAACAAATATTTGTGAAGAATAGCTTAGGCAGAGTTGATCCTGTCTCTGAGCAGCAGACAGATCTTCAAGTCTGTTCCAGCTTTACTGTTTATGCTTCTGTGATTGTGATAGCAGTTGTGACATATTCTGAAATGGAGTTGAGCAAAGCCAGCTGAAAGCCCTATGGATCATCTTCAGGGCTGAAGCTGCTTACAGGAAAGGAAGCTCATACGCAGTGTTAAGTTACTTGGTGGTTTTGTTCCAAACACTAAATCAAGGAAAGTTTGTTCAGCAATGGTAAGACAAAGAAGCTGGGTCCTAAGCACACCCTGTCCTGCTTTTATCATCTTCAAAATGCTGGATCTCCAGCTTTGACTCCAGGTGCAAGAGGAGCACATTCAGAGCACCCACTGTATGGGCAGTAAATATTTGTGTTAGACAAACAGTCGGCTTCTTTTGTCCTAGTCCTCAGGAATGCCCATCTGGCAGTCGGTGCTGAATCTCTATTAAAACCTCCCAGAAGCTAGACAGGATGCAGTGAGTCTGGCCAGGAGCATGGAAATGGCAGGCAAAAAGCATTCAGAAAATCATCATAGGTGCCCCAGACTGCAGGATGCTCCACGTGCCTGTTGTGCAAAAACCCACGTGAGTCCGCTGTGGATTGAAGGAAAGAAGTTACTCCAGAAACATCGATGCCAGCTCTCCCTGCAATACCACCTTCTGGGGAAAACAAACGGTAGGGGAGCTCTCTAATCTACTCATCGCAAAGTCTTTATGCCACAAGACAGTGTTTACTAGCTGGTACCAGACAACATTCAAGCAAGAACAGAAAGTCACTTTCCCAACGCTCCTTGTGAATTGCTCCCATCTGTGCAAGAGAGCAATCCAAAGCCCTTATGCCCACGACAGCGCTGCAATCACACGCTTCGTGTTTTACACCCAAAATAGCGCCAGTCAGACCACGGTGAGGCTCACACATCCCATGCAGCTGCGCTGATGAAGAGGAGCCACTGGAAGCGGTTCTGGAGGCCTGGGTTGCTAGGGAACGTGGCAAAGCCGCTGCAGATTTCCCCGCCGCTCGCCGGCTCTTTCCCCTGTTCCCATCTCGCTCGCGCTGTGCCAGTGCCTTCTCCCCGAGAGTGCCGCTCTTCCCGTCTGAAGTGTGCAAAAACAAATCTGCCGGCAACAATGGAGCACGATTGCACGGCATGTGTTCCTGAGGAAAGAAATTGCTCTAGCCTTTGATTTTCAAAGGCAGCCAACTGACGGGTTGGGAAAAAAATCCATTCTCACCATTTTCTCCATGTCTGTGTGTTATTTCATCCCACCTGTGCTACGGTTAAGGGTGGGTGGCAAGCCCAGGTGGCACAACTCAACAAGCTGACTTTGTGGGAGCTGTGTCAGCTTGCAGATGGCAAAACTTGTGCCCTGAGTGTCACACCGTGTCCCCTGTACCCCTTCACTTCCCTTAATGTGCTGCTCTTAGGGAGGTGGCTGCAGGAGCCAGCACAGCTCTGCAAATGTGGCTGGGCACTGTACGGTGCTCCCACTGCTCCAGCGGCCAGCAGGGCTCATGGAAAAGGGCTCACAAGCAAAGGAAGAGCTACCAGAGAGCTGGGAGGGAAGGGAAAAGAAATTTCCGCCTTCTTAAAGAAGAGCTGGGAGAAGGAGAGACTAGTGGCCAAGGCTGAAACATAAGGCTTTCCAGTATTAATCAATCTTTAAACAATTTAACTGAATGATTAGGAAATGCAATGCTCCCTACTGAGGCATTAGAGATTTATATTTAGATGTTAGGTGTTTTTTTCCACCCTGTATTATTTTTAGCTACTCATTGATGCTGGGCTGGTGGTGGCTGTTGTTGGATCGATGAGGCTCTCCTGTGATGGCAGCTGGGTGAAATATGCCAATAGGAAGTGGGATATCATTCACGCTAGGATTCTCTGTCTGCATGAGAAGATAGTGGGACAGCAGAGCAGTGGCTGGTTCCCCAGACTTGTAGTCACATACCGAGGCTGCAGGCCTGGACAAATGTCCTTCAATACCAAGAGGGACTTAATTAAACCCTAAAAGTAGCAGAGAGGAGACACTTAACAAGCCTGTGTAACTAAGAAATAGCAAGAGAGAAAAGATTTGGAAGTGAGTTTGAGAGATTGCTTAAAAACCCCTTTTATTCCAAGAAGGAATAAAATAAAGTACGTGTTTGACCTATTAGAGACATTAATTCTGGAGACAGAGGAAGAAGCATTTCATTTTCCTAGTAACAGCACACCACAAATCCTGGGTGTCCACAGTATTTGTACTCATAACACTCCTTGGACAAGGGGAAATTCACATGATCACCAGGGCAGCCCAGAGCTGCAATTTCTATCCACTGCACGGTTGCATCTTCCAGAAGAACCTGACCATGAAATGTAAACCAATAAAATACCAAATATTATGTCCAAAGACTAATTTCTTCTTCACTCCAGGTAATTTGTAATTAGACTGCTTTGAGATAGGAGGATTTATGTTTCTTCCTAAGAACAGAGCCTCTTACGCAGAGTAACAGCATGATCTCTTATCTCATGACAGGCCAGGCAAGGATGGTCAAGGTCTCATCTTGAACTTCGCTCAGCAGCACAGCAGCAGGACACTAATATGCAAATATCTTCCATGGAGTTGTGTTATGTATCACGTGTCAAACTCTCCACAAACAAGGACGAGTTCCATTTTATGAGGGAATACAAAAAGCTGAATGCAAATGCATGTCTGTATATCAGCATTCCTATACAGAAATTGCCTTGCACCTCTGTGTCATCCTGCAGAGATCGTGGACGTTAAAAATGAGAAATAGTGCCAGCATCGCCTAGAGAAATTGTGTGAATGCTACCATCCCACCTTCATTTCCCCTTTAATCTACATTTCAAAAATTATATTTACCTGCAGACACATGCTAGGTTGATATGTCAGGCACACTTATTCTTCAGTTCAAGCCATATGGCTCTAATAATAGTGGCTAATAAAGGAAGAATATGTTTTCACTTGTAATTTTTCAAATCTCATCAAAAAACAGTACAACAGAGAACACTGCAGACTGCAGCACAGCCCATGTGCTCAGTCACATTTTGCACTGCTCTGCACTTGTTCTGCTAATGGCCCTTAATTAATATTCACAACCAACTCAGTATCAAGTGCAAAAAGAAAGTGGTACAACTCTGTTTGCAGAAATGGTATCTTAAATTCAAACAAACAGTGCAATTGCAAGTTTATTAAGAGTGCATTTGGAATCAGAGCCCTGCAGCAGACTTTGGAAATAGGAAGGAACAGAGGACATCAAGTTATCTAATGGGCTTTTGGCAATCATTTTACATCACAAATAAATTTTCCGGTAATACAGAGACAAATGCTCAAAGTCAACCTTGACATCTTGGTCTTGGCATATCCCAATAACCTCTGTAGCTAAAATCATCCATTGGGCACTTCCAGGAAAGATAGGCACTAGGTTTCTCACAGAGGAAAATCAGCAAGTAGCAACCATAGCTAACTTAATCAAGCTTAATGGAAACAAAGGGTTGGACTGGTATTAACACCCTGGTCTAGCAGTAGGGGATTTCCAACTAATTTATTGTGGAAAAAAGTATCATTCATAAAGTCATCCATAGAGTACATACTGCAACAGAGCATTTAATATAATAGCCTGGTATCATCTGACCCCAGATGAAAGAGTAAGAGGATATATTTACACTGCACATGACTCCTGCCTCCAAGAATGCACCTCGAGGCAGCAGCAACGTGATCTTTCAGGCAGTGGTGTCCTTAGCCTGCCACAACTCCTGTGCCAATCTGCCACAAAAGCAGAGGTGTGTGCAGCAGAGGCTTGCTGAGGGGAGCCGGAGCATGGATAGCAATCCAGCACGCCTTGTCCCAGCTCTGTGGCTCTCGCTGTCTTCCAGCTGCCTCCCACAATTCTGAATGAGCCTGAAGGCCAAGCAAAGTCTTCCAGGTGACTTTTTGCTTATGGAAGAGAAACCCAACAAGCCAAAGAGAGGCTGAGCTGGCAGCTGCACAACGAGCTGCAGCAGACGGGTGTCCTTGAAGAGCCCAGCAATGTGCACGCGGCCAGAGAGAACACACAGAGTCAAGAGTCACAGCTGATCTCTGGGCTGAGCTAAAACCATGTCCTCTGAACCCAAGAAATCCACAATTTCTGAGAGCCCTGAAGACAGGCTTTCTCCGAGGGCCAGAGGCAAGGCATAAGGTCATGTCATTGGCATAGTTTTCAATTAAAAGTCGAGACATCAAGCCTAACTCAGCACTTAGAGAGGTTATTCCAGAGGGCCTATGGGACACAATCTCCACTGAGGCCCATGTCATGAGTCCGACTTGACTGTACATAAACACACTTGAGGAGACAGTCCTTTTCTCTAGGGGCTTCAGAATAAATAGGACCAATTTTCTTATTAGGTATTTGTCTAATTGCTCAGGGTGTCATAAATTTCAGTGCAGCACTAAACATTAATTCTCATCTTACTTCCATGCTTATTGTCTCAGTTCTTTGGGAGTTGAAGTCTTATTTTTCACCTCATGGGTTAGGAGACCAAAAGACAGTAGCAAAGGAAAGAATAACAAAACCATCTGCCTTCTCAAGCAACTGTCAGTTGTCTCTCCTCATTCAGGGAATCCAGCTGTTTGCTGTACATGCATATTCCTTTAAACACAGATAAATTTCCATCTCTGACAGAGATATTTTGCACAAAGTTAATGCCAGAAGCTTACATTCTTCCTTTAGGGGTGAGATCTCTTGATACACACGACCGCTACTGAAAAGCATCCAGCTGGGGATACCTTTTGTTAACATCACAGAGAGAATCATGAAGAAGCCAAGCCTTCTGAAATTGGCAAGGGGGGGGGGGGAAGGGGGGGAATCAAGTTGCTAATAATCTAAATGGCTCATTTCAAATTATGTATTTTTAGTCCATGATCTATTTTTTCTCTTATCAGCAGCTTTTGAATTTTCAGACCAGAGCCCCGCCAACACCTGCTCTCTCTGCTCAGTGAGTACTAGTGCTAGCACATAGTACTAGCTCTAGTATGAGAACGAGCTGATGCACAGTTCACGGCTGTCTCCACTTTGCATCCCATGCACTCTCCCAAAGCTGGCTGCTGTATTTTCAGCGACCTGAGAAGGAATACTTGTTCTCTTCGTAATTAGGATTCACAGTAAATGTGGGAAGCGAAGCAAAAAGAACACAATGTTCAAAGCTGCCACTCATGGTTAAATAATTAGTCAATATTACGCTCAAATGCTGCCTCCAGTGTTCATGCCAATCTGTACAGGGAGACATTTGTCCTTACATTACTTTGGCGCCTCGTTTCAGTAATTTCTATAAGCTGGCAGTCTGGCCTCAACAGAGAATGGGTCACACCACTTCTAATTCAGATAGATTACTAAATACAAGTAAGAATGGTGAGAGATTAAAGGTGGTGAGGGGTTAACAAAGCTTTGGTAAAGTAAGAGATGCAAGAAATCCTTTCACCTGATTTTTATAAAGTGGGCCTTGTCTAAAAACAAGAGGCTAATTAGCTGATAACTAATGCAGAACCATAATCCTGTTATGCCTACAAGTTTTGCTATAGCTACACACAGAGGAGCACTATTGGTTCCCAATGAGAGGGGATTTGGTTGCTTTTCCTCACTGCATAGGAACTCACTTCTTTGCACAGTGATACTGTGGGTCCTGGTGGGATTTTGAAATGCTTCCCCCAGTCTGGAAACTGCTGTCTGCTGGGACACTGCTCTGTCTCCATGTTCATGTTGTGCCTCCATTGCAACCTTCATCATGGCTGTATTTTTCCCCACAGCACTTGTGTGTGCTAGAAGGATTTCCTGACAAGAGGAGTTGTGATGGCTTATAGCTGATCTAGAGCTGAACTTGATTCTTTTGGAGTGCTAGGTGATGCCTGAATGAATGCCTCTGCTTGTCTAAATAGGCTAACTTAGAAAGAAAGCACAAAGGATTTCATGAGCAATAGGAACAAGTACAGACCAACTCCTGGAATGTTCCTGCGTCACCTGCACAGCCATTCTAAAAGTCTTCCGTCAAAGGAATGGAGACTGTGTCAACATTTAGCTTAATTGCCTAGCAGCTGCCTGGCTCCTACCTAGTTAGGCTGAGGAAGTTTCACTTACTTCCACCTTATGCCACCCAAAGGCATGAGTACTACAGATGTGAATTTTCACTCTGTTGTAAAAGAGAAGCAGGAAGAAAAGCCAGCACCCCTTCCAGCTCTGCTGAACCTTGAAGTTCTGCCAGGAAGCTGTCCACAGGGAACAATATTAGGATCTTAGTAAAAATCTTCTTCCAATGCTTTTCACCAAGACTGAACTCAGTAAGGGTCAATAAAACAGCCACACACCACAGATAAGGCAACAAATGGTGATCTGCAACAAGCCCAACCTAACATCAGCTCTTTTTCATAACATTGGCTGCCCCTGGAAAGGAGACATTTCCTCCTGATCTTTGCCTGGTGCAGAGATTACTCTGACTTGGGCTACCAAAAGCATCACTAATAAAACCAAGAGCATCACTGCTAAAACCAAGAGCATGTCTCACAAGCAGGCCCTGCCAATGCATCCAGCCAGCTAAGTACCATTCTAATTTACCAGATGTCTGCTGGATGTGGAGACAAAGGAGCACTGTGGCAGGGCCCAGACACCCTGCCCAGCCTTTACCACCATGTGAAAGAGGGGAGACAGCAGAAACACTGATAAGAGAACTCTGAAATGATTCATTTTGTCTGAGTTTTACTATGCATGCCTGATAGTGACTTCATTAATCAGATAGCTCACATCTGGATTGCCACTCTCCCCTGGCTGCTTCATCCCTCCACACTGCTTGCTGGGGAAAAGACAGTGAGATGGGATCCAAATTAGAAACTATTTATGATTATTGAAGTAGAGGGGAAATTGCTTTTCTTCCCCTTCTTCCCCTATTCTGAAACATCCCTCCCAGGGAAATTTGTGCTAAGTCCTTGTGAACAAACACATGGAGAGTAAGAGAACAGGGTCCATATGCACCAGCAACCAAAAATAAACTGAAGTCTGAAATCCACACAGTCAAGTGGATTCACAATGTCTACCTCTACGCCACAGTAACAGATGGTCAGTGAACTGTTGCAAGACAGACCAAGACTAGTTAAACAGATGGGCAGTATTATTTTTATACTGGATTATAAGTGAATATTTAAGTTTCCACTAGGTTATCTGAAATGCCATCAAAGAAGCACAAACAATACCATCCAGCCAAAACCAAATTCCATTAAAGCTTCTGCCCAAGGAAGGTACTGAGCTTCTTATGGCTTTCTGCTGATGGTGCTAGGAACTGTGGCAAAACCTCCAGGGTTCAGAAGGATGGCCCAAGGCTGCACACCCTCTGGAAGCCCTGCTGGGATAGCCCAAGGCTGCACAGCTCTGGAAGCCCCTCTGGAAGCCCTGCTGCTGCCGAGGACAGCTGGAGCGTTTGCTGTGCCGTGGCAGCCCCGCAGAGCTCTGTCCAATGCTGAAAGAGCTGTGGCAGCAGCAGCGACATGTGAGCCACAGGCCTCCTGTGAGTGCATCCTCTCCTCTCTCTTCCTTTAGCAGATTTTGTCCCTGTAATTCATTCACAAAGCAGTTGGACTCCACAGCTCAATTCGTGCTGGGTGGACTGAAGCAGCAGCATTACAGAGGGGGAAAGGGAAATGGGGCATTTTAGAAAAGACGTGCTTTTGAAAGACTTGTCCATGCTATGGGAATGCATGAGAAAGACCAGAGACACAATCTGACTTTTCAGACTTTTCTCCATTTGCAGCCTGCATTACTTTTCTTGCAAATCTCTCACCCACAGGCACATTGGGCAGAAGCACTTTCCCCTTCTCTGGGTTTAAGCAGAACATGTGGGTTGACAAGAGGGCAGGACAGACTAAAAAAGTTAATTAGCAGCTCACAGTACCTTAAATCACATTCAAACACCTAACCCAACATTTGCTGAAGACACTGACACATCTCACTGCCAGATATCTCAAAGGAACCGGGTTTTTAAAAAACTACTGAAAACCCTCAGACAATTTGAGCAGCCCACTCTTTTCAAGGCGGGCAGAATAGTACTGGAGACAGTCACATTCACCTACTTGCAGAAGTGTGAAGTTCTGTAAGTGCCCACAAACTGAAAGAATCATTCTCCTGTCCACAAGATACCTGGCTCACATTTGCCCTACACTTTTTTTTAGCAATTCCTGCAGTGGGCAGGTGTAGATTAGTTAGCCTCCACTTCAAACCCATTTTTTACAACCAGAGTGATGCACAAAGGTTTCAAGTGTGACTATGACTCAGGCTCCCCTTCAGCATGACTGCTGCAATCAGATGTGGTCACAATTGTTGGATCAGTGCTTGGTTTTGAAATTCACCATCCAAATCCATTTCTTACATTTCAAAGTGACCATTATCTTCTCACTGTTTGAAATATTGCTGACTATTGCTATGAAGCTGCAGGGGTTTCCCTGCAAGCCTCAGAAGAGCTTGTACTTGCACTTCTTTATAAAGAAGTTTCACTTTGTGGCTGCACTATCTGTCCAGCTGCCATCAGAAAATAGTGCTAAAGAAAAATGAAACTCTCTTTGCAAGTATTTATTCCTAATTTACTAAGGCTAACAGTGACAAAACCCAAAAAAGTTGTCATTGAAACATTTCATTTACCTAACAGCTTGAAATCTCCAGGCTGAAGATTATGTGCACGCACATGCCTGTGTGTTAGGTCTTCAAATAAAGAAAATATAAAAGCTTTGCGGTTCAGCCACTGGGAGACTTTCAAGCATTCACAGCTTCATCTCTTTGCACATGAAATGTTAATGGGGCAACCATGCAGGGCTGGCTCCACAGATAATTGTTCAGGTAACAGTGGCTTTGTGATACCTATCACTGGGTTCCAGAGGTGAGGGGGCCTGTCTTGCTTCATAGTGGATGACTTCTAGTCAGCATGTCACCTTCTCCAGTCAGTTCAGGAGTTCATTACATCTAGATAACACCCTTTTTTCTCTCTGGCACTTGTTTATTAATGCTGCACACAACGTGGTGATTCATCAGGGAAGATGAAGTGATGTTCTGCAGCAGGCAGACAGCCTCCAGTGGATCCACTGCCCTGGTTGAAGTTCACCACAGGGCTTTAATTTCATTCAATTATTTACTGCAATTCCTGAAAGTCCAGTGCTTTTACAAAACAAGGTAATGGCACCTGACAGAGATTCAGGGTTTGTCAAAATAAGTCTGATTTGTTCATTGTGTAAGCAACATTAGAAGTTTGGAAGTTTAGCATTAAGCCTTCAGTTATTAAAATGGCATTTTTAAATAGGCATGACTAGAGAGAAATTTGCTGAACACGTTGTTAGTGTGCCTGATAACCAGCACAGGGCAGCAGTGTACACTGTGTTCTCTGTGCTGTGCCACACACAGGGCAGCAACCTACTGCAGCTCTCAGGCCAAGGGTTTGAGTTCAGGGCTCTCTGCTGTGGCAATTGTGTTTCCTGAGACCCTTTAGCAATGACACAGAAAAGGCTTTGTAGTTTTGCTCAGTAGTTTAAAATAATCCAACTGAGGAATTGGCAATACCAAAACCACGTGCAAATGTAGTAAAGGCTTTAGGCCTGATGTACCAGAGGTCAATGTTGTGAAATGTTTCGCACTAAACTTATATTATTTCTTTCCCTTGGGCAAGCTTGCAACATCCCAATTCCACTCCTTCAGTCTGAATCTTTTTAACATATCCTCTCCATGCTCTGCTTTGGATACTAGAGAAAAGAGTTAGTGGGACAACAAGACCATGATTTTTCAAAAATTTAATCCCAGGTATATAGTATACATATGTATAACATATACAATATACACAAATACAGTATAGCTATAAAAACACACACCCACCTGTAAGGCACGTAGGTCATGAATCTGGGCAACTCCATGAACCAAATTGGAAGTGCCACAACAACAGTGTTTAAAAGATGGAGTCACTTGTCTTTGGGCCTAATACCAGTGCAGGAAATTTCACCTTGGGTCTGCATTTCCAAACTCATCTCAGAGGACAAGAGCATTTAGGCACTGGAGCTGGGATCCTCTGAGACAGCATGGCAAAGAGGAAAGGAAAGCTGTGCGCTCTGGACACAGAAAAGTCAGCACTGCTGGTTTTTTGACTAAGTGTATGCACGTTTTATGGGAGCGTTGGTCAAGTATCATCTGCAGGGAGACTGAAAAATACAAGGACACTTAAAGGACCTCTGATGCGACTCAATTTACTTCAGGGGAAAAAAAAATGGTTCTTACTATATCATAGGTTAAATTTTGGCTCAGCCAGAGGCTGTGGGAGTTTAGCCAAAGCCAGGTTTTGAAAATGTAATTTCTCTTCAGAGACCAGCACAACCTAGTACTGGATTTACCTCACAGTCTGATTTTATCTCTGCAGAATGGGGCTTTTTTGGTGGGTAATGCAAGACTGACTGTTCCACTGAATGAACAGCGGAACAAGATACACCAGATAGCTATTGTTATAGCAGAAGATATTAATACTACATTTAATACATTAACATTGTTAAACATACATCTGCAGAACCACCATGCCACAGTTTTAAGTAACATCAGTCTGCTGAAGTTTGGAGGATGAGCAAATCCCTGTTTTTCAAGAATAGGGAATGATACCTAAAACAACTTCAAACAGTTTTAAAACCAGCTAAAATCCATTCCTCTCTGTTAAATAGAACTTTATTCCTGAGACACACTTTCAGATACTATTTTCAATCCAATTTGGAATTTTATGGACCAGCCTGGTGTCAGGGTGGTTGCTACAGCAGTTATACTAGTTGTTACAATTATATCTTCCTTCTACAGAAAACCATAAACCTTCCCACTTGTTGCATAATTCGTTGACTGCCAGTCAATTCGTTGACTGCAAAACAAAGTAAGTGTCAATGAGGGCCACTGGCCTGCACAGAGGATGAGAATGCAAATGGCAACCAGGGAATTCACCAAACAGATTTATGAAGGAGAGTTTATGGGCTGTTATCAAAATGTCCACAAGATTCAAACTTTCCTCAGCAAATAAAATTTGTAATTGTAAAACACCAGTATTGCAATGGAACTTTCCAGTGCAGGATGTGAAGGAGAGAAGGAAACACTGCTGCACTCAGAGAGGTGACACTCGCCCCAACTGCCGCCCTCCAGGTCTTAATTCCCCTTCTCTAACTCCCGTGGTTAAAAGCAGCCCCTGCTTCATGTGGTGACTGGCCTCTTTTCCAGAGGGACTGGAAAATGCTCTGCCTCTCTCAGAGGTGTGAAGAGAAGCTCCTGCTCTGACCAGGAAGAAGGAATATGGACAGAACGCCAGCAAGTTTGTTTCCATCTTCAATTTCTTGGACTACTGCACACTATCAAAAGTCTTTTGCTTCTTCATACCCTGCAGTTCCTCTTCAGCTGAGCTGTGAAGTTGTTTCATCAACAAACTCAATAAAAACTCTCAGTGACAAGCCTACAAGATTTATGATTTTTGTCATCTTTAAATAGACATCATAAAAATATATATATTGTCAAGTTGCTGTGTTCATTTGCTGGGAATTGACACTTACTGATAGCTGCTCGGAAGGGATAATGTGGTGACCTGCTACAGTAACGACCAGATAAGAGCTGGCAGTAAACCAAAAGGGGAAAAGGACTTTAGGTCAAACATTTTCAAACTCACGTGCCTGAAGTCAAGCTTTGAAATGCATCTGTAAACACTAAATGAGAGGTCACCTTTTCTGAACTGCTGCATCCCCTCAGCCCCTATTGAAGTCAAATGCATTGTACTATGGAAAATCATACCTCGGGCTGCTTCTTTAGCAGCCAAATACAGACATGTATTTCTAATGCTGGGTGCCAGAGAGAAAAAATTGGCCTCAAAGGAAAGAAAAATAAGAGGGATTGCAATGTGTTATAGCTGCAGTATCATATTCTCACTGCACAGTTATTTCTAGTGAGAAAGATCAGGTGCTAACTTGTGTTTGCAACACTCAGGCCTGAGGCCTTGATTTTATATTGAAGGAAAAAAAAATCATGCTTTGGCAACAAAAATGAGTATTTCCTTGTTTTAGGGAACAGAGAAGACAAGGTAGCTCAGGTCTCAAACCTTCCCAAATCCACTCCCCAAAGCAGCTCACTGCCCCCTTGCCAGGCCCACATTTGTTCCTATCACACTTGCCATGGAAGAAACATCTTGACAGGGCTGGCTAAGCCTGGGCACCCTCTTAGTACCTTAGTATACCAGCAGGAATTCAGGTCAGGAGCCCAGCAGGTATTTGGTAGCCACACTGGATTCCCAACTAGAAATGGCCTTTGCCAGGAGAAGGGTCTGGAAGGTCATGCCTGACATATGCTCAATCTTGCTTTTCTGATGTGAATAGGATAGAGTCTCCATCCCCCCCACACTTTAAATTCCTAAGATTCAATGAACTGAGGCAATTTGGGTGATACCAAGGCACCTGGCTGTTCCCTCAAGAATGTACATTTTTGGCAGAGAGACATCCAAATTGCTCCTCTCCGCCAGCAGGAAAGACTTTTATCATTCCCTGCTCCTCTCCATGCAAGAAATCAAGAGGGAAAGTGTAGCCAAAAAGGGAAGACAGCTGCAGTGACCTATTAGTTACATCCCTACCTCAAAAGGGAATTTCTGCTCCCTATCCCTCCCATGTTCCCAGAACTGTTGGTCAGCATTACCCCAGCTGTCCAATATTTCCCACTGCTGCAGAACACAAGAATTAGGAAATGACGCCCTGTCCCTAACAAAGGTCACAGAAGCACAGAGCTGGTCTACCACAACTGCCATCCCCAAGGCATCCTTTTTGTAACACCAGAAAAAAGCAGGCAGGGCAGAGGCTGCCCAGCTTGGATGCTGCATTATGGAGGTTATTGCTGTCCTGTGATGGAGCAGAGTTAGGGTGGTGACCACACTGCTAAAATTTTACTTCCAGCACGTGAGTGGCATGTTGGGTGCTAAATGCTTCAGTCTGTCCATGTAACATGACCTGAAATCCAAAGAAACCCATTGGGTCTGAACGTTTCTGCCTAATTTGCTTGGATTGCACCAAACTCTCTCAGTATGACTGTCAGGGCAGGACAGCAGTAACAGGGAGGGAGTGATGGATCCTCACCAAGGACAAAAGCAGATGGTGGATGTGTGAGACTGAAGATAAACACCCGGGGGTGTCCAGTGGTATCCCTGGTCCCAGTTATGACAGTCCAGAGATGTGAACAGAGGTGGTGTTAAAAAGGAGAAGGGTGAGGACAGCAGCAAAGAAGCAAATGAAGCTGCAGACAAGTGAATAAATAATGGATCCTGGGTGTGCAAGCTACAGCCAGATAATCAGCAAGGAAAAGTATAAATGTAGTGAGCAAAGCCAAACCTACTGTAATCAAGATCAAAGACAGTATGCTTTGGTGTGCTGGTTTTGGCTTAATCCGTGACATTTGGACAGTTTCAGAGTAAATGAATTAAGGAGAAGGCAACAACCTTACAGGCTAATTCAGGGATACTGGGAAATTGGTACCAGCACCAGCATGAGTTACTGGCTGAAGAACAACCTGGCCATGTCAAAGCTCAGGGATTAGGCAAGGGACACCTAGGAAGTTAATCTCTCTTGCAGACGGATCACAGGAGCCTGCAAGGCACAGCACTCAGGTATTTCAGCATGACCAACCTGGCCAGCTGCAATCCCATAAGATTTAAAAAAAAGGTGGCTCTTAGTCAATAGATTGAAGGTTGAGAAACCTGTGTGCAAGGCAGATGCCAGAGCCCACAGCCAGTGAAAGTTTTTATGCACCAGAAGACGTGGCCAGACCCAGCTTTGGGCCTGAAATGACTGTGACAGGAGCAGAATATTTTCTCTTTTCAGTGTACTGCTGTTTCCTGCACCATGTGGTTAGAACACTGCAGGTGACACTGCAGCTGAATAGTGACACCACATACCACGAAGATTAACTTCTCATAGCTCTTCTTGGGGCTGAAGACGTGGAATCTGACCTTGGCTTTCATCTGGTCAGTCTTAGATCATTCAACAGGGTTGCTAAATGAGGTGCAGAAATAACAGAATGATTGTCCCTTGCTTGAGACCATTGCAGTCCCTCAAGCTCAGAGCTCGGCTCTAGTAGCCAAACCAAAGTGCAAACCTCATGTCTGTAAAAACTGTCTCACAGGCAATAGGAAACTATGCTTCATTAAACAGCAACTCAGCAGCTTGCACATGTGCTGTGTTTTGTAATGTAACAGATTTAGGAGTAACAGTGTCAAGTTTGGAAAAGTAAAAGTAAGGAAGATTTCTCAAAGCTTTTGACAAGGGAGTTTGCAGTCATTTCCCTGTGGTTTCTCGTTCCTCTCCCACTTAAGAGAAGAGATGCATCCTAGAGCTCTGTCAAAAGCCCTCACAGTCACTCCAGCCTAATTCTGAGCACTGGGTTTCCTAAGTGCTGTCCTATGCAATAACCATTCCAAAGCTGCTTTTGTTTGTGTTAGGCACCAATCCTTAGTGTCCTGCTTTCTTTGTGTCTTCCATTCCTCAGCTCTGCTTTGCTCTGGAGCAAACAGGGCTTCTGGGCTTTTTCAATGTTTGCTCCTCTACTTCAATCTCAGTTTCTGCTTTTTCCAGCTGAAACTTTCTGCTTCCTCTTCTTCATACAGGAAATTTTATCAATGGTTCAGAGGACAACACATTAACCTCTAGAATGACTGCCAAACCAAGACCTTGCTTGCCTATTAACATGCATACACTTTGCTTCTGTCTATAGCCAAGGATTACAAAAACCTGAAAATGCGCATGCTCTTCCATATGCAAGATTTCTCTGCCTTTTATTTGCATTGCATGTGCTGTAAGACAAAAAAGAGAGAATATTTCTTTTGTTCTTCTAAATGCTGCAGGTTCTGCAGTCTTTCTCATAGCCAGCCCTGCAAATCATAGAAAATGCTAATCAAGTGTGCAGCTCTGGAGAAACTGTGCTTCCCTGAGATGAGACTTTTCAAAGGGGATGCAAAACAAAGTGCTTGACTCCCTTGTTACCACTGGTGCCAATACATCCTAATGCCACCCTCTAGGCCAAATCACAATTGTTAATTTTCATTACAAGGCACTGTCTCCTAAGCTCTGGGCATCCCAAAACAGGCAAGAGCAGCTGGGTGCGCTTCTTTTGAAAAGCAGGTGCGCAGGCACAACTTCTGAATGCTGCAAGTATGCAAGAGAAAAATAACATTCCCTTTCTTGGAACTTATTTTCAGCGGTTGAACAATTCACAAAGAGAAACTGTTAGTGCAAACACTCAAAAGGTCAATCTCTAAATAAACAGAGAGAGTGATGAAAGGGGTTAGTTGTTAGTAATGAAGCTGAGATGATCACAAGTCAAAAAAAGCAAAGCAGCAATGAAGTCAGTGCAATGTGAGCATGTTAGAAATTTTGGCAAGATCACATGTGAAGATATGAAAAACAGGAGTTACATTCCCTAGTCTGAAATGGCACATGCCCCCAAAAATTCTTCTTTACTTTTCCCTGGGATTGTCAGTTACTTTTATTCAGTTTAGGAGGATCAACGACCGGTTTTGCACTAGAAATAAACAACAGCTCTCCCCACCTAAATGTTATATTCATACTAAAACAAAGGATGAAAACAGATGTAATTTGCACCTACTACATGAATCTTGTTTTATCTTCATGCCTGAACAGGATTTACCTCCAAACCAGATGAACATTTCTCCCTGACAAAATACCAGCAAACCATGGTGTGTAGTTCACATTAAAAGGAATCTGTACAAAGTCAATTAAGAAAGACAAAAGGCAAACAAACAAACAAACAAAAATTATGACAACATTAGACAAATGATAATAGTTGAAAATACTTAGGGAAACTTTGATGATGTAAATACTGTCTATAGGTTTCCTATTTTACAGTGTTTACTTTTGGGACTTGCTTGTTTACCAGTCATGTGGCAGTGTCACATTGACTATAAATACATACTTTACAGAAAATGCAGAACTGTAGAAGTTAGAGATCAGCTCTGAGGTGAAATTCAAATGTGATTATGTATCCCAGTTAAGGACTGGCTTTCCTATAATGGGCTAAACTCCAAAGATCAGCGCAGTCAAAATTTGGCTCTAAGGTTTGTAGCTTGACCCTAGGTAAACCTCAGGCAGCACCATTTGTGGTTCAAAACAAACAAATAAAAAAATCCCTTGATGTTTCTGAGTCATCACGTTGCATTAGTTCAATTTTCAAAGGTGAATTTGTCTCAGTCAGTCACCAAGCTTTTGGTGGGATTAAAAAGTGCTTTGTGGCTCAAAGGTGATTTGGCACTAAGGACACCACTCCTGTGCAGGGAGGACGTGTGTGAAAACAGCCATGTGTTCACACCACAGAGCCTTGTGCAAGGCTGACAGAGCTGTTTGCAACTGCAACTGCTTGGAGCTGGGCCCCAGCTCCTGAGAACAAGGAGAGCACTTTGGACATTCCTGTGAATATCAAACATTCGCTAAAAGGGCAGGATAAAATCTTTCCTCACACACCAGTAAAACCTCTCTGTCATCTCATATTGTGCTGTATGTCTTGTCCTTTTCCTACTGGCATCCATCCAGGACAGTGTAATTAGAGGACACATGGCATGACAAGAGCAAATGATATGTCAAATACACACAGATCACCAGCCCCAGATGAACAAGCGCCAGTGCCCCCGCACAAGCCAACAGAGGTGCTTAAGAAAGCCAGCAGCTCTGTAGACACTGAATGACAACAGAAAACTCTCCAAAGCAAAGGCTGGGACAAAAACAGCTCACACACTGGTAGGGAAAATAGCAGGTCTCTCAAGAGGCTGATCTATACACAAGGCACCAGCAGATTTGCAAATGACCCCGATAAAGAGAGCAATGGATATATGCAGTGGCCTTCCAGAACACAAGATTGCAAAACATGGTATGTCTAAGAGTCCCTTGGTTTGGGGAAAAAATAAAAAAAAGGAAGGACTGCTGGTATTACTGATCAGGATGCTGAAGACACAGGAAAAGAAATAGCAATGAACTTCTGGAATTCACTACTACTACAACAATATAACCAAGACAAATACTGCTGGACCAACAGAGCATCAAACACGATTTAAGTCTGGCCTTGGTCTTGACCTGTCACTTTTAAGTTAAAACCTGCTCATGCTGCAACAAGGAAAATGCTGAAGGTCAGCTCTGCAAGGTGCTCAGTGCTCTCACCAGAAGCCAGACAGTTGTACAAACTCCTTGTTTGTTAGACTATGCATGAGAGAGAGTTAGAGTGAGAGGGAATATGTGCATTTGTGAATCGGCAAATACTAACTGTGTTGTGGTGGCAAGAGAGGGAAAGCAGGGAGACATCAAACAAGCAGGACTGGTTATGCCTTGAGCTACACTGACAGCTTTTCTTGAGGTTTGCTCTTTCAGTGTCATCCACAGGAGGAATTTCGGGCTTGCTGCATTATCAGGCTGCCCTAGCCTTTTGACTAAGACAAGGCAGGGGATAAACTTACATGCTGTGTGGGCAGCACTGTCCCTTAATAAACAACACAACCAAAGGATTAATTGAGATAATGTTGTACTAAAGGCGGCTGTGACCGCTGGCTGTCCCCTTTCCCTTGTGCTCTGAAACAAGCAGACAAGGCAGCTGCGCTCTGCTGAGCAAACACACACACACTCAAACCCACCCTGTTTGCTCTGCTCACTGCCCCTGCCTGTGCATCCCAGCCAGAGAGGCAATGTCATTCCAAAGCATCACTTGAAAGACATCAGGACTTCAGCTCCTAGGCTCAGTGGTGCCCAGCAGCTCCCAGGAGGACACACAGACACGGTCCCTTCCCTCAGAGATTCTCTGAGAGCCCAGTGAAGCAGGAACCAAGGAAAACCGAGAGACTCACAGAAATTTGGATTCGGCGGTTTGGATGGCCTCACACAAAACCCTGCAAACCTTACAGGTGCCATTACAACTTCCCCTTTTTGGGGGAAGCACAGACCACTGCATGTCAAAACCTCTGGGTTCACTTCCCCCACTTCAACACCACTTTCTCTCTGGACTTGGGCATGCTAATTAACACAAACAAGGTTTGGTTTTTGCATCTGCATGATGGGCACTGCCCTTTCAGAGGCATCCTTACGGTCCTTCACTGCTTGCACAAAGTAATGTCCAGGCTTCTTCCCTTGGGGGAAGATTTAGTGATCCCACCAGAGTTCCTGTGAAAGGAGAATGAGTCACCTGAATTGCTCATGCCTGGGGCAAGCAGTTTGATGGGGGAAACCCCCTCTCACCCCTGGGTGAAACAGCTTATCCACAGTAAACCCCAGGGAAAAGGAAGGTAATACAGGGTCCAAGCTGTCAAATCAAGCTGTCAAATTCTTTGACCAAGTGTGCTAAAGGTTGACATTAGGCCACTCAAGTATAATGTTTTGGTTAAAAACAACTCACTGCACATATTCAGCTGATGGCCGTAGGAGTCAGTCCTCAGTGTTACTACTTTAAACTTCATGAATAGGAGGCAGAAAAGAGCAGAAATCATGGATGTTGAGCCAACACTGAGGACATGGGTAGAACTTTAGAAGTGTTATTACCCAGATGGTATTTGTCTATACACATGTGCTTGCATCTAGGCGTTAATACCCCACTATAGACCTCCAACTAAATGTATGTCAGCAATTACCAACTGCTTCTTTTTGTCAGCTAGGTTTTTGTATTCTTTCTTGTAGTATCACAATTTATGAGTCTTTATGGTTCTTCCAGCACTCAAATCTCTCGAGCTCCTGCCAGTCTACATGTATCCAGTGGCAATCACACAGGTCTGAGGAAAGCAACACATCTTGGCCGAGGAATTGCAGTCTCCTGCAATTCATGCAAAAAAATCAGTGTTGGGGAAGAAAGGCATCTGCAGAACAGCTGAGGCAGATACGAGCTGATATGAAACCATGAGCAATAAACTCTCATCAGTAAAAGCTCAGTGTAGCTGCCTTGCTCACTGTCATCACAATGCTCTGGACCCTGTATACTGACCCTTGTATATATTCATCACTGAGGAGGAGTGAACAGCTGCCTCTTGTGCAGAGCGTAAGAGAAGCAGGAAAAAACCTCTGTCCAAGAAAAACAGAATGTGAGAGTCAGCAAAACCCTTCTGGGAAAAATCAGGAGTAGGGGGCTTGGAAAGAAGGCTTAGGAAGAAATGTATTTCTGTAAAAATGGCCCAATTTCTCAATATTATTTCTGCTTCACATGTGTGAGGATGCATGTTCACAACCAGCTCCTCCTGATACCTGCCTTTGCTGTCTACCTATACTGCTAACAGTCCTTCCTGGTGAGGTTCATATCACTGGTGGTGTCTGTTCAGAGACAGCCCCAATCACCCACAGCCCACTCTGAATGCTATAGCAAACCTCCCCAGAAATGGATGGGTTTCCACCACAGGGTGTCATTTATTTGAGCTGTTCTGTTACAGCACTCCTCTTCCTTCTTCTTTACAAGAACTCATACAGGGATATCTTCCCATATGTGAAGTAAAATCTCTGTTCGCTTAGAAACAATGTCTTACGAAAGAAAGTATTGAAAAATGTTAAGGCTGGTAACCAGCAGGGATAAGGTGTTGATTCCCCTGGAGCTAACCATAAAGTCGCTGTTGTACCAGAAACAGGTTCAGTGTGTAATTGTTTTAGGCAGGCGGGAAATAAGAGAACAGAAAAGGCTACTCTGTGATTTACTCAGTCTCCTAGTTGTTGCTTGAGAACCTCAGATGACAATACTATGTTAGCCTCTGATCTATACTCCCAGCTGTTACTAAATCAACAGAGTTCCTCCAAAGCCAATTACTGCTATAGTGACATCACTCTGGTCAAATACACACACTGCAAAATGAAAATCTGTACATTACAACTCAAGAGCCTTCATAGGATAGCTCAAACTCACTGCTAAAATGTTATTCTATATAAATTCTGTATATGTGCTTCATATATGAGGTGTCGTATCTGCTGTGGCTTTTTTGGATGTCTGCTTGTTTCCATTCCTGGTTTCTCATCTCATTCCAGCAACAGCTGGAATTACTGTACAGAGATAGACTGACTCCAGCTGCAACACAGCTCCTTCCATAAATGAGTTTGTTTTAAAGCCTTCTAAAACCAAATGGGGCATAACGTGGCCACCAAATGTCTGATGAACCATCCCAGACTGAAGACCAAAGGAAACTGGTTGAACAATCCTGAACACTGGGCAACAACATTTACCCTCTTCCTCACTTCCCACATTCTTTGCATCTGGTTCCCCATAAAACATGCAGATGCTTCAGTAACAGGAAAGCTGAGGATATCAGTAGTCATGCCTGATCTCACTGGCCCTTCCCCATGCTTGGCAACAAAATAAAACGGGGACTTAAGCCATGGTGAGGCACTGCATATTTCTGCTCTAAGCACACACTCAGCATGTGGGAGAGTGGGCCACATTCATCCTAAATCCCACCAAAGCCCTTAGATCCAGACAAGGTCACAGCTCTGCACTGCTCCTCACGGAATGTATATACCTTACTTTCCTAATGTTGACTTATTAATAAAACTGTGAGACTTGATTAAACAGCTCATTCTCCACCTCTGAGGGAACCTTTTTTATCTGCCTGGAACAGGTCCTTGCTTTCTGTCTGTCACCAAGGGAGGAGAAAGCCATGGGGTTGCTCCTCATATGAGCCTGGCTGAGTTTTTCCCTCTACGGGTTTGGGGAAATGACCATAATAGCAGAATATTGTCATAAGCTTTTCAGAGGCTTTGTGAAGAATTTAGTTGAGATTCGTAAGAGAGCTCTGACAATATAAAACACTAAATAAATGCTAAAACTTAACTGTTTTTAATAGCCACAGATTTAAGAGAGATCTTTCTTTTATTTCTGTACAAAGGTGCAGAAATATCCTTCATTTCAAATAACCACTGTGCCTGCTGTGAGAGGCTCTGCACATGATTTTCATTGGCTTTCACACAGAAAATAGGAACACTACTTTGCATTTATAGACTTTAAAACTAATTTGCAGACAATCAAGTCTCGAAGCCCCCACTGTGATACAGGAGGTAAACATTCAACCTATTTTGGAGAGGAAACTATGAAGGAAAAAGGTTAAACCACCAAGTCTAAAGCCAGAAAGGAGACATTTGAGAAATCAGGCATGCTAGTAAGGTCTACCTAGATGCACAATTGCTCTCTTGTTCCTCTTACTGAACAGTTAACTCTTCTGCTCTCAAGGTTCTAAACATCAGGGTGCACACGCCATATGGCAGGAGTGGCCACTGCATTTATCTGCATTACCACCATATTTAATCTTCTGCAGATACTTGTGTTGACCACAGAGTGTGCCTAGAATTGCATGAGGCCATTTATTCCATTTTCTAACGTGTGGCAGTAGAAAATTGTTGACGACTAAAAGTTAACCAAACATTTATTTTTAGAACCCAAGTCCAACGTTACAGTGTCTGGACTCATAACTACCCATTTCTCCAGCATTAAGCCACATGAGAAAATTGCTAGAATGATAGTATTTCCAGGGCATATTGAGTCACTGCCCAACATCTAAATTGGGAAATAAAATAATTTCTCAGCAACTGGCAGCACAGTGGGAGGCAAAGCTTGCAGGAACTCGTCTTGTGTTGAAAAATCCAGGTTTTTACTTTAAGACAGGTTCCTCATCACTAAACACAGGGTGTTTTTAATTTCCCAATGATAGAAAAACAATTAGGTTCCATGGTATTGAATTCTTGGCATTATCTAGTATTTAGAACAATTACTAAGCATCACTAGCAGAATTATAATGGTGATAAGAAGGGAGCAGAAACAGCAGCATCATGGAGACTCAGAAACATGTAACGTTTTTTAATCTGATCCATCCTAGAGATGTGCTATGGTCCCTGCCTGGAGGCTCTTTCTGACCAGTCCTTGGAGAAAGATTCCTATGAACCTCAACCCTGCTTACAGCAGGAATTCCCAGCCCAAGTGAGACCACTTTGGCTTGCTTCCTCAATGGCTCATGGGAATGCTAATGTACAAGAGTAAAAAAGTCTCTATGGCAGTGGGTTTTCTGCCTTTTTTCATTTGCATACAATTATTTTTCTCCCTTGGACGTGCAGGCTCCACATAATGAATTTAAGCTTCTGACAAAAGGCTTTCCTAGATCAGGGGAAATACAACTCAGAAGTAATTTGCTGATGGTTGGGATTTGCACACTGAAAGCCACAGATCTCCTGTCCAGGATAGCCTCTCTCTTCAAGAGGAGAAGCTGCCTGCAGCGCCTCACTTAATAATTAACTCCTAAATGGAAGCAGAAGGGTTGATGAGGGTGATGAAGGTTTAGGACTGCATTTCTTTGTATCCTTTCTAAAAGGAGAAACAGATGTTTCCAACCACCACAAATTTCCATTCCACGAATCTCTTGCTCTGGCTGTTACCTTGGGGCAGTGACTTCCAAATGCTGTATTAAGAAACAAACAAATTAATTGTTTTGCTGGAAGGTTCAAGAGAGAGTCTGGGGCAGAGTCAGAGGTTGAACACGCAGCAGCTCAGAAGGCAGAAGACAGCATTGGAAAATCCTATTCTAATACTGCTTTTTTTGCTGGTAATCAGGGTCTCCACGACTGCCAGTTCAATTGGAGAACAGCCCTGGAAATTCTTCTGCTTTGTCAGCGACATGGTCTCAAGCAAAGCCCCGTCTAATCTGTCAAAGTACAGTCTGGATGCTTTCACTAGCATTAATTTGAATTTCTAAACAAACACCAGACCCTACCAACTTGTGTAATAACGGAGAAGTTAATTTTATCTGAGCTATTTGTGTTTCCTCCCCTCTTTTGTCTTTCACTTTAAACAGATGCCATCTTGATTTAAAAACAAAAAAAAGGGGGGGAGGGGGCATTTTTGAGTGCTGCCTGCAGATATGCATTTGTATGCTTTTTCCATCTTTTAACTAACAAACAGGAGGGGAAAAAAAAAGTTAATTTTGCTAGCAGCCTGCTGTGATATAAATAAAAATAATAGGTACATTCACAGATTTTGAACTTTTTACAGCCGCTGCTGCAAAAAGCAATTTTAATTTATAACCATGGATTCTTGCAAAACATATAACGAAGACATAATAAAATGGAATGTTTATCCTGTGCCTCCCATTAGACCTCTTCCGTTCGATGGTTGTAACTAATGACTTGTTTTTCCACTTTTGTATTGGAAGCCTTATTATTGGGCTGCACAGAGCATACCTTATTTGATTTCCTAGCAAGGTCTGCACCTCTCGCTGAAGCCTGCAATTAGATGTTCATGAAATAATATTAAAAAGCTGCATAATCACATCTGTGGTCAAAAATTAAAAAAAAAAAAAAAAGCTAGTAACAAGCCAGCTCTGTTTGTATAATATTATACTGAGTACAATAGACTAATGTTCACTTCAGTGCATGTGTCCTTTTGACTAACAACTTCTATCTGACAACCTTTTTTTGGCAACAGAACACATTGTACTTTTTGGATAATTGACTGTGGAATATAATGTTGTTTATTCAAAAGCAGGTCACACAGAACTGAGCTTCTGAACTTATCCTTCTACCTTTCATATCTTCATGCTGTTTAAATTTATGCTGAATTTCTTTTAATTTGATATGATTTTAATTGCTGTTCTGTATTTATTCAGTAGAAGGTGACCTGATGGTGAAATGGTACAGAAAGGTGGGTGGGAAGCTGAATTCAGATTTGAAAACTAGTTGGACATATTTATTGGTGAGCAACCTCACGAAGAAACAAACACAAGTACATGCACTCCCAACACCCTCTGGTACCTACAGGGCCATGTCTGCCTGCAATACAACTGCATTATTTCTCTGTACTGAAAAATCTACTAGAAAGACTCATCTTTCCAGACCACTTGCTCAGTGATCTGGAAATTCTACAGCAGCAAAAGGCCTAATTTTAAGCCTAAGCCTTGGAGGACAAGAACCCCGAGGGAAAGCGATGTAGAAACACGTAAAAGTTGTGGAAAATCTAGATGACGGGAAATGCAGTTGAGAAAATGGGTTCAGGAGAAAGTTTTAACAGAAGTATTCAAATGAGGTCATGCAAGAATTTATGTATTTCTAAAGCATGTTTTTGGGATGCAGCCTGTGGAAAGAGAGGTCACAAGTAAGTATTGCATAATAGGATGGGGAAAGGATTTTGATGCAGCAAGGAACAGAAAAGAAGCTTTCTAACACAAGCTGAAGAAGGAGATGCAGGACACCTTTCTAACGCTGATCATCAGATCAGGAAAACACAATTGTCACCTGAATCTTTGAGTCTGCAAGATACACATGAAACAGAGGTTTACAAGAATACAAATGTTGCAGGGCACTTCTTCATGGAGATTTCCTCTGTTGGCCAACTTGGACTGCAAAATAAAACCCACCAGGCTTCCTGGTGACAGCCTAGAAGGAATCCACCAGTGGCATATACACAGCAGGAGCTCCCCTGTCCAGTTAGGCCATTTTTCTCTCCATGGAAAAGGCATGAATTTTCACTTTAGGCTCTATCGCAGCAACAACAGAAAAAAAGGTGATTCATTTAATGAACAACAGCTCTCACAAAGCTTGAGGAAACCCCTGAAAAAAAGATTCTTCATGTGTAGGTAAACTAGAGTCTAACTAGGCAATAATAGGATGAAAATTATGATAGCTAATCTGCTGTATATTATAGCTCAGGTGTGGTTCCATTTTACTGATGACTAAACTAATCCTAATAAGTCAGGTTAAGTTACAGTCAACTCACTTGAGGAAATTTTGTTTGTTTAGAAAAAATATTTAATTGGAAGGATGAGTGATACTGACAGTAAGAATAATTCATCTGTCTGTGCTGGTGCTAAACCACACTGTAGAAAATCCTGGCTAATGCTACATTGATCAGCTAATACACAGCAGCTCCACTCTTCTAATTTGTTTTGTGTAGCTGACTTTAGATGGCCCATTTCAATCTGGACTATTTTGAGGAGCCATGTGAAAATAAGTCACTGCCCTATTAATGTGGATAAAGAGGCACATGAATATTACTCTGCTACAAGCAAGACGTAGTTCATCTGATATTTTTTCAGTGGAGACAATACACTGTGTCTGGAACAAAGAAGAAAATGTGACTGGAAAGTTTAGAGGCCTTAAATTAATTCCCTAGACAAAAAGTTGAGGCATCACACTCATAATATCATGTTATGTAACTTGCTGTGGAGCCAGGCAGCTACTAAGTGAAATAGTATGAGTTATAAAAACAAAATATTGTTGTGAAAACAATTTTACAGCTTTATAATTCACTATTATTTTCATTTAAGAACAAAACTGTCAGTGTAATTGCAGATTCTGTTTGCCTTGCAGGAGTTCTTTCAGCCTGCGATAGGAAACCTCTTCTTTTTTTGCAAACTTTTTTTTTTTCCCCCAAAGGCTGCCATTAAATTTACTATATTATGTTTCTTTATAGTTATTCAGAGATAAATCTTAACAGGAAGCCCATTACGTGGAGGCCAAAGTTAGTTTAACACCAAAACATTTATGATCAGTAAATGTAACCATATATTAGCAACTGCTTCATACCATTATTCTTGGATGAAACAAATATCAGCAGACATTATAGACTACTTTGTAATCTTTACAACTGAAAATCTATTTTTGGTGGGATCCTACATGGCTGGCACTGCTCACTGTGAACAATGATAGTTTTCTAACTTGTCTGCTTATTCAAGTACTAGGCTCAAGAGCCTTTCTATGCACAACCATCCCTACTCATGGAAAAATGATTCATCTTTTAAACTGTGTACAGCCCCCTACTCAAAGTGATGCTTCAGTAACAAACCATTACTATTTTATCTGTATATGTGTCATTAAAAACTGCACTAAGACCGCAAATATGCTTGACAGAGGTCAGTGGGGAAAACCACCAAAATATAGGAAGATCCACTCCAAATGACATGGCCAAAATAGGACATCACCCAAAGCATCATCTATGTTGTCACTGTGTTGTGAGCATAGTGACTTCTCTTAACACTGGCATTACCATCAGGTCACAAGCCCAAAGAGTTTCACACCAACAGGGCAGCCAGAGACCTTCTCACCTCAAACAGAAATGCCACCAAACGGCACCAGGATGCTCCATGTCTCCTTGTTCTGCCCAACTCTCCTAATCAATTGCTGCTTAACCTTGGACAAGTTTCTCTACCCTTTCAGGTTCTGGCTCCATTACAATAAACTTGACAATGACACAGAGGTTATCTAACAGAAGAACAGAGCTTCCTCACAAGCTCTGGTGCTTTGGCTTTGAAAGATTAAAGTGTGGTTCAACTTGATTGTATTTTAAAATGGAAGGAATCAGCTCCTCCAGTAATCAGCAGCACCATCACACACAGTAGCCAGAGTCTGCCTGTAAATTAAATGGCACTCACTCTTATGGGTGCTGCTTTCTGTACTGAAAGCTGTAAACCATGTAGCAAGGCCAACCACCCTTGTCTCATCATGCTACAGACCAGGCTGCCCCTTAGAGATCTGAGCTCAGGCAGCCCCAGGGCTCAGGCAAGCCCCACTGCCTGGAAACCAGCCAGCCTCCGTGTCTGATGCTATGTAAGTTTATCCCTTAGGAGCTCAGACACAAAATTCTTATGTTAGCCTGTAACACAGCCCAGCAGGATCTCTCAAGGTAGATACTTGGTTATCAAGAGTTAAACAGCACAGAAACAGAGCCCTTGATTAACTTCAAGGTTGCCCCGTGCCTTATCATGTGTGGAGGCATTGTCCTCAGCTTATTTTAAGAAGGAACAAGAAAGAACATCCAGGTATTATGCCAAAAG
Source organism: Nicator chloris (assembly GCA_013400495.1). Classification (NCBI taxonomy): domain Eukaryota; kingdom Metazoa; phylum Chordata; class Aves; order Passeriformes; family Pycnonotidae; genus Nicator; species Nicator chloris. The sequence continues at coordinate 801,815 of WAAE01018060.1, read as the reverse complement.
CCTCTTTCTCAATTATTCCTCTTATATTTCTAACCCATTGTGGCTGACTAAAGGCTAAAGCTGCAAAAGCTGCATCCTGAAGCTGTAAATTTAAGTTGGTTTTCACTATATGCTGACCTGACTTACTCCCTGTTATCTTTAACTTCAAGGTAATTGTTTGGCAACTCTTTGTTTCACTATTTCAGGAAAACAATTCAAATATATGATTCCTAAGAGAAAAAACTGATTAATTGCTCTGTCATCAACTGGTTCCTGCTAGTATATGGAGTGCTTAAATAATAAAAATATAATACAAAGAACAAAGAGTAAAGTTCTCAAATGAACATGTTAAACACATTTTGAGGCAAGAATTGGGCTCTTTCAAAAGTCTAGAGTATAAACCAGACTGTGTCAGATTCCTGTAGTCAGGCTAAGGACATCATTCTGCAAACACCTCTTTGCATCTCTTGCCAGCTCTTATTCACCTGAAAAAACCCAGAGATTTTCATGCAGAGATTTATAATAACTTGAAGAGGAAAACATCATTCTCAATGCCACCGCACCACAAGTCCTGAGCTTCTCATCTTATTGTTAGACACAACTGCCTTCTTTCCCCTCCTCCTCCTTTTAACAGAAGCAACAGTATTTAATTTAATCCACCCAGAAGCAATGACAGAGTCAGCAGCTGATATACAGCTAGTGCTGGTTAGAACTCTGAATTACTGTTTTGTGAAGAATGTCAACATTTTGACATTTGTTGCTATTCTCAGGGTAGAAAGGAACTGCATATTCATCTGGAAATTTTGAAATGTCACACTGAACTCGTAGATTCAACTCTGAATTTCAGAATTTCACCTTCTATTTCATTTCACAGTAGCTTTCAGTCTTCTTTAATTCATTAAATGCCGAAGTAGAATATTTTAAATAACCCTTTTTAATTTTACTTTGTTTTGCTTTATTTGAGAATATTAAAACCATGGGAAGCCACTGTCCCACACTCACAGAAAAGCGACTTCAGTCATCATTTTACACCGTCTCCCAATTCCATCCATTGAAAATTCTTGATATGTGACTTTTGTGAAGAAGACACTCGGGTGAAGACATAAAATTTTGGGTGAGAAGACACTTTGGGGGAGGCAAGCAATGCAAAGCAAGCTGCCTGACTTTCTCCACAAGTCAAAAGCAACACTAGGAAAGAATATATCCCTGTGACAGCAGGAGGGAATCTGGCAGACTGCTTTTATTCATTTGCAGAGAAGGAAAAACTTCTAGTTGCTAAATTAACAGTGAGAGAATTAGTCTTAGTTCTAACGCAAGTGCCGGAGGTATCTCCTTTATGTGAGTGATGGCAGACTGTAGAAATTATTAAACCAGTACAAGAGAAGTGCATCAGTCATAGCGAAGGGCACTGGAGAGCATACGTTTCTGAGGCAAAGATGAAGCTTCCAAGCAAATGTCTCCATTGCAGGTATTAAATCAGTGGAAAAACTGACAAAAGCTGTGTAAAACGAGAGAACAGCGAGCCGTCAACAGTCCCTTTTGGGCACTGCAAGCTGCATGAGACCATGTCAGGGCTGGGTGCAGCAAGCAGCAAAGAATCACCTCCAGCAGTGCGGAAACCGCGCGGTGGCTGAGGTCCGCTAGTCACGAGCGGCCACCACCACCTGAACCACGCCACAAGCATGAGCTCCTCATTAAATCCTGCTTTACAGTTGTCTCCCCACTCTTCATGGTGCTCACCTGGAAAGGTGTGCAAACCTGAAGGGCTGTTCCAAGAGGAGGCTCCATATGCACTGATGCCTCTAAAGGTGTGAACGGGGATTCTGGGACCCATGGCTGACCACGTTAAGGAACTCGGGCGCTTGTGCCATGTCTGGGAGAACAGACACAGCTACCAAAGGGACACCCAGCAGATATGCAGCAAAGGAACGTGGATTTGGATGCTGTACTAAATCAGTTACAAGACACTTCTGACCTCACCAAATTGGTAAATTGCTCTCAAGAGATCAATGCTTTTGTAAAGATTTCCACCATTTTGTACCAGAGCCACAAAGCTGTCTCAAATGGCTTCAGTGGTACCTAGGCTAGATGTTGAAAATGTGAAGGTCCCTTTAGGAAGGAATGTGCTTCCCAAAGCCTGTGAGTAGAATTAGAGGAATAGCTGGGATCTGAGATCTAGGAAGAACAGATCTCCCAGACTCCCTCAAATACACCAGGAGATACGTGAGGTCCCTAAAAGGTCCACAAATCCACTTGGGAGATATAATAGTGTCTCAAAAATGCTCAAACATGACCAAAACCAGTGAAAGGAACTAGACCTATTTAGAGATATGAGAACTCAACAAGGGTTTTTAGTGTCTTAACCAGTCAAGCACAGAAACATTTGGTGATAGATGAGCTGGTGAGTGGTAGGAGTTTAACAGTCCTCCTCTGGCCACAGGGCAAAGTTCTGGGAATACTCCACATCAGAAACTGGCTTTGTCATATGTCTACTATGGACATCTTGGTGCCAGAAATGAACAAGGTGTCTCTCCCTGATGAGACACCCTGGCCTTGTGTCCTCTGCCCTTTGGGAGAGGAGAAGTTAAAAGAGAGGCTTCAGATTTTGACTTGGTCTGAGCAGGCACAGCAAGAGCATGTGAGGAGCCAAATGATCTCATGAGAACTCTGCTGCTGCTTCTACAGAAGTCCCCACCACCCACCACCCAGAAGAGAAAGCTCCTCCTGAGGCTTTTTGGCTGTTGAAGCACATGAAGGTTTAAATGAGGACATGCACTCCACCAGGTCATTTCCTCACTACGACTTGGGCACTAATGCTAGACAGGGTGCTGCAAAAGACTTAAATGCCCAGAGGCTTCACATGCATGACTCTCACTCTGTACGTGGCCCTAGGACAGAATGCAATGTGGAATTGTGTGTGAGTAAAACTCATTGTTTTCAGCAGGCTTTAAGAACCAGTACAGATTATTTGCTGTTCCCATACCAATCCAGATTTATTTTGGATCAGCAGCGACTTCAACATGATTAGTACACAGCAAAAAACACAGAGCCACAGTGTCATGAATCTCTTCCTAGCCAGAATGCCAAATATAAACCTTCTTTTTTTTTTACCCTTTAAAAACATGAAACAAATTTAATGAAAAATTTTGCCTCTCACAGTGATGGATCATGATATATGTTAGAATTAAGGACCATGAACTCTTAATCTCAGATGGATTTGCTACAACATCCTTAATAATGTGCACATAAACTGTGTTCAAGATTAGGCATGCACTTTGCTGAATAAATTTAGAAATTGTTTGATATTTTAAAATCATTTCCTTACAAGAAGAAAAATTCCTAAAGGTCATCTTACATTTTATGTGGTATGTATTAATGCTTCTTACCCTTTCTGTTTCCTTAACTGAAAGGTCTCAAATCAATGAAAAGGCAAAACACAACCAAATGCAGAATCATGTGTGTGTGTAGAAAAAGACGTTAAAATTCACATGATAGCAAAGTCAAATTACAGTGACAATTCTCCCTAACACATATCTGGCTCTAACACAGCCTTTTTTTTTCCCTTTTAAATAAAATAATTCCCAAAGTTGATTTTATGAATGAGTTATTCTGCAAAAGAAGAGAACAGCATGTGGTAAGGCTGGACAACACTGCTTTAAAGGCAAAGCCTGTCACCAATATGCTACAGAAGATTTTTAAGCTCAAAAGTAAAATAGGTAAGAAAAGAGCTATTTAGCAGGCTGGAAGAGAAAGTTTCTGGAGGGATTTATCATCAAGCAGATGATAGTCTGTTCTGTGGAAGAACTGAAATTATTTTTTATAGAGATACTTATGAAGTATTTCTGCCTGTGTATTTGCAAATGCCACGTGCACACACACACCAACACATATATATAAATATATTTAGGCATACATGAAACCCCAAACTTGAGCTAAATTAAATTGTCCCCCCAGCTTTGTAATGCAAATGAGACTAACAGGCTTGTGCTGTTTGTGGTTCGAGATGATTTGCGTTTCCATAGAGATGCTGACTGAACTACAGTTTTAAAATTTTTAATATATATAAGCCTTACTTGTATCTATAGAAGTCTAAATATGGATCTGCCGTACCTCAGCATTTCCTCAGTGACTCCACTGGAACCACAACAATTTACACCAGTTAAGGCTGTGTGCAAATTTCGTTTCTTTTACTACTTTTCAGTCTAAGCCCTATACCAAGTACCTGCAGAGCTGAGAGTTTATTGCTTCTCTCCCTGCTTCAAAGCTTCTTGTTAAGGAAGAGGAAGAAAAGAGAAAAAGCAGCTTCTTAGCTGCTAGTAGATAGTATTTCAAGGTCTTCTGTAATTTCTTGCCCTCTCTAATCCGCCTTGAGAAATACGTTTGCCTTTCAAAGTTCCCACTGTCAGGAAACCTGGAATTCAGGGAAGACTATCTGTGCTGTTAGAGAAGGAAAGGACAAAGGGACAGGCTTCCTGTCATGCATCAGAAGCTTTTTCTCCTTGCCCTGTGAACACCCACAAACTCAAGAGCATGGATGTGCTCAGATGTGCCAAGGTGGGCTGGGCAGCAAGAGCATCATTGCCTCCCTGTCTCACCCTTTGCGGAACCTCAGCTCGTCATACGCAACGAGAGCCCCACAAAGCTGAAACACCTCTGTCCTCCCAGAGCCACATTAGAGACGTCCCCCAGCAGAAGTGACAAAAGCTAGGCAGGATAAGCTTCGGCAGAGAAACCAGGCAGACCCTCTTTAACTTTCTATTTCACATTGACTTCACTTTGTGAGGCCCAGGCACTTGTTGAAGTGGATGGGGGCCACCCGGTGTACCAACATCGGAGAGCAAAACCAGAGCCGAGCTCTGTGGGGACTCATTTCCATGTGGTTTCAGCGATAAGTGATCTTTGAACACACCAGAGGACAACCTCCGCAATCACACTGAACCACAATCAAAACCAGCCTCTTGTGTATCTCCCATCTGCCTGAGGACAGGCAGGATCAGCTGTTGAACCAGGGATGTCCACAAGCACATGAAGAAGCTCATACCCAACCTCTCACTTTGTCTTGGGAGTGCCCAGGAAAGGCTCCAGTTCAGCGATGCCTTATGGAGGCATGGCCAGTGAGCTCCTTGGGCAAGAACATGTCACAGGGACAAAGCCTCCCTCTCTCCTGTGGGCTGACACCACGCTTCCGTATGTGACACCATCTCACCATTTGAGGCTGATGGTTTTTCTAAGCCCCTGCAGAGGCTCTTTAAAAAGCAGATGAGAATTCCCTGTTTCCAGCCTTTAAGAAGCCATGTGTAGGGCGATCTGCCTCACACTTCTGACAGCACCACTTTAATCCCCACCACCTTTCAGGGAGTGCACCAGACCACATTCAGCCATGTGGCTCTCCCAGGAATGCCAGTGACCACTGGCACCTCTTACCTTCTGCTGCAGGGCGGGCGGCTGCGGGGCCAGCACTGGGTCAGTGATGTAGGTCTTCTTCGTGCCCGGTGGCTGGTAGAGCCCAGGGGCAGCCTGGCCCATGGCATTACTCGCAGGATACGCCGGCTCGGCCTTCCAGGAGCTCTGTGGCACGTAGGGCGCTTCGGAGCCGTTCCTGCCGCCGTACCCTCCGTAGTAGGGGTCCTGGTAGCGGCCCTGCGGAGGCGCGTACCCGTAGGCGGGCTCGGCGGGCCGGCCGGGCGGAGGCGCGTAGCCGTAGTTGGGCCCGTGGGGCTGTGGCGCGCCGTACTGAGGGGCGGCAGGCTGGCGGGACGGCGCGGTGCCGTAGGCCTGGCCGGGCCCCAGGCTGCCATAGTGCCCGGGCTGCGGGCTGGGCGGTTGGTAGTGCGGGCTGGGCTGCGCCGTCCTCACCTGCACGTTGAAGGCCGGGCGGCTCGGCGTGGAGGCCGTGGCGTAGGAGGCCGGCACCGGCTGCGGCTTCAGGGTGCCAACGGGAGTGACCGGGATGGGCGCTGGCTGCCCCGGGCCCTTGGCAGTGGACTTCTTGGTGGCAGTGAGGGGAGGCTGGTTGGGGATGATCATCCGCTTGTGGCCAGTGACAGGAGTGGACACAGATGGGGTGGCAGCAGTGGAGCTGCTTGAGGTCCCAGAGCCCTGGAGAGCAAGGAAAGAGACACAGGGTCAGCAGGAGGGGCCACTCGGGCACTGGGTCGAGCAATGAGGGTGGAAATAGGGGTTTACAGAAACATCTGTGCAGCAACTCAAACTGCTTAGGAAAGCAAGAATAACCTAGGGCCATGCGTTATAGAACGGTAATAGCAACCTTCCCCTGCTCTGACAGAACAGGGACGGCACCGCAGCAGCTGAGCAGAACTGCCGTGCATGGCATTTCATCTCTCCTTGGAGGCTTCTCCTCCGCCTCCAAACAAACAAACAAATAAAAAATGAGACATGCAAAAAAAAAAGGGAGACTCGCTAGAGGATAATTAGGGAAAACCCCATGCATTCCTGTGAAAATAAGGCCGTTTTGAAAAATAAAGAAAATGAGATTATAGTCTCTATGGAGACATGAAACTCCTTGGGTCCCTAGAGCACTTGTAGGGTTCTGCCCCAATACAAGAGCTCCTTCAACTGTACAGGAGGCAGCAGGTTGGGATAGCCTGCAAGCAGGTCCTAGGCTATAAGAATGAACTCTGATCAAAGAAAGTCACTGAGGTGTCCCTACCGTGGCTGTACTGGTTGAAAACCTGGAGTGACTCCAGCAAAGTTAAATGCTACACACGCTTCAATAAAGGGCAGAAAGCAGGTCAGGATTTCCAAGACCTTCAGAAGTCAGCTCCTACCACGGCAGCCATGTAACCCTGCACTGGTGCCCCAGGCACAGCAAAGCTGGGGCAGCCAGGGAAGAGGATCACAGCAAATGCTGCTGCTTCCCGCAATTTGGCCATGGAATAAAGCCTTGGTGCAGTGACGCCGTCTAATAGGCATTGTACATCGTTCAGTCTAATGTACTTGTTTGTCTGGCTTACCTTGCATTTAAATGTTCAAAAACACCAGAGAGTTAAAGACATCTCTGTTAAAGAGCTAACAATGTGAAATAGTTTCTGAAGAATACTGACAAACACTCTGTGTCTTTTCACTAAATCAAAGAAGAGCAATCTTGAATTTCCAGAGTTTAGGATTAGGTAAAATTTCTTGCTTCTCTATTTCCCTTTATTCTAAAAGAGTACCTGAATTTTATGCCTTCTGCAGAAAAATGCATTAGAGTGAAGACATGCAGTTTGACTGCACTTAACACCGTAGTTATATGAGGTTATATCTCATTGAAACTTCCCATACCAGGCTTGATCTCATCCATGATCTGCTTGATAATCTATGAGTTCACAGCAGCCCAAAGGCAGACCAGCTCAGCCTTCACCCATGCCTATGTGCACTCTAAGGCATGTGCCACCTTTAAATGACCAACCTTGTATTTGTCCCCAGGTGTTCCTGCTTTATGCAGGCACCCTGACCTCCACCTACTGCTCCAGCACCCTCTTGCTGGGGAGGGCATGGTAAGGACTCTTCGGGACATGCACAAGGTGTACTGGGGCCAGAGAAATCCTGTGCCTGGTCAGCAGGTGGCGGCAATTAATTGCTGCCAAACCACACAGAGGGGGCTGGGGGAACTTCAGCCACCCTGAGCCTCCAAGGGTTCCAAACTCATCCTCTGGACAGGGTGGGAGAAACTCATCCTCGGAACAGGATGGTTGTGTCCGCCAACATTTGGTAACCACCTCATACAAAGAACAAGACGATAAGTGCGAGCCACTTAGCTTCTAGTGCACAGCCTACAAGCAAGTCTACCCAAGGGATAAGGAAGCTCTACCACCCAACTGGCAGCTCTTCCCTGGTGATGTGCAAATACTTTTTTGCTGATGCACCGGTAAAGACCTCACTCCTGCAATCACACCTTTAGGGCAAACCTCCCACAAGGAAACACTATAAATCAGCAAAAAACTCCAGGCAAATAAGAGCATCAGTCTGTTCTGAGAGGTGTAAAAGGTGTGTATTCAGAGGTGGGGAATAGTAAGGCAGCAAATGTCTGCTGGAGGAAAAAGATCTCGATGTATTCACACCCTGACCTTGCTAACAGATCCATGACAAGGCAGCACATAGACAGATTGAAGAGATTTTGAAACTGAGAGCAAGGAAGAGCTGAAGCATGTCTCAGCTGAACTGCAAGGGCAGAGGCAGGTTAAGGGTCTGTAGCCCTTCATTAATAGTGCTCAATTCTTCTACTTCTGAAACACCTGAAGAGAAGGTGGCACTCCTCCATCCCTGCATCAGAACACAACTGCACCAGCACTCATTGCTAGCAAGAAAACTTGTTTTCTGTCAGAATTGTTCTCCTACATCAGGTTGGCATTTATGCCTGGGAATGCCTGAAACTTTCCAATTTCCTCACCTATTTCATTCTTGTAAATTATAGTAGCTTGTCCACTTACTGTAATGGGATGAAAGGGCCACAATGCAGCACTGTGTAATTACCACCAGAAAAGCTTTTTTTTTTTTTGCATGTGAACAGGTAGAAGGTAGATAATGTTATAACAGCAATGGCCTGTCTGGGGGAGGGGGAAGACCAAACCAAAACAACAGGAGTGAGCCCTTCATCACATTCTGTATTTCTGAACGCAGACTGTGAAAGCAGGTAATGACAGACACTACTAAAGTTCTTCTGACCCTATCTCAAGAACTGGGGGACTTTGATCTTACACATAAACATCCACGTAACGCTTCACTTAATGGGCTGATGACGGTCTCCCGCCTAGACTGGAATACACCTTACGAATGAACGACAAACCCTTCTTCCAAAAAAACCCCAAACCCTCACAATCTGTGTACTAGTACTGAGCAGCTCCTGTGTTTGACACCACAGAGAGTATGAACTGGGAGTATTCCTTCCTGCACCAGAATCCAGTGAAGGAAGGTGGCAATTTGGGGGAGCAGAGCCCAAACTTTGCTATCAACTCCACAGCGAAGGCCCGAGCTAACAAGTACTGGCTGCATTGTGGCATCAAACCACAGGCTGCCTTGAGGAGGAGGAAGTTTGCATCAGTAGGAGTCCCCAGAGGCACCGTGCATGACTCATTCTGAATTCCTCTGAGGGCACTGGGCAAGTGTGTGATGAAAGCTGGGGTTTAGTGGGGGGAGGTGTAAGGCTAGCTGATGTAGTGCAGTAGAGAAATGGGACAGGCTACAGGTAATTTAACACTACTGGAGCATGGGGACACAAGTTGGTTGTAGCTCTTGTGCAAGGGGACAGGTGAGGTATCACCATAAATCCTCTGCCCTTTTGCCTGAGAGACAGAAGGGTGGCCACAGTCCAGCCATGCACTCAAATACGGCCCCAGGTTTAAACCTTAAGATTTCCAATGGATTAAGAAAAAACTTTATAAATTAACAGTAACTATGACAAGATTCTTGCTCTGAGGGTGAGAAATGTGTGGAAGGATGAGAAAAGGGTACTCAGATACCACTAGAAGACAGATTTCAACAGGTGTCTGGAAGGCACTAGGAGGACAGGAGGGATGGATGAGGGTCTAAAGATGCCAGGTAGATGGAGTAATGAACAGAAGGCTGGAAGGGGCTACCTATATCTCTGGGTACAGTCTAGCAAAACAGATGACTGTCACAAATGTTTCATCCAACTGAATCCATGGAACTTCCACCAACACAACGAGGTAGACTCATCCAAAAGCACATCAAAATGACAGCCCAGAAACATGAAAACAAGTAGAAACAGGAGAAAGAAAAAGGAGAAAGACAAAGAGTGAATTCATAGGAGCACAGGCATCCCTTTCTCCAGCAGCTCCTGGACAGCTCATTTCAAAACCATACTGCATTTGCAAGTGATTATCACAGCCAAACACGCTCTCTGACATCCTCTGAGGGCTGTTTTCAGAGGAAGACAGGCTTTCCTCTGCTCGCCATGCCCTGATGAAACTGTCTGACACACTTCGCAAGTGCAAATTAAAACCACGCTACTTACCATCAACCCCTTCTTGCAAATTCATATTTGCAAAGAGAGTAAACTAGAAACCCCAGGTGTTGATAACATAGAGCCGTTAAGAGAAACTAGAGTAGGAAGGAGTTAAATTCAGAACCTCATCTACCACAAGCATTATAATACAAATCTTTTTTTCTTTTAATGGGGAAGCACAAGAGCCTTGTTTAAACACAGATGGAAGTACCTAAATGTACTGCCTCTTCTACAAATGAATTATCCAGCAGTTCAAGTAAAGGTGAACTAATACTGACAAAATCAAGTAAAACTCAATCAAATGTGGGAGGAAAAAAACCCCAAAACACTTCTAAAAAAGTCTACCATGTATAACCATGAGGCATCATTTTGCTTGGCAAATCCTGCTTTGTCTTCTTAAATGCCGAGGAGGTTTATAAACATTTTCAGGAGTTTCCTGTACAAACCATCATAGGAAAAGTCTATGGCATTGTGATAGAGCCACGCTGTCCAAGGGATATGACTGTCAGAGCTGGGTGCCTGGATTCAAAGCTACTCTGGTGGGGAAACCCAAAATCCTAAGGATCTTTGATTCTTCATCCTGTAGAAATTATTTACATAGATCTTAAATGAAATTCAACGTACATCTACAACTAAAAAGTCCTTGCATAGCTACTGGGGATGAAACCTGTTGTTCTACAGAAATTAAGCTCTAGTTCTTTACCACTTGTCAGGGTTAAATCTTAAGAAGAGTATAGAATAATCACAGTCTACAGCATGAGCGTGATTCTATATGATCAGCTGGAATCCATATGAAAAGGACTTCATTCTTTACTTTGCACGTTCGTAGAATTATTTTTATAGAATCCCTTCAGTTACTCAAGTTTCAGAGACTGAATCAAAAATGCCAATACAAAGTTTATCACATTCTATTCAATTCTCCAGACATTTTTTCATAAAGGTACAGTTGAATAGCTTTAGCCCTTTACTTGTAAAATTATCACATATAAAGATACATTACTCCAGCTCAGTGATTTTCAACCTTTATGCTCAGCAGCCCCCAAATATTTCTCAGAAGAGACAAGCTATTTTAGGGAGAAAGTTAATCTATTGACAATAAACACGGCTTTTTCAGTTACCTTTCATTGAATTCTTCTTAGTTACCTTAGGAGAGATCCATGGACCCCCAGGGTTTGCAGAGCAGAGGTTGAGAACCACGGCTCTAGCTGGGGCTGCCTTTTTTGGGCATTTCAGCCACTAATTACTCCAGGATAGGAATGAAACAACTCTTCTTCCTCGAAAGGCAGAAACCTGGCAACTACCAGTGGGCTGAACCCAGGATGCGGTGTTCTCAGGGGGCTGCCAGTTCAACGGGCCACTGCAGCATCTCTCCTCCTAACTCAGCCCCTCTCCTGCATGGTCCACTGACACAAGCTGGGCTGAAACACAGGGCCAGCTCAGGCCACCTGAAATCCTTTAAGTAGCACTCAATGGTGGTGGAAGTTGGAGGCCTGGGTGGGAAGGGCAGCAAATGGCGAAAAATTAACCTGGCTTTTCCTAACACCAGTGATGGGCGTTCACCTTGGCTAGCTGGAGGTGCTTAAAGCTCTCTCTCTGAAATATATCTCCACAGGGTCATTTATCCCATTCTAATATTGAAGCCTAAAACAGCGGAGATGAATCATCCACTGGGGGAATCTACTTCACTCCGCTGACTGTAAAAGAAGCGTAAAAACAGGCAAGACAAGTCACTGAATATTTAGACAGCACAAGTTATTGGAGACAAATTCCACAATAAGCAGGTAATTTTGATGTGACTGTAAGAAGCAGAGATCCCTTTTCCCTGCATTAAGTGCCCTGCCACTCAAGCTCAGCTACAGCAGCACACCAAAGGGATTTCTGAGTGCCAGCAGCTCAGATGATCTGCCAGGATCCTGCAGCACCCTGAAGCCAAGGCGTGACTAAGAGGTTGTGTTGCAAGTTTATTTCTAGAGTATGAAGGGGGCTGACATGAATGGGACACCCATCCCCACCTCCTCTTCCACCTCTGTGCTGAACAGTGGCTCCTACTGGAACTGGAGCTGCTGCTTTTCCAGGAGCAGCATCTGGGTTGAGCCTCCCTTCTGCCTGAGGTAGCAAACCTCAGCTGCCCCTCAGTATGGGAAAGATAACCCCAGAGAAAAACAAAATACTCTGCTTTGAAACCTGGGCCTTTAGGTACCTGAAAATGTGAACAGGCATTTTAGGGGGTTTCCTGATGTGCAGACACCTCTACCTCCTGCTGACTTCAAATTCTGTATTTGAACAAGCTGCTTTGCCAGTGATAATGTACAGCCAAGTTCCTCTGAACCTGTCTTAACCTTTTTCTGTCTGAAATAACATCTGGGTGAAAATGAGAAATCTGGCCTCTCATTTGGGACTTGCAGATGCCTGGAGTCCTGGTAGAGCTCCAGCTGGGCTGCTTCATGTCCAGAGATCTTGAGTGGATGGACTGCTCCCATTTAGCATACCTGATGCATTTTCAATATACAGCATTCCCTGGCCCTCTTTATAAGGTCCAGACAGTCCAAGCACACTGAGGACACATCTTTACAACTCTGCACTGCTGTTATGCTGTGCACACAGCTCAGTTGCTAATACAGATTTCTTTTATGTGTCAAAATGTCCTTAGAACCCAATCCAAAGTTTTGAAGTCTGGTCCAAACCTTAAACCCCTCAGCCAAAACACATTTATAATCAGATGAAGTTTTCCTTTACACTTTTATCATTCTCTCATTTCTAGTCTACAGCTGACAAGTGAGTGTCACGGATGTATGGGCTGTGCAGGGATCAGCAGCCACACTCAGACTTCACAGATGTGGGATTCAATTTGCTGGCTTGATCACCAGAAGCTATCAAGGTACTCAAACAGACTGCTCTCAGGCATTACACCAAAAGAAGAAGAGGAGAAATCTAATAAAGTGTTCATCTCTGGTTCTCAAATGAAGAGAATACCTTGTGAATTCCATAAAGTGTTACAGGAACACAACTGCTTCTGAGCTTTGATCTGTTTTTCAGCTGCCACCACAGGTGGAAAAGGAGTCAACACAGTTGTTAATGTTTCTGTCCATAACCTCTTTTGTACTCCTTGTGATGGCCCATCCTGAAACCATGGGAGATGGTGCACAGAAGAAAAGGTGCTAAGAGTTGACCTCCAATATTTAATCATGGGAAACAGCCTTCCACAACTGATGTGTGCAGTTACACACACCTTGGTTCAGCTTTCAGTGCGGGTGTCAAGTGTTTTAGGCAATCTGGGTTTCCACTTTGCAACACTCCATTAATTCCAAAGAGTCTGAACACATCTGAAAAGTTTGGTCTCCAAAACACAACAGTGTTATGCCAGGGAAGAATTTCCTTCTCCGTTTCATATTTACTTTTTTGTTTACCTAATACTATTGCTACGATGACTACTCTGAGCTTTTTTTATTTGCTTTTCCTTTTCTGATGACTGATCATCTGGTATTTATGAGAAGGACTCTGTGAGAGACCAGTTTAAAAAGATGTGTGAACAGTTGACCTAAATACTTTTAATACTGGTGGACAGTCAAGGCCCGTAATTCTAGCTTAATTCATTGAAAGCCTTAGTTATAATTTTGACTCTTCTATTTAACCAATTCCACTTGAGCACTTCCAATGCAGTAGCAACTTTATCTACAAGAACATCAGATATCAGCATAAGACAGAACTGTCAAAAAGTTACAGAAGATGCCAGTCAAGAGAAGTTAAACATTTTCTGAATTGATCTTGGGATATTTCAGTAATTCCCCACTCTCATCACTAAAATTACATTATTGGCACCCATCTGGATCTGAGGACCATGCAATGGCAGCCCCCTGCACAGATTTAATCAGTGGCACATGGACTCAGCAGTAAATTACATAAAGAGCTGTGCCTTTGGCCACACCAAAAGGCAGAACTACCAAGGACAATCCCAGAAGCAAAGACCACAAAAACTCAGCCCTGCACCATGCGAAGAGAAGTCACCACGAGCACGGAGCACTGAAACAGAGCTCCTTAAGGATCACCTCCTTTAAGTCTTAGCAATGCAGGAATGTCCAAAGCATTTCCATCCACCAAACTTCAAACGGGCTGAACAAATTCCCTTGCTTAATTTAGGCAAATATTGCTAAGCCTGAAAATTGGGAAGCCCCCACCCCCTATAAATAAGAACTTTGGGTAAGCAAAGTATTTTTATGACTTTTGCTATTACTAAGCTAGTAAAACTTAAAGTATCATAATTACAGTGCCCACAGACTTTTTTCCTTCCTTTTATAACTTGCTATTTGTAATGGAAAAGAAGTTCCTGTGCATGACAAATATGGGCAGGTTTGAGGGTTATACCGCCATCCCTGGATGTGCATCATGACTACAAAAAGTGGATTAAGAAGGTATAATGGAAGATGCATGAGTGAGGGAAGAGGTCTGCACGTGTGAGTGACAGGACAAAATTACACATACATGAAGTCTTCTACAATTTATATGGAAAAGTTATCATTTTCTATTGTGTGTTGAACAACAGATACAAAGAACAGTCCAAAACCACTCATTTCCTACTAAATTGCAAAGGAGTTTAAGATTGTTTATAGAGTATACAAACTTTCTTCCTTAGTTCTAGAGAACACTAAAAAAGTGTGCATATGCGCACACAAAAAAATAGAAAATACATATGCACCCAGACACTACTTGGTTTACTTTGTGTTACTTGTTATTTGTTTACGATTCCATTTATTTGCTGCATTGCATTTATAACCTATTTATCTTTTCAAATTCCAAAACTCTATTAAACCAGATTTAAAACATTATCCTACCAGAGGGCATAAACATTTTCGAATGTTAGTATTGTCTCTATTTCCTGTGAAAACCATGTGTTTTCATTCTTCTTTTCTCCCACATTTTAAAGCCTGTGCAAATAGCAGTACAGAAGAGCAGAAGCATCAGTGAACAATTCTGTGTTCATACAACATCTGCTTTCTTATGGTTCACTTGAGGTCCAGAACCCACTGTCATCTGCCAGTATTTTTAGCGGGCTACAAAATGGTTCAAGTTAATAAGTTGAGTGGTTAGCAGCAGGAAAAAACTATACAGCCACACCAAAAAAATCAGAGTCTAATAAAAAAAAAAACAACCCAAACCCATAAAAGACAGGCATATGTGACAGAGAGGTTGTTTTCCTATTAGGTTCATTGTACACCTTTCCAAAAGGCTGATGAGCTCCAACAACAGGTCAAATTTAACAGTTTTCCCAGATGGCTCCTTCTGGGAAGTGGAGTGGAACGTTCCCTCATTTATCCGTCTGCCTGGGTTATCACCACTGCCCAAAATACCTTAATCTTTCCACAGTATCACAGACTCCAAGCACGACGTTGAGAAATCTGATTGGAAAGGTTTTCTTTCACCTGCTGTAGCTTTTAAAATTAGTCTCCAAGTATATAAATACATACACCAAGATACACAGAAACCCCCTACAGCACTTCTAGTCAAAACACCAGGGCAGTACTATAACCAGTCAGAAAAAGTGAAAGAGAGAACATTAATTTATAGCACAAGCAAAAAAGCCATCTGTACCACAGAAATACTTGGCTATGAAACAATACATAAATTCAAGATAATTTTTAAATTCAAGTATTAACTCAGAATAATCACTGTTTCTGCACTATTTTCCTCTTTTCATAGAAAACATAATTACATTAAATGTATGGTAAATAAAGTGTTTACTCAAATAACCCACTGATAAAAATTTAGAATCATAACAGTATCACTGTAAAAAGCCTGTGTAAAGGAATGTCAAATCCATTGCCTCACTAGGCTTCGTTCTGTTGTAAATGGCATTATAAATTAATCCAGTTTTCCTAAATATGCCTTGAGGAAATGAGACCACAAATAGCCATTGTAAGCTTTAATATAAAAAATCCACCAAAAAAAAAAAAAAAAGAACAAACAAAACCCTTCTCTTCATTCTTAACTGGAATACAAGAGCTATGTTTCGAATGATTGATAATGCTGACTAGGTTATATAGTTTGTCCAGAAATGTCAACCTTTTTTGATACAGCTAAGTACTATATTCTAGTTTAATAACAGGCTTTCTCCTTTGCCACACTCCTTTCTGTTCAGTGAGTTTTAGGAAGAAAAAAAAAAGGTTCCTAAACTTCATCACTAATGACCTAATGAGCCCAATTAAGTTATGACTTGTAATTTTTCCCATTTACACTGCTCTTGGACCAAAATAACATCCCAAAACATTTGCTCCACAGCTTGCTGACTGGGTTATCACAATCACAGCTTAGAACCAAAATACTCTTCCATACCCCTCAGTGCCTGAATTACATTTTTTCGAAGTGCTTTATATCAAGCCAGATTCTGATCTCGGTGACAGTGGTGCCAGCTCAAGTGTGTCTATTGACTCCAGCAGATTTACTCCAAACACGCTGGCTGCTGCAGATCTGCATTTGGCCTTCCACTGCCTCTGAATTCACCGGGTTTGTCTCCCCACTGGGAACACAGTAGAGGTTTCTATGTAAACAGTAATGAATCCTACCAACCTGACCTCCTCCAGGTACTAATCGTCCAGCTTTGCTCAAAACTCAACACGCTGGAGATCTTGGCAATTCATCCTGCTGCAGCCTGAATGAAAGCAAATGAAACTTCCAATGGAGATTAAATACAGCCTGCACTGGACTAAACCTCAGCACCTCCAAGGACTTAGCTCAGTCTGTCCCAGTAGCAGCACTTCAGCTGTGCACCCTGACCTGTGCACCCAGCTACGAACTCTTCTGCATTAGGAACTGAACCCAAGTGTGCTAATTCAAAACAAGCAGACATATCCTCCCTCTCTCCACACTTCTTTCCTTGTGGTGGATGTATAAATGCACACTGATGGCTACTGCAACTTGTAGTGTAACTGATTTTGACATTTTTAACTCCAGAATTTGAAACAGTGATTTCCTAGCCCTGGGGCAGGAGTACTAAATGCTAAAAAACTTTGGGACTGAGGAGTATTAATTTTAAATCTGAGAGCTTGGCTTCAACACTGTTTGTTCTAACAAGGGCTCAAGGCTCTCCAAAACTCAGCAGTGGTTGCTCAAAAACTGCAACGAATTTTGGATCTAAAATGGAGTTTTGTGGCTTTAATTCTTTTTTGTCACAGGTCAAATTAAGCTCCAGACCTGAACTTGAGGGGAGTGAGGAGAATTCAGGTCTAGGTGTGAATTTACCATGGGATTAAATCATATTTAATTTTTAATTTCTAGTTTGCAACACATCCTATTTTTTTTCTTTCTCTTTTGCAGTTTATGATGAATTTGTATTTTAAGAGAAAAAAATTATGCACAGAGGAAACATCCTGGCATCACAAGTCGTTAATAAATCTTTTTTCCATAACAACCCACAAAAATTCACTGCAGGACGCAATTGTTGAAACACGAAGCAATGACATTCTATAAGCTTTCAGAAGTATCATTCTAACCCTTGTGGACTCGATGAATTCTCTAAATGAGTCACTGGCCTCTCAATGGAATTGTCAAAACTTAGGTTAAGCCAGGTTAATTCCCTTCCCCCTTTAATTCAGAAGTCCAGCTGCAGCATGTGGCTTTCCAGTGAAAAGATCTAAATGCAGAACCCATTCACCCTGAACAGGAAATCTCACAGGGCCCAAAGCTAATTTTTTTCCTAAAAGCTAGAGATAAGCCACACTTACGGGAAAAAATGTGATTTCTGATGCCTCACCGGCCATGTGATGCAAAAATCAATATTCCTCTTACATGGCACAAATAATTTTCTGCTGAAGGTTAAAGGATCATGGTTGAAGCTACTACGGTTGGGGAGAGAGAAAGGACAGCTGTGAGAAATGGGGGATGAGGAGAGCAGAGACTTTAACCAGAGCAGGGATAAGGGAGGTGCTAAAAACAACACTTGTAACCAAGGCAGGTGAGCAGATGTGGCATTGATCATACGCTCACAGAAGTGTTTGGGTTGGACAGGACCTGAACATCCATCCAGTTCCAAATCCCTGCCGTGGGCAGGGTACCTTCCACTACCAGGTTGCTCAAAGCCCCATTCAGCCTGGGCTTGGACACTTCAGGGATGAGGCAGCCACAGCTTCTCTGGGCAACCTGTGCCAGTGCCTCACCACACCCAGGGAAGAATTTCCTCCTTATATTTGATCTAAACCTGCTTTCTTTCAGTTTAAAGCCACTCCCCTTGTCCTGTCCCTACATGCCCTTGTCAAAAGTCCATTTGGGGTTGGGCTGAGGGTTTCAGCCAGGTGGGACAAGGAGGGACATCCTTCTGCCCCACAGGCTGTCCTCGGGCACGACGATGAGCGCTCCTTCTCTCTGCCCAAGGCTACCTGTGACAGCTCCAGCTTCCAGCACAGCACCCTGCTTTCCTGCCTTGCTTCCACCACACACTGTCAGCTCCTCTGGAACTCCCAAAAGAGGGATTTTGTTGGGCATATCATACCCTTCATAAAGGGATAAACTACGCTGAAAGTAGAGCAAGTTTTTATGCTCCCACCCCTACTGTGCCAGAAGATCACTTGAAAACATCACTGCCTACTTTATTAGGGACAAACCCACTCAACTTCCAGGCTAAATAGTTTGTGTCCAGTTTGTCCTCAGGAATGGGTACAACAAACAAGAATCACAGCTAATCATGCCATTGTGTCAATGGTCTATACAAATTTGGTTGCAAATGGTAAACTCTCTTTAGCCTTCCAACAGCACTACAGTCCTCACCACTGAGAATATGTCTTAAGGAGGAAAGGATTTGTCTCAGCTGCAATTAATTCCTTTTTTAATAATACAAGAAAAACCTATTAGCAATTAGAAAACAAAATATGGCAAAGGAATGAACTAAAAAAAAAAAGGACAAAGGAAAAGAAAAGAAATAGTTTATCCTACTACTACTGCAGAGAAATATTTAATTGAGGGCTCTGGGCTTCATTTAAAAAATTGCAGTTTTCAAGAGCAGAAAAAGTTTAAAACATAAAAACTAAAGAGCCTAGTGGAAAACTAAAAAGAAACTGGAATAAGTTTTCTTTAAAGAGAAAACAAAAATTATTTTAAACTGATCCCATGATATTTTTAACAGCTGGAATTGATAATACTGAACTTGGCCATAATTTTACTATATTTAGCTTTGTATCAAAGTCCACATGATTTTTCCATGAGACAGAAGAATAGATACATAGGCTAATGGATAGATACATAAAAAGAAAAGGGAAAAATATAATTAGGAAAGGGAATATTTTCTTGTCTGTTCTTTCAGTATTTTTTTTCTTAATATCAATTTCTACCTTATTAATTCCTATAAGTAGAAATAGATTTTTCTATTTCAAAAAATTCTTAAACAGAAAACCTCCTTTGACAGCTTCAACAGCAGATTAATCACTTTTGTAACCCACAAAAAAAAAAAGTTTTCTGGAAAGCATAACTGTCTGTAAATGTAAATGACAGTATTACTCTCTCTTATGCTAAGACGCCTACACATTCTCTCACTTCCATGACTCAGCACCAGATAAAAGCTTGTGAGATAAAAAGCAGCAAACCTTCCTTTGGAAGAATACAAATAGTTAAAAAAACCCCAATTCTTGCTACCCCCCTAAAAAAAAAATCCTTATAGTGTTAAAGCAAATTCTGCCAACAGATTCCTCTCCCACTGGAATAAGACACAAATACCCCAAGGACTTCAGAAAAGAGAGGGATCAGACTCAAGCAACATCAAAATCCAAACATATGCAAACACAAAAACATGAGAGGCTTTTCTTTTTCTCCAAATGAGCAAGAATGGGTTTGTTTCAACAAACAGGAATTTTATTACTGTTCATCTCCTGCCTTGCTCTAATTTGGTAGACAAATGAGTTGAAATTTTGCTCACCTATAATGAAAATTTCCAGGCACTCTTAAGGCAACGCACTCATGCCAAAAATCACAGAAACCGGTGGGGAAGGGAGGGGAATTTCAGTGGGACTTCCCCTTCTGCCCTGCAGTCCTTGTCTGACTTGAGCTTATTAGAGCCAAAGAAACTTCTCCTTCAGCTAACCAAATCAAGGGCAGATCCTTCAGACCAAAATATTCTTATTTTGGATAAATCTTTGGGAAAAGAAAAAGCTGCAAGATAGGGGCTCAGACCTCAGCTAGGCTCTTGTGACGTCCCTGAAATGAACAGGAATGATTTTGATGCCAAAATATTGCCAGTCAGCTTGTGAATGCTGCTGGAACAGAGACAGCCATCTCCTCTCCATGCGCTCTTGTCAGCCCCAGCACACAGGTTAATTAACCAAAGGGTGCCAATCAAAAGAGGGCTCATTATTTACTTATCGAGCAGAGATGCTGTGGACCTGAGGATGAAAGGGATGACTTCCCAAGCCTCAGTACAGCCTGGAGTCCCCCTTGCTGAGTGCTGGACGTTTCCTCTGAGAGCTTCCACCACCTCATGTGCTGGGTGGGTGCCCGTAAGCCTGAGTGCCTCACAGCAGCTCATTGTTCTAGAAGGTGGAGATTATCCAGGAAATAAATCAGGAAAATGCTGCTCATGCCTATCACTTCTGGAGGAAGCAGAGTCCAGCTAAGGAGTACCCACAGCCCCTCCTGAACATGCTGCAGCTGCTGACTTTCACATTTTTTACACTAAAAATAGTAAATTAGTGGAATTAGCCACAGAAGTTTAAATTTAAAGGGAAGCCCCAGGGTAAGGCATGCCAGGCCATGGGTGCAGGGCTTCTTGACAGCAGGATGCTTTGAACTGAGCCAGAGGTAGAATCAAACTCTTTGAAATACCTTCATTAATAGAGTGCACCTGCTCTGGCAGGAGGCTGGGAAGCAGAGCCCAGCCCTCAGCGTGGTGCTGGCAGGGCTGCTGCTGGAGCACACGTGTCCCACACAGTCCCAGGAATGAGCAGGAGCATCCCCAGCTCAGCTGCTCCCTGTCACTGCACAGGGAGCACGCAGCAAATGCAGCAGTGTTGGGATGCTCCAGCTCAGCTGGCTGCCAGGCGGGTGAAGCGCTGCCAGTGACAAATTCAGTGCCCCTCACCTTTGTAGAGCTTCAGATTCTGGGCAGGGTCCTTCGAGCACTGGATAACTTTCAAAGAGAGCAACCATAGCTGGGGAAGGCATGGCAGAGGGCTCCCATGTACCCAATGACCTTTATATCAGTGTTACCAAGGAAAAGCCCTGTGAGCTCCAGGTAAGAATTTGCAGGCCCAGAAAATGATGGTATTGACACATTCATATTTGTGTCTCAAAACCATGCTCATTATTTCAAAAATAACAGATTTCCATGTCCAAATCCGACTGAAAGCAGGTGTAGTGCAGTGGTTTCTGTGCAACCACATCTGCTCGTACTCCAGGGCAAATGCCAAACTATTTATTGCTACTTAAAATTTATTGCATTTTTAGTCCTCCATCCCAAAACTGCTTTTGTTCAAAAATTCCTTTTAAATCCTTCTGTGCCAACTGGATAAATCAAATCTGACAATTAAAATGGCAAATTGTTCAGAACCTCAGAGTTTCCACCTGAGGATCTCCAAATACTTTTGGAACTTAAACACTTAATTACTCCCATGCTTCTTGCAAAAAGGAAAAAAAAAAAAAGTAGAAGCATCCTTTTAAATTCTCTTTTTACAGATGAAAAACTGAAATCCTGGGAGCCCAAACAGCCTGCTAGGAAGCTGCTTGCCCTAAAGACTCCTTATCCACTAAATCAGAGGCAGGGCTGGGAAGGGAAACCAGGAGTTTCAGCAACTCTCAGCCCTCTTGTTCTCGCCACTTCAGCAAACAACAGGCACAGCAATGTGATCACGCAGTTGTCAGTGTTTTCCCTCAAGGGGCTGGACAGAAGATGCTGAAAGCATTTGATCCACATGTGAGCACTGAACGGTATTGTTCGACACTGAGAATTCAGACATAAATAACTGGCTTGTTTGGAGTGAGTAAAAGGATGTCTGCGTTTGCAGGAATCTCACAAGAGGGAGTAAGGAACCAGGGTGTTCCTTTTCTTTTATTATTACCTTTTTTATTTCCTTTGTAGCAGTATCTGGAAATAACCCATCAGCCAGAGGAGCTGCTCCCGCTGCTGCTGTGGCAGATGGCAAGCAGGGCTGGAGAGCAGGGCTCTGCCTCGGCAGGGCTGTGTGGGGAATTCTGCAGCGGGAAGAAACAAGGCGAAATGTGCAGGCTGCTGTCTGCATTCAGATCAAGCGCTGTCTGTTGCTAGCAGCACAAGTTGTTCTGAAAACAAGAGTCAATCATCTGTAGCCTTATTTCTGTACATTTCCTGCAGGGGTCTCATGAAATAAATGAGAATAAATGTAAGGGCGAGAGTTCCTATTAGGAGCAGCCTCATCAGCATCACCCAGCCAAGCATTTACGTCATCAGCATGCTAATTTAATCAGACCTGAGCAGTGATGCTATAAATGGATTACCATCCCAGCTAGTGTGGTTACCGAGGTAACTCAGCCTTTGTGCCACAGATACAATCGGCTTAATGATAATAAAAACCTCAGCACAAATGAAACAGAAGGAAAAGCCTGACAGGGCTGACGCATACACGACCCTTTCTCTCCTCTCACCCCTCCCCTTCCCCAACCTCAGCCGCTCACTGCAATAAAATTAAGTGCTGCTGTGATCTGTATGCACAACATTCCCATAGGGAACACGCAAGTAAATAGAACCCGCGGAAATAATTAATACAGGCCAACAACTGATGTCGTCAGCACTACTTAGTCATTCCTCCAACCCTGAACGGCAGAGGGACACGCAGACATAAACAGTGCACAGGCAGATTCCAAAGATCCTGCAAAGGGCTTCAGAGAAGTGGCTGCTCCCCTCTATGCAGCATTAATTATATCAATGGAGTGCTTGGACCAAGAGCTGACTGCAATGGTGAATCCAGTCACTGCCTGTCCCTGCCAGAGGGGAGCATTTCAACACCATCTCCTGCTCTGCCAAAACTGGAGGTGACCTGAGACTGGGCATTCCAAAGGCTAGGGAGAAATTCAACTGCAATGTCGCCAGTCCAGAAGTGGAGGTGACCTGGTCCTTTGCAGGAGGGTTGAAATGGGGCTCTGGGGCTTCCTGCATTCACCCAGCTCTGCAAAATCAGCAGCCTATTCACCTCCCAGCTTAGCCTGGGAAAGAACATTCCTTGGAAAATGCTAGCCTCAACGGGCTAAAAGGCAGCGACCATGCCTTAAAATGGACAGAAGGTCATACTCTTCAGCTCCTCTAGCTCTTTGCCTGATTGAGCACCAAGTTCCCTGTGGATGCTGAATGCCAAACATTTTCCTACTCAGATGCCAAAGACCGCATTTCCCATAGCACTCAAGATTTGATTTTCTTTTCCTCCTACCCAAAATCTCAGCAACTATGAGCAAAACCACCAGCATCTAAGTGCTCAGCGGCCACAGCAGCTCAGGCATTTCACCTGCCCTTACTGCAAGTCACCATGTCCTCACCTAAAACATGCTTCACCTGAAAGCACTCATTGCTACAACCGGATCAGGAGTGCACACCATAACCTCAGGTCCATCAGGCTCCTGGTGGGTATTGCTCCAGTCCAGGCAGCATCTTAAGGGATTAGCATGAGACCAACAACTTTTGATGGATTGAAAAATCAAACTTCTTCACTGAGAAGTGCAATGAATTCTCACTGCCTGTCACATGAACGCATGCACCAGACTTGTTGCTTTGTAAATGCCAAAATGCAGTTCACACAGTCTTTGGAAAAAATCCAGAAAGACTTCCCAACATACACTGCTGGACATGTACAGAAATAGCTGTGCCTTTGCCTTCATTTCACAAATTAAAAGCATTCTGTGTGTGCTCATTCCTGAGGGCAGCTCATTCCACCTATGTGAGAGCACCTCAGCAGCCCAGCCCAGCACTTCTTCACTGACTGGAGGTACCCAAGTGTTTGGACTCAAGCATAAGTGAGATCAGCTTTTCAGAAGAGAAAGCCCTTTCTGAAGTGGCAGAACCCCAGCAAAGTCAAAGCTGCTTCTGTAAACTGCAGCATGTCCCTGCAATGAGCAATAATAGCAGATATGTCTACAGGAAAGACACATTCAGGCTCATCTCTTGGGAAATCTGGCTAAACACTTTCTCACTCCTCCACCATGCAGAAGTCCTCCCGGGAAATTTATTACATACTTCTAGAGAAATAGCTAAATAATTCCTTTAGGAGCCCTTTTAGATCAGATTACAGGAGTACACTTTTCCCTGGCAGGAAGAGAATCCTATGCAAATAACACCAAATTACTATGGAAAGTTACGTTCTTGGCTGGAAACACCTGTCTTACTGAAAGCATGGAGCTGTGTGTCCTGATCTAACTGTGCCCTCACAGCAGCCAGGCAGGTGAGATGCAAATAACCCCAGGAAAGAGGCTGGAGGCATAAAAATCCTCCAAGCAGAAGGCAGGCGGCGGAGAGCCAGAACGCACAGCTCTGGAAACGGCGCGGCTGTTGATGTGAGAAGGAAGCCATCACCTTTGCTTCGATTTAAAAGTCATCATGACAGCTTGAGAGATTGTAACATTTAAGTGACACAGTGACAGCTTGATCCAGTCAACAATCGCAATTCACAGACGTGCTCCAAACACAAACCCCGCTTTGCCGGGTGCAGAGCAGCCGCTCACTTGGGAAAGGCATGTATCCAAAAGGAGATGTAACATTAAAAATGTTCCTCCAGGATCCTCACTTGGCCAGTTATTCTGCATACACTGTGCTGGTGAGACTTTGACTAGGGCTCTCTCCACCCCTGTGGCACAGAAAGGATAAGAGCAGGCTGGTGGATGGAAAGAAAAAGCAAATTGGCACTGACGTAAAATGTTCCATTAATTTCCATGGCAGCTACAAGTGCACAAAACTTCAGAGAAAGCCCTTCTGCCACAATCAAGTGAAAACTGAACCATGCAATCTCCCTTTACCCCTGCTCTCCCTGACAGCCAGGTGGGCTCTGAGGTGGTTGCAGTGATGCAGGGCAATGCAGAACAGCCCCAGCTCACTGCAGGTGTCCCAGCCACATTAAAAAGAGAATCAGGCATTCACTAAAGTTTATAGTATACTTCTAACCTCTTTATAGTTAGGTGCTTGTTCTCTTGGCCAGGGAGTTATAACTAATGGTATTTTGGGCCTAATAATGGTGCCTTTTTTTTTTTTGGCCTGCCCAATGTCCTGCTTATACAATTTAGTGCCGTGGAACAACGCCAGAGTAACAACCCCCAGGCACCAACATCTTTCTTGCCAGATGCAGAACAGCCATTGCTGGCATTTCTTCCCCTGAGGTGTGGCCTTTTAGGTCCCCACAGCACATCTGGGAGGGATTGTTCTGAGCCACTCTGGACATGACTTCTCAACACAGTGGGATTTCTGGGCATTTGCAAGTGGGTTCCAATCCATGGACCAGTTAAATAAGTTACAAAAAAGGAAATACTGTAGAATATGTCCACAAAAAAAAAAAGAGTCATTAGGCTCTACTATTTATTTAATTCCTTACAACTGTAATGGCAAAGCTCTACTGTGCCCCTTCTGCTGCCCAAAGGTCTTGTCATCCACAGGCAACATCAAAAGAATGATTTTGTTGCTGTCATTAAGAACATGACTTTTTAGTGACCCACAGAAGTACAGCACCACAACACATGCTTACCAACGGTCAGTTCTCCACAAAGTCTAATGCATTTTAAAAACAAGTCTGCTCTCTGAAACCAAGCTTTGGTTGTCTTAAAACCAGATTAAATAAATAAAAAGCTGAAATATTTTCACAGCTTTTGACTTCCTAAAAGCATATTTTATACTTAAGAAGTGTTCAGACAGTGACCATTCTGAACAGAGAAACCAGTGGCTACAGAGCTCACGGCCTTTGGAACATCTGCTCTGATGTGCAAGTTCCTCAGATAGCAAAGGAAGCCAGAAAATTAAACCTTCAGTAATAGCTCCTTTGCAAGCCTTTATGGCCATGGCTGGGCACTGAATTTTCTTAGACAGAAAGCAAGGCATCCCTGGCTGTGGCTGTGCATAGACAGGCAGTGCCTGCAAGGCAGCTCAGGACCTGCTGGTCTCAGACGTCTGGGGGGGTCTGTGCACTGCCCCTGCCTGAGCCCCCCCAGCTCCCTTGGGAATGGGACTCGCTCAAGGCAACCCCTGATGATGCAGGATGAGCTCTCTTGAGTAAATCTCAGAGGTTGAATGGGACCTCAGGAGTCTGTTCAGCCCAGCTCTCTCCCTTAAGGCAGGACTGATGCTGCCTAACCCACTCCAGACAGACCT
This sequence comes from Nicator chloris, assembly GCA_013400495.1. Lineage (NCBI taxonomy): Eukaryota > Metazoa > Chordata > Aves > Passeriformes > Pycnonotidae > Nicator > Nicator chloris. The sequence continues at coordinate 775,584 of WAAE01018060.1, read as the reverse complement.
TTGCACAACCTGACCTGAAGTCCCTCCAGTAATCAATGACCTTCTGCTTTTCCATGCCATCTTCTTCTGGGGTTACCTATCCTTCCTACAGCAGTTTTACCCTAATGGCTAATCTAAATCTCTGGCTGGGTTTTAAGTCCCAGACACTCTGCTTTCCAGCGTAGATGTGTCATTCCCTTTTTCTTTGCAGCTGGAAGCAGACAGACCCTGAACAATTAGGAGGCAAGAACACCCACAGGGAAGAGGTTATTTACATAAACAGGATCACAATGTGTGTGTGTTTATATATTTATTACTTATAAAAAAATACTGCAATCTCTTTTCTTTTCTAATTAAAAGACCCAGTTTGCCCTGCTGCACAATTGCTAAGCAGATTTAAAACTGGGACTTCAGTAGCTATTTTATAGCTAATCAAATGAGTAAATATAATGATCTGCTCCAATTCCCATTCTGATTACACAGTGTAGCTATTTCATTGCCTCAATAAGCTCCTTGCACCCAAAAAGAATAGTTTAACAAGCTTCAGAGCAGAATGTTAGGCTCAATTTCTCTAAAGGGTAATAGAGTGGGAGTGTCTGTATAATTAGCTTTGTTGGGCTCCCTCCCTCACTGTACAATACACTCTATACAGAGCTTTTACTGTCTCTCCAGGTCTTCATGTTAAAGCAGAAAAATAGTGCAGAGCACATTAGAATCATACTGGTTGCACAGAAGAGTTTTGAAAGACAGAAAAAGAGCTGGAGAAGTGCTGGCTAATTCAGCCCAAAAGGGCTCAAGCTTTGATTTAGCTTTAGCAATAAAAGCACACATGTTCATGTACACAGCTTATTCATCTCTAATGTATTGAACTCTTAGATGTTTCTGGAAGTTAAGATCTGCCAGACTACTAACACACTGATCAAATCATAGTATAAATCACTAAATACACTCAACAATTTCTTCTCTGCATAGAACTTGAAATTAAATCCACAGCATACAATCTATAATGCAAAACATTACCTAACACATTTGGAAGAGTTTGATGCTGAATTCCCTTATAGAAAATAAAAGTGTTTGATATACTGATTTTTCATGGCAAGAAACAATTTTTTACATAAGCAGGCAAAACTGTAATATTTTTGTGCTTGCAGAAGAATTTTCAGCTGGAGATTTGAAAACTCTTTCTGACGGCAGACAGCCAGGTGGGATATGTTATTATTGCCACCTCCATTTTACAGATGGAAAAATTAATGCTAGAAAAAACTAAAAATCTTACTGAAAATAAAGGGACATGTCAGAGATCTGTGAGGAGAGGGAGAACAGCAGATCCCATCTTGTTCCAAAGTGCTGTGGCTGCATCAGACCTCTCTCAAATCAGCCATCCTGTATCCCTCCTCTCAATTTGTATTTGCAAGCAAAGTGCCCACGGACACTGTCTTTGGAAACTATCACACAAAAAGTTTGCAAAAAGATCAAAATCCATGCGAATTGTTTAATCTTGCAATAACTGGGAAAAAAAAATCACAAAAAACCCAAAACAAACCAGAAAAAAGCAGGGGACAATGGAAGTTACTCTGAAAGTCCCACAGCCAAATCACAGACTTTACCCCTAATAAGTGAAATCCACAGTTAAGCCATTGTTTCAGAGTAAGTCAATAGCAAATAAAGAATAAAATAACACAGGTCCAATAGCCACTTCCACTTTTTTTTGGCATATAAGCTTACCAGTTCGCAGTTAGATAGCAATGATCAGAAACAAATGGACACTGCACCCACATTTTTCACATTCCTCTGAAGTAACCAAGTATCCCCGGAGCCTTGAGCCTCAAAAAGATACAGCTAAGACTCAGACTGGTCCAAACAGGAGGAATGATTGCGCTGTCACTTCCAGTGCTAGAAAGAAGCAACAGGAAACCACCCTTGTGGGAGGCAAAGGGAAAATATCAAGAGTAAGGTGGGTCTGTCCCACCTCCACTGAACTTCTTTGCTATGGGATGTTTTAAATTCCAGAGATTTACATGAGCTCATAGAGCAATTGGATGAGCTGATGGAGGAAAAATCCCTGACTGAATATTAAGGAAGACATAATTTAAATCAAACCAGCTCTCTGTGAACAGCAAATTCTTAGATAAAGGGAAATATTCTGCAGCGGTGTAGATATGAATTTGCACCACTCTTGTCTTCTCTCTTTGGTATTTATGGGCAAGAACACTGAGCTGGAGTGACCACTCATCTGACACAGGGTGGGCAAGGTCAGGTTCTTAATTTCCTATATACCCTGACATATGAGAGAAGGAGACTGAAAAGCAAAGGTTTAAAATTCCAGTTTCTCATGCAGGCAGGTTGTTTTTCTAAAAACCAGACTTTTGCTACTTCTGTCTTTAAAAAAGCACCAGCAGCTGACCAACACTATGATACGAGTCAGGACCAAATGTATTTGAGTGAATACACTCCAGATTCAACTCCCTCCAAGCTCAGTTGCAGACAACAAATCCTACAACAAGAGCATTTATCTGAGTCCAGGATACCAAAATGCTTTCATCAAATGAGCCAAGACAGAGATGAAGCTGAGTCTTCACAACAGCCAGCATTTGAGACACTCAAGAAAACTTGACAGGTAAGTAAGGTACTAAAAATTCCCCAGAGGACAGGCTACCAACAGTGATATTGCAGTGTCTTCTGCTTACAAGTGCAATTAATGGAGTCAAAAGCATGAGATGGAGCCAGTGCTGGGTGCACTGGGGGTACATCCCCACACAATGCATCTCCAAAGGAGGTGACAGTTCTGGGCACTCATCTTTACTGTCTCCCTTTTACTATTCTGCACTTGTGTGCAGGAAAAAGTCCCAGCTGTTGGGCACAACATTCCACTTGCAAAGCTAGTTCAACCATCTTTGCAGAACAAGAGGATCACCATGTTTCCTTGAGTTGTTGGCTTACAGCTCCTCAGAGGTTTAAGAGCAGATTGAGGGACCTGGTTTGGATGCATAGGGAGTTCTTAAGCTATTCAGGCAGAGAACAGCTTAAAAATGGAGAACAATGCTTTGGTGCTGTTGACTCTGCCAACTTAGCCACACAGAAAGGTGAAACAAGTGCACAAATTTGCAAGGCTGTGCTCCACGTAAGACTTGGAAAAAGACACTTTGTCCCAATCCACCTATGCTGCTGTCACAGAAGTGTGGAGAGAACAGAACCCCAGCAGTCCAGATGCAAATTCTAAAGGTCACAAGTAGTACATCACCTACACGTCCTCACTGCACCAGGAACTGGACATTCACCCAAACACCGCACACTGCGCAGGCGGGCAAAGAAATGGGGGTTTTCCTTGTTTAACTGAAGAGCAGCCCAGAGGCAGGAGATGGCTCAGCCAAGGTTACACAACACCAGGTAGAGGTCTGGCAGTCTCAGGGACACAACACAGGACTGAGAACAACTTACCCCTTCCTCAGGTTCAGGGTGGGACTTGGCTAAAAGAAAGGCCAGGTTAGTGATAGATGCTTCAGACTCAGCACTGCTTTCCTCCCCACTCTTTCAGTGTAGCCTTACTATCTTAAGTTAAAGGAAACAATTATAAAGCTGATGCCAATCAGTCCAACCTGATTTTCTTATAGTCAAAGCCCCAAATTCGTGCCTGGCAAAACTCTGACAAATATATCTGAGAACCCTGCAGGGTGCAGCAAGGAAAGCCCCTTCAGGACTCAAGCTGCTATTGTACATCAAGAGACATTTTTAGCCTGTAACTTTATCTCTTCTATCTCTCCCCATTGCTTGAAATTAAAATAAACATGGACCACGGCCTAGGATTTTATTTTATCTGTCACATATTGCTATCATTAAACACACTTGAAACGAGTGGGTTTAGTTCAAATAAAACTGTCTCTTCCCTCTCCCTTTCTCAGCTCAACAAACATAAAATAGGAAACTGCACTCCAATATATTCAAGAAGCAACACACGTTACATCATGAGTAGATGATCCATCTGGCAGGCTGACATGGTAATAAGTTTGCTTAATTGTCAGGTCAGGCATATTATAGACCCAGTCTGTCAGTCCTTTTATTACAGCTCTGTCTGTACTGGGGAATTTCAACCTCCTCGCACTCCGTACGTGTAGACGTGGAATGTGTCCATATGGTATGGGGATGTATGCATGGACACATATATGAAGTGTCACTCAGAACAAGGAGATTAAATTAAGAAAGGAAATGCTGAAGTCAAATAGCTCTTAGCAGCTGTATACATTTCAGTCTGGAATAATCACCCAAAGAAAGCAATGGGATATTTACATTTAATTTATTTGAAACTGGGCTGGCGAAAGCACTGATTATAGGGGATAATCCAGCACTGCCTCATAAGGAAAATAGCCAGAGATCCTCAGATGTTCCCTCCACTTAGACTTTTTAAGCGAACAGCCCATCATTTTGGTTTTGGCTTCACACAGCTCCGACCATGCAGACAGTCTCCTGAGACTGTCCATATGTCCTCCTGAGAATGTCCATATGTCCTCCTGAGAAATCATTGAGTACATTCAGCAAATGATTGAATTCATCAAATGGATGCTTTGCCTTTATAAAGCTCACAAAACAGAACAAAAGCCACCTTTTTTCTCCTTTGTCTTTGTGCCTTACCTCACCTCCTTCTCTCCATTAATGAGTTCAATTCTGAAACAATTTTATTTACAGAAAGGCTTTAAGGTGTTCTGAAATACAATTTGCAGGAAGGATGCCAAATATAAATTGTATTTTCTAGACCTGACTGCATTTGTGATTTTACATGAGCACGCACACATATGTTCAATATCCAAACAGCAGGTGTTCCCTAAAGTTTTATTGCCATTAGTTAGAAATGACCACATTACTCAACAACGTCAAAGCCAAGTCTTGTCAAAGGCAAGTCTTGCCAGAAAGTCTGATGATTTCCAGTATTAAACAGTCCTGCTTTGGGGTGCTGGCTCTGGCTCTTCAGGATATCTCCAAAACCTAACAGTGATCTACATTTACCCAAAAGAACCACTTAACAATTCATCCTCTGTGTGGTATCTCCACAGCTTTTCTCAGGAAGCAGAGAGTGCTGTCTCAAGCATGGTAGCAGCTGTCACTGGGACCTCATAAAACACCGTGATCTTTGTGGTGATCCTTTTCCAGAGCCACATCTCTTGTCTTGCACTTTGGACATGAGCTGCTAATCTTTCCAGAAAAATACTAAATATAATTCAAAACAATACCTGCACAATCTCCCTGCTGAACTACACAGTGCTCAAAAAGTTCCAGCTGAACAACTGTTTTTCTACCACTTTTTAGGACTGTAAAAGGGTCTCAGCCGCACAGATATTCCATGTAATGCACAGTTGGATCTTTCTGGAAACCAGCACAGTAATCAGCCCCAACATCTTCTCTTCCCCTCTTGATAATCACAGCTTGAAGCTGCACGTGCATCCTGGCTTTCTGTTGGATGGAAAGAGAACTGTGCCTCCCATCTTTCTTGAATTCTCCTTGGATCACAAGTTAATGGTTTTGGAAGACAGCATCAAAATTGCCTGAGACCCCAGGATGACTGGAGTGATTGCTGATACACAAGATGGCAATTCTTCACAGTTCTGAGCTGCCTGGGACAGGACTGGGTTCTCAATGACATCTTACAAATCACTCCAGAGGGGGTAAGGTACTCAGCCTCTTGTCAGCCCAGAGAGAAACAATGGTGCTACTCATGGCAGGACAGCAGAGTCCCTGACCTGGCTTATGCTGGCAATCAGCTGAGATGATTGCAACAATCCTGCCTGTGAGGCACATAATGCCAGGCAGACTGCACAACCTGCCCTTGCTCTTACTATGCTTATGCACACGAAACTACTTCCTTCCAAGTGAAGAATTCATTGTAAGACTCAAAATATTTTGTTTGGGCAGGGAGGAATCAGTATCAGATTGCAAACATAGGCAAAAGTATTTATAACTGATTCAAAATCTCCTTTTTCTGGCCAGGTCCTTTTTTTGTTTAGTTTTCTTTTTTAAATCTGTGGGGGAAGACAGTAATACCCATTGGACAAAGACATTATTGATTTCCCATAGAAACAGCAGTTAGTCAGAATGCTCACTTTCAGCAGGGAAGCAGCATGTTAGTTTTATCTTACTGTAATTTTTTTTTTATTTCACCCTCTTTTACATGCTCATAGAAGTTTCCTATTCACTACTGAAACACCATATGGTGATAATATATGCTAACACAGGCACAGTGACACAGTCCACAAGCCTGCTATTGAGCAAAAGTTGACAACATAAGGCTGAGAGAATTGTAAGTGCTTCCAAGCCACAATAAGTACGTCACCTAATTGCATTTTACTGTGATGCAAAGAAGTCTGAGTCAAGGAAGGAACTTCCTTACAATGAAATTGCAACAGCCTGGAGTAATTTACAGTTACTTGAAGAGCTAGAGCAAAGATCTATCAATTCATGGCTTTCAGATACAGGCTAGATGTGGGCTGGGGTTTTTTTTAGCCTAGGCAGCTTTAATATACAGAGACAATGCATTTCAGCATAACAGTCATCTCTCAAAAGGTTCCAGACAGGAAGGCCAAAGGAATCAATAAGAGAAAATACAGACACTGCTTCTCAAACCATTCACAGATGCCTCTCCCTTTTACTTTAATGAACTAGGTTTTGAACTAGACCATCTTGGAACAATCCTGAGATATATTCAGGCTACAAATGGATCAGGTTTATTTACACACTGGTAACAAAGTCTCATGTAGAAACTACAGGGCCAGGTCTCACTTCTCCATGGAGCTCTAGGTCCTTACAGGTGGCCCTGCCTGAAATGAGGCTGTGAATAGACCTGATCTGCCTTTGGAATGGCCAGCAAGAGCTCCAGGGAGAGATCCTCCCTCCCTGGCAGGGCAGACCCTTGGAAAAACAGACCACGGAGAACAGGATGGACCAGTGAGTGACAACACTATCCCAGAATGTCACTGATGTCTGTCCAAGGCCCTGTTTTACAATGAACTGCAAGGTCTCTCTGTGCCTCAGTTCTCCATCTGTCGAACAAAAGAACCAAACTTCTCCCACCCCAGGGCACAACAAGGATAAACACACGGAAAGCTGCAGGCACTCCTGCAAACAGGCAGCAATAAGTAACAAGGACAAATTCACAAAGGCCATACTTTAGATGCCAGGGCTTCCCAATGTGTTTAAGCCTTCAGCCTTCAAATTGTATTTAGGAGCTACCACTACAGGAGGCAGCTGCCCTCCTCTTCTAAAGAGAACAATTCCACAGGAACTCCCATCAACAGGACCTATACCTGCCCTGCAATGGTCTCTGGATAGATTCCAAGCAATTTGAATGCACACCAAGGCAATGCCCTCCTTGCTCAAAGTGTGATGCACAAATCACAAAGTCATCACTCCCATTTTGGTGGAAATGGCCTGGGGAATACGCCCAGCGAGTCCACAGTGGGAGGCAAGTCCCAAGTGATGTATTGCCATGCAGGTGTTTCTACAAGTTGCTGTGCTGTTCCCTTGGCGCTGAACTATTTCCTTTCCCTAGCAGGGAGGGAAACGCAGCTGGTTCCTCCTGTGCACATAAGAGAAAAACACAACACAAAAGGAACAGAAACCATAGAGAGCAGAGCAGAGGAAGCCTGATTTCCTATGGACTTGTGCCTTGCGTCTTGAGCGGACTCTGACCCTTCCTGTTCTCATCTGTTACCTCTCCTGACTGCCCCCCCACTTCCCTTCTCCCCCTAGTATTAGCGTTGGCATTTGTCTGTGTGTGTCAGCCAAACAATCCATGTTCCAGGTCAGAGATCCTGGTTACAGCACAGTCTGGAAGAGCAAAAGTTCAAGTTGCCTGCAGGACATGCAGCAGGCTTGGAGCTCACTGCGCACGTGTGCAGTGGGGCCACCCCACGGGCCAAGCAAGGACAGCCAGCACCTCCCTGCAGCTCCCCCAGACAGGGATCTGAGGGATCCCTCCTCCCCAGCCACAGAGCTCTTCACACAGATACCCCTCCCACAGACCCACTTAAAAGTGGTCACAGAAATCAACCCATATGTGGGGAGCAGCCAACTGCTGGACACCAACAGGTGCTGGGTAGGAAAAATTAATCAACTGTGCCTTCATTTCAAAACGCTCCAGTTATTTCCTTGGCAGGCACTGGGCAAAAGAGTGGCTGCCACACATGGGTAAATCACCCCACACCTAAGACCTCTTTAAATCTTCCTGACAGAGGGTGTTCTCACACACACGTTCCCATAGGGTATGAGACGAAGACAAATCCACAGACAGAGCGCCCATGGTGTGGCCTCAGCCCCTCTGGTGACTCAGGCACAAACCAAATCATCTGATCTCCCAGGGCCTAGGTTCCTCCCCTGCCCATGAGACAGCCGGTGTACTTCCCCATTTCACAGGGCTGCTGTCATGGTGGTGAATCTGATGCCACTGAAGCACTCAGATGCATCAACCCATGCAAGAACGGGAGCAGAGGCTGTGTCCCAACAAAACACAGGTTCCTGCCCCAGAGGCAGCTGCTCTTTGCTGGCTGGACACACGGACAGCTCGTGAAGTGCGCCGCAGCCCTTTGAGGAGAGTGCCAAACCACAGGGAGTGCCAAAATGCAAGGATGGGGAAATGATGACAGGCTTCCTGAGATGATGGTTTACAGCAGCTCAGTCCCATTGTGGGGAAAAGATAGAAAACAAAACATAACAATAGGTAGAAGGCCTTGAAAAGCTTTAGAGAATAAGAGCACTGCTCTCAACCACTCACAGCAAAACAATCACAAATGCAGAATGCGAAAAAGACCAAATTATGAAGTACTATTTGCTTTTTATCACTGTTCCCAAAGTAAATGTTTATCTTTATCCACATACAAATTTGAGATGCCTGCACAGATTTTAAAGTTCTATATATCCAATGCTAGTCGTCATCTAAAGCTTTAGCCAAACATGTAGGCAGAAAATCAAAATGGATGCAGAAAAAGAGAAAGGGAAAAATGGAAAAGAAAACCTTACTGATATTTCTGTGAACTTGATTATATATCAGAAAAAGAAACAGCAGGAGTAGTGCTGATTTATTTTCACTCTGATGATAGTACAAGAGGAAGAAATAATACCCTGCAAAGGTCACTCTTATCCTGTTCATCTGTGACAGGCTGATAATCCAGGATCTCAGAAAACTTTCTTTAAAAATCTTCACGGACATGCTCTTATCAAAAGGATTAAGGTTTAATACATACCAGCAGATGCAACCGATTCAGGCATCTGCTAATCAGAGCAGCATCAGTTGCTGCACGCACCGGCTGGAGCTGATGACTGCAGGAAGGTTTCCCTTCCTATAGAGAAAGACCAAATCCAAACATACTTTAAATCATCTCTTGGCTACACCTCCCAACTCACACGTTCATGGCTGAGCATCCCCATCCTGTGCACACTCCTGCCTGCAGACGTGTCAGGGATGGCAGGACAGATGTGCTGCTCACAGCCTGAGCACCCACAGTGGTCGTCCCAGAAAGCTCCAACCCTGGGACCACCTCAGATGCCACCCACGTGGGGTGGGAATGTCACTCTGCCTTTGGAGAGGGGAACAGCAGGAGGAAGGGTTTCTAGATGTAGAGGCTTTGCATTTTGAGTGCTGGGAGGAACCTACTGAAATTACTGTGACGCTTCCTTTCCTACTTTCAGTAATCCACCCGGATTTTCCAGACAGCACAAAGCCAGCGTGCTGCAGCCAGAAGCAGGAGCACAGCTCTCAGAGGTGACCCCATCTTAAGATTCCTAATGCAATTCCTAATGTCCATGTCAATAGCAAAAGGGTCACAGCCCACTGAGAACAGTCATAGTCAGCAACCTGCAGTGAGTCTGCACAAGCCATCTGATGCTACAAGGGCTGGAGCTCACCAGCTTAAGGCCAGCTTGGGCACATCACTGTGAGCCACTGTTATCCCTCTGTGTCCACATGAGCCATCCAAGTCAGCAAAACAGCAGCACTCGCAGCCTTCAGGAAAAGCAGTGTGTAGCACAAAAGCTCTGAAGTAGCTGGATGGTCCTACTAAAAGGTCATCAACCCTTTAGGATGGACAGCAGACGCTTCTCAGTTTCAGCAGATGAGCTTATTTCCAACGAGCCCCTTTGTCCTACAACAAAGAGAATCCAATGCCTACAAAGGCCAAAATGCACAGACCTCAAGAGAACAAATACAAAGAGCCCTGTGCAACTGGGAAAGCACTGCCTGGCTACCATGCTGTGCTGCTGGACACTGAAGACTCTTTGGCAAAGCTGTGCAGATGCCCAGCAGTTAAGATGTGTTCAGACCAGCAGAATGAGGCCAGGAAACTTTTATTTACCTCAAATATCGTATGTGAAGATGGCAGAAGCTAAGCTATCCATTTCAGCCCAAACTGAACATCTGAAAAAGCCATATCCCCATGAGTCCCGTAACTGAGGAACCATAAAACTCTGTCACATAAATGCTCCAGGAGGGAGGAATTCATTCTGAACCCATCAAATCTATCTCAATCTGCTCGTACCCCTAAATTTTCTTTCTTAAAAGAAATAAATACATTCCTGACAACAACTCGAGTTCTGTAACATACCCTGTGGACTGCACTTCCAAAATCCTTTTGGTGTGAACCAACCTAAGCAGCCAGGCTCAGGCAAGTACCAGGAACAATGAAACCAACTCTGAGACTGGACTAGCAAATTTGCAGAGACTGTTATGAGTTCAGATTCAGTGATCTGTTTTTCACAGAGCCTCACAGCCCAAACCAAGAGCAATCATAAGGATCTTTCTCAAAGCTGGGGGAATGTGCTTCCCCTTGCTGGGTTGGAAGCTTTAATCATGGTTGGAGACACAGCTCTGCATAAACCAAGATAAAACACCTGAACTCTCAGCCATGCATTCCTGACACAGCTATAAGTGGGGCACTACAATTGGAAATTCACAGGGAAGAGACCTCCTAGGAGTCTTTAGCACTCAACATTTTGCCTTGGCTTGCCATTGTACAGCTGAAACTGTTCAACCCTGCAAGAAAATACATCCATTGCCTTTTCTCTGCTTTTATTATCTCCAAATAGTTATCAAAAAAAGTGACAGGATAACCACCAGCACTGTCAAACATTTAAATCCCTTTTAAATTCCAGTCATTACAAGACATTATTTCCCAGTATACTTCAAACTCAATGAAAATATATCACTGATTTTTTAATTTAATTTTCTTTACATTTTTATTGTTCTGTAGCTCACATTGAGAACGAGCCTCCTTTCCTTCATAATAGTGCTCACTTTGGCTTAAAGTGTTAAATAGTGACAGATGCCTAGTACTGGGGGCAATGACACAGAGGCAGGGACACAGGCATGAATCCTTAGATATCTTGCCTAACTCTGCCTTCATGTTCCCCACCTCCTGGCACAACCAGCTCACCCACAGGCCTTCAACCCAGACCCAGGTTCCATACTGCTACGTGCCATACACATGGGGAGTAAGAGGCAAATCGCACTGAAGAGGTTGCCAAGCTACAAGGAGAGAAGAGATTTTGAGGGGAAGGAGAGGGGAAACACTACATTCAAGGTCATTTAGCACAGCAGTGGCTGCTGGGAATGAAAAAGGTCTCCAGAATGCCAGCCCGGTTCCCTCTGGATCAAGCTGCCTCCAAGAGCTGTACACAAGTAGATTTCATCTTGACCATGGTGCATGGTCAAACAAGATTTTTTTGCTATTTAATTACTTCACAAATAGTGGCCACAGAGCATTTGCTTTTAGAAAAACCTTAAATACCATCAGACCAGGTACATCTTATTACGTGGTACACCTCCCACAAAGTGCTATTTTGCCAAACAGACATTCTGTTGGAAATTCAGGATAAAACTCAAGAGTTTCAGGAGGTAGGTGTCCAATTCCAGACAAAGCAATCATCATTCAATACATAATTCACAGCAGGGACAAAAAATCCTGCACTTACGTGTGCTGCTATTTCCAGTATTTCATTTTCACAGTCTCTGCTGGAAGCCCCTTCTCCAGAGTCACAAAGTTTTCTTGTTTTTAAAAAACGCAAACATTTGTTTTATGGGCTGAAATTCAGCATGTTTGGTTTGGGGCAGTTTTTTTTGGTTAAAGTCTTGCTGCATTGATCTCTTATGCAAGGATTTTAGCAGAACAGGTAAAAACTGGGGAAAATACCCTTCAATAGAGGAGTCAGATGACCATGGCATTCACTAGGCCTCTATTTAGGAGGTTCACCAATTTATGACTTGCCCCTGCTCCCATCCATGGAAATTATGTACCTAATATCTTGTCTTTCACTAATGCCTCCTTTTACTAATGAAAGATACAGTGGGTTCTCTGCCTCTGAACTTTCCAATGAGTTACTGCAATTTAGAAGGTGTGATATGTACACAGAAGCACATTGCAGCTACACAAGAGGTGCTCTGTACTTTACTCATCACACCAGTACTTTCAAACTGCACCAAACAGGAGGAAAATATTAATTAGATTTTTTTTCTTAAAGCATCTGCAGTTCTTCCAACAACACCCAAGGCAAGTTAAACTTCATATGCCGCTGCAGTCATGGCAATTTTGAGATCACGTTGCTCATCTTGTCCATTTCAATTTACTGTACCAGAGGGCTAGAACTGGTCATGCTGGCAAAGGTCATGCAGATCCTTTGTAAAACTTCAGTTCTGGTCGAATTCTTTAAATACAGTCTCTCCTACACCACCTCACATGACGGAAAACATCCTTAATGCTGCTCTGTTGAGGCGAAAGATGATGATTTAGTCTTGTAATTTTCTGTGCTTTTAGGTACGTGCAATTTTGAAAAGAAAAAACTTGCATTTAATCACTTCTGACTGCTTCTGTGATTCAGTCAGAGAGACTTTTGCTTGCAAGACATGGACTCAGCCCAGGTCACCTTTGCTTTCCTTCTCAGCTGCCTAGAATTAGGCAGGACCATGAGGTACCAGGAGGGCACTGCTCACCACAGGTGTCCAAACTCTCTCCCTGCCTTCTGTTAATGGTGGTCAGTGTCAGCTCATGGCAGTGTCCTTGTCACCCGCCTGGCACACAAAAAACGTTACCAGAGTGACAGCCAGGTAAGCAATGCAGGGATGGTGCAAAGATTCACACTCACCCATGTCCTCAACAGCAAGGGCTAAGGGACGTTGTCTGGGGTTGATGCTGGCCCACCCTGTCTGAGAAACATTACATCCCTCTGTGTCAGAGGCACCTCGGGTGCAGTGTGTGTCTTTGCAATCTTGAACTCATACAAAGGACCAAAAGAGCTTCCCTTTGTGTGAATTTATGCCAACAGACAGCGTATGTTAAATAAACTGCTTGTTACTACCCTGCTATCACTCCTGCTCCAGTGAGAGAGGACTACGTTACAATTTATCTTGTGTTGCTTTAAAACTGTCTTGAAGATAATATAAAAAAAGAAATGTAACAATAAAATTTCTCTTATTCCAGAATAGGAGTATCCCCAAGGGCAAGGTATTCCTATAAAATTATTATAATGCTTTTACTGTGTAAGCACAACTGAAAACGTCTTCTCTGAAAACAGGCTGTAGCTCTCTTTTCCTATCTGCAGCCATTATCCTGATAAATTTGGGAAGGTCAGCTAAGGTGTAATCCAATAAATGTGCTGATGTTCTGAGTAAGTACCTTACAGTTTGCAGCCTAATCTATTATCCCACTATAAGACCATCAAATGACTCACCAGTTTTAATACTTAGTACAGATCAAACAAAGGAAAATATCAAAGCTTTATATTCTAGTTCCACCTTTCAAGGACTTGTTTGAGTGTTCTTTAATTACAGCAGATGATACATCCAACTTTGGCATTTTCTTTCTGTAACAGCTGTAGTTAGAAGTTGCTGTAGCAGTACCTTTCAGAGGTCATCATTATGTTAACCAAGAGATGCTGAAAAGTCAGATAGACTGAACAAATCAAATCGGGATTTGATCCTAGAGATGGAGATCAGCTTCTTCTGCCCACCAGATCACACAGTGTGTAGTGCACCTGGGAGCCTCACCATCCAGGTGCTCCTGGGTGCAGGTGACAAGTCTGCAGAGCCTCCACCCGAGCTGTGGCAGAAAGCCATGGGAACAAGCATGTGCATGAATGGGAATGAGCACAACGTCTTGGAAAGCGAAGAAGTTCAGAAGTCAGAGCAAGTCCCAAACTTGGGCTATGACTTCAAATCCTCCAGAAATTCAAATACACCTGCAGAAGTTTGCATTTGAATACTGTGATTTTTACCTTTTTCTTTTAATGGTAAAGGCATAAAATATAAGTGAAAAAACAGCCTATTCACAGAACCCCAGATCCCAAAGGAAGAAGCATCAGGAAACAGTCAGCAGCACTGTCAGCAAACTGCAGATGCTCCATGAAATGGGTACAGAAGCTACATGTCCCCACAAAGATGTCGGAGCTGACTGTGGTCATGTCGATGAAAATGGGGAGCACAAATCTCTTTCACCCAACTCTAGCAGTGTTTTGAGTCTGTAAAGCATTCCACAGTAACAGGGGGCACTGGTGTGTGTTTGGCCCATGCAAACAAACTGAACATGGGTTATTCACCACAATGCCTCAGCAGAACTTGTCTCATTTATCACAACAACAAAAACCCACTGGGAAAAGGGCTGAATTTAATCTGGTTTACATTGTTGGTCTTTTTGACTGACTAACCCAAATTAGATTATTTTTCAAGGACAAGTCTCTAAGTTTATGCAATAACTGTGCACATGCCACTAAAATGAAAGATGAGTTTATAGGGAGGTCCCTGCAGAAAGGATGGAAATTCAGAGCCTCTGTGTGCAGGGGGACATTTTCAAAAGAGCACAAATCTGATTTCGCTCTGCTTTTGCTCCTTTTGCAGACTAGAAGAGGAGCAAATCTAAAAAGACGCCAATCACTATTTTAGTTCTGCTAAAAAAGTATCACTTCTCAGTTACTTAAAAGAAATGGAGTGATGAAAGCAACAAAAAAAGACAAACCAAAGAGAAGGCTTGTATGGATAGTAGGTGTGCACCCATCACTCACCTATCCCTTTGATACTTCTGACTTTTAGGGCTTTACTAAGAGAAATACAACATACATATAGCTGTATACAGCCTACAGACCCACACACATGTAAGAAATGAGACCAGTCATGAGACTAGGAAGGAAAGACAAGGCACAAACTATCTAGGATGATTTTATGAGATCTTAAGAACTGCCCTTTTAAAAGTGCCACTGGCGTGTCACCACTTCCTCTGATAAATAGATGACATCTCACCAGAACTTAAATAGCTCCACTGAAGCACTACCTAGATGAGTGACAAAAATTAGCCAAGTCGCTGTCACCCCTGCAGTCCTTGTCTAGACACAGCAGAGAAGTGCGAATTCCAGTCTGCCTTGCTGGGCTACAGCCACCCTGACAGCTGAGCTCCGATCCAAGCCACTTCATGAGATGCGGATATCTGGATCCTTCTGGCAGCGCGACAGACAAAAGTTAACAGAACACAAAAACAGCAAGAAAATAAAAGCACAAAAGTACTTGCGAATCGAGAAGGTTTTAATTCACAAGTCATTGTTGGTTGAAAGTTGAGGCAAACGAAATGCCATTTTTTGCAAGTATTTTTCTGACAATCTCTGTGGCAATCTGACAATCAGGATCAGAGGCCCTTTGCTCAGAGGTGCGGCAGCTTTTGAGCCACTGCCCCCTGAGAGCAGCTGCACCCTTCTCCCCATTGACAGCCACATCTGGATGCTATCAGGAGGAACTGGCAGGCCTTCTCGCAACAAATACCAAGCACTTAGCAAATTGACTCCAGAAGTCGACGCTGGCCCCTTTCCCACTCTGTGTTTACGCAACGTGCCACTAACCTGTTGAGTCCGAGGCTTGTATGGAGAGCTGCTCTCTAGGTCAGCCAGGATGCTGGTCAGAGAGTCGATTTCTGCATCTAAGCTGGACCGCCTCTCCTCAAGTGTCTTGCCACCAGGATTCACCTTAAAGAAGAAAGAAAAGTTCCAGTTATTCCAACCACTTGGCCTGGCCCATGGTTTCTTACTGTCCTCACAGAGCTGCACCTGTGCCCAGCAATAACTTGGGTTGCAGGGACAAACATGATGAAATCCTATAGCTCCCTCCAGAACTAACACCAAGCCTCCATCTCACAGGAATTTATGCTGCTTTGGGGCTTTTCTTCACATATTTGCCACAAGGGACCCATTGTGTAAAACTGACTTGGAGGATTAGCAATTCAGCAATCTGCTGCCGAGCCGAAGAGGCAGGACAATCCCCACAATATAACATGGAGAAGATGTGTTATAGAAGGATACCTGTCTGGAAAGACAAAGCTGGGGACAGGCTTGGAGCACCTGGATCCTGAGAGCATCTCTTTTGCCATGTTCTCTTCTCAGACAAAGCACAAACAGAACAGACCTACAAGCCACAGTAGCCAGTGACAGGCCACGTGCACCTATTCTTATTTTAAACCAATTCTTGGTAGGTGTACCTGTCTGATTCAACACTTCTTCAAAAATTCCATCTGAAAAATGAGCTTCTTCAAGGAGGAGTGAGAAAGTTCAATCCATTTTTAGCAGACTGAAGGTGAAGGGTGTGATTTGCAACAAGGAGTCACAAAGTAACATAAGTAAGCTCTTTGTGAAAAGGCTTTTATGCAGGAAAGCCCATGCCCAGAGCAAATGCCAACATGCAGCCACGGACCCTAATCCAATACAGTTTGCTTTCTTTCTGCTTTCAAAACAGCCCAGTCCCACTTATACTCAGTATCCAGCCTGGTAGGGATGCTCACTTGGAAGGGAAGAGATATCAAATTTTCACCACCACCACCCACCTCAAAAAGTAAAACCAAGAACTCAGCACCACAGCAGAGCTTGTGACCTTCAAGCCACTGTTTAAGGGCAGTACTGCAATCCTTTCTAGAATAAGCAATTTTAGAGGACTCATTCACATGCTTTTTGATAAATCAACCTAGTCCAAAACCTCTGAGAAGGACCTGTACAGCCTGTACAGGTGCTGTACAGCCCGACCCAACAGTGGGACCTCTCAACAGGGCACAAAGTCAGGTAAAGGCTAGGAACATCCTCCTCAATGTTTTCAGTGCTTTGGGAATTAAGAAGCTCCACTAGGAATGGAAAATTTAACAAAACCAGCTGAGGATCCCTGCCATGGATAAAGTAGGTGCCAGGGGCTAGCCCCACCGAGCGAGGCCACCATGAGGTCATGCACAGAAACAAAAATTCTTGAGTCAAGTGAAGTATTACACTGAAAGCCTTTTCTCAACCTGAGTTATTTTTCTTCTGTTCTTCCATGTCTTACTTATCTGCAAATCCCCTGGACAGGACAGAGCCTCTCTGCACACGTGCAACTACAGAGTTCGGTGCAGAAGAGCTCATTCAGAGCTGGACAATGTCAATAGTAAAACTATTAAAGAATCACCTAACAGCTCACCTAATTTCAATGGCAAAAGCTGTTCAGACCATACCAGCACCTTCCCACAGACAATCCAGCTCTGTTTGCCTTCACTCTCACCAAGTTACTACTATTTTCCATACCAAAAACTTGCCTTTACCTTTCGCTCACTGGCTGTTCCAGACAGTTTTTATTTAAATTTCATTTTAGGAGCAGTCGATCATTACCTGTTTTAAAGAACGCCCCAGTCATCAATCTGACACATAAATGGCAAGTTGGTCAAAGAGAAACAGGCTATGCAAAGTAGGCAGCCTCTGATCTGCCAAACTTATACATGCTGAGGCATCCATTAGTTCCTAACGATTATTAAATCTTATTGGATTACAATATATTTGGCTTGACTAACAAGAAAATGGAAGCTCCAGTGTGGCTTATGCAAGAACACACCACTTAAAGGGCTGAGAGTCAGGTTAGAAAATACTTACAAACTCAACTCTTCTTGCCTATTTTTATTATAGAGCCAAAATCTTTCCATCCAAACCATTGCTCAAAAAAAGAAATATTTTTCACAGGAATTAGCCCAGACCATTACTCCTGGCTAACTGCAGGCACCTGTTTTTTTAAATCTGCAAAAGTACAACTTCTTTTCCACTTCATGGCTCTTGTTTGGTTTTTCTCCATCTTCCAGTTGTTGGCCTGTAACTGTCACAGGCTTCTCAGACAGAAAATCTGTAATTGCTCCACTCCAGAGAATTTTGAAGCTAAGCAGCCAAAAGTCAGGTTGGAAAGCAGAGGGGAGATGCAAAGGGCATCCAAGGCCCCAACATGTGAGGTGATAAATCAAGCCAATGGCAGACCCAGGAATAACACTGGAGTCCACACTGGACCTGCTTGGTACCCTGACCCTGGAGAGAAGGCATGGTGGCAGATGAGATCATCAGCCAATTTCATTTCTGCTTCTTAGCATTTCTGGGCCATATTATTCCCAGGTTGTCATTCCCCAGAACAATTATGCAACAGCTGACTAGCAAATGCTGCAGAACAAGTTATAAGGTTGTAAAAGTTAAATGTCCTTAGGAAACCTAGAAAAATAAAATAAAACAGCATAGAAGCATCTCTATTGATTCTGCGCTCTGATTTATTTATTCAATTAAAATATAATCAACAGAGATTAAGAGCCCAACTCTATAAATGTAGGAACATAATGCAGTGCAACAGTGCCAACGAATGACACCACCGACGTGTGCCAGGGCCCACTGGGGCACAAATGGATTTTAAAGACATTTAAGAAATGGTAACCCTCACAAAGACAGGTTTCTGGTTGCTTTTTCTTCCCCATACCCAGAAATCTTGAATTTTCTCTCTCCCCACCGTGTTCTATATTCAACCAAAGGACTTGCTTTCCAGGGCGCCTGGGCAAACTGGAGCATTTGCAACACCAACTTCAGCAAGAGAGGGTTAAGTTATTCCTCTTCCCATGCTTTTTGTCCTGACATTGCTATAAAAGTTTTATGATACTGTTCTGGAACAAAACCCGAGCGCCAGGTCCCAAGGCACAACAGGTTCGCACAGACACGGCTGCGCTCCGAGGAGCCCGGGCTGCTCAAGCTCAGAGCCCCGCAGATACAAACACCGGAACCAGAGGGAACTGCTAATTCTATTTCTGTCTGGATTTATGGCATTGTTGTAGACATGTCGCTTGTGCGCCCCCTCTTCCAGCCAGCAGAATATGGAAAAATGGGTTTAAAAAGAAAAAGGATGCTATCTTTGGCTCAGTCAACGTGAGTTCGACAAAAAGCAAACGTAAGCCAACCCAGTCCAACAAATTACTCATGCCAGAGACTATCCACGCACGTGAACTTCTGCAACGCCTACACTCCCATCCCCTGGCTCAGTCTCTGCTGTGAGTCAAAAGAGAGAAAAACAGCAGAGAGTTTCACTGCTTGGCTTGTTTGTCTGCCCCTGAATTCCTGGTGTGCAGCTCCAGAGCAGCTCTGATGGTAATCCACTCCCGAGCCCCATCAACCCACTCTGCTCTGATGAAAATTTGCTTTACTTTTGCTAATCCTACAACCCAACAGCAGTCAGTGCCACAGGTCCCCCCACACCGCTCCAAGGAACATTCATTATAAAACATGCAGTGCAGAGGTCAACGCAGGGTCTCAAATTTTGCCTCACTGTGTTAAAAGGGTTGTAAGACTACTCACTGAGCTAAAAGACATAAAAAGCACAATGATTTCCCTAGATGTCACCTCTTCCTGCAACCCGGATCACCTACTCTTATCGTATTTTGCAGCTTTCAGCAGAGGAATAAGAATGCCTCTCATTTAACCAAGCCAGCATCTTGCAGTGGGCCCAAAGAGAAGAATCTGGCTCCCAGATGTCCTTCCTAGCTCCTGCTCCAAATTCCTTTCCCTACGCAGGCCCAGCCATCTCTCTTTTATTCATTTTCCCCTCTCTCCATGCCCTGCTTGCTGCTCTGCAGGGCTGTAGCTCAGGCCAGGCATCAGCCCCTGGGATGAGAGATGCAATGTCAGTTGCCGGGTTGGCCTCCAAGCCAAATGCTGGTGCCAGGTGGTGTTGCTGTGTCGGGGAAACATGGAGCATGGCTTTGCAGCAGCGACCTGCTGACATGGGTGGCAGGCTACAAGTAACTCCAGCGTATATTTTCTACCAACACAAGGCAATAGCCAAACCCCTGAATACTTTGGGAGCATCAGGACTTTGCTCACCACAGTGCAATTTTCCAGCAACAATATCCACCATCTCTCCATCCACCTCAAAAGTCTCGTCTAAGGGAGGTTGAGCTCAGCACATTGGCATGTTTCCTGAGTGCTGCGGCCAGCTCATCCTCTGAACTGTGTCCCAGGAACGTGAGCTGTCATTTGTGGGAAATGTAGTGCTGGTTTATCTGTGCAGACACGTCCAAGACAGCAGAGCTGCAGCTGAACACACAACCTTTCTCGTAGCATCAGCTCACTCCACATGCCGTGCTATCACAGGTCACTGATAACCTCCTAACTCACAAGTGAAAGACTGGAGATGAACACCATGGATATTAGCAAAGGTCACAGCTAAGGATTCAAAACAAAGCTGGGGGCCCACAGTGCCTTCTGCTCCTGGTACATTGGTTTTACTGGGAGCCTGAGGTGCTTGGGAGCTGTCTTTGAGCTATAACACATCAACACTTTTTGCATTTACACATCCAAGAACAGGGAAAAGCAGGAAAGCCTTCTGGGGTAAAGGAAGGACAAAGGTAACAAGAGGACCAAGTGGAATTTAGGCAAATCAGGAGTTGTGAGCAAGTAGATAGCACATAAGGACTTCTGCCCTGAAAGACTTTACTGTCTTTTCCTCCAGTAAAAGCCAGTGAGCCACAGATGAGGTGGCAGAGCTGATAAATTCAGTGCCCACTGCCTGCTTCCACCAGGCTGCACCCATGGCAGCCACCCACCACATTCTGCAGACTGCTGTAATCCTGGGATAGGCACTGGGGTGGTTGGAAGAGCAAACAAAACAGGAGCGAGCCTCTCCTTATGCTCCATGGCCTTGGGCACTGGGCTTAGACAGAGATGCAGACAGAGCAAAAAGGATGCGGTTCTTATTTCCTATTTTAGCTGGGGACAGGTGAGGGACAGAAAAGTGTTTGATGTCAATAGTATCCACTGTACTGACAAGAAGAGACTGTGAGAAATGTTAACCAGGAAGACGAAAGGAAGTGATTCAGTCTTGATATACTTCAGGCTGGGAGTTGTGTTTAGTTTTTCCTTTTTTTTCTCTTTCTTTGCACTTTCTCTGACAGTATGACTGCCAGAGGCAAGGTCCTTCTCAGACACACACCCCTGCTACCTCGTCTCTTATTCATTCTTCTTTCCAAGGTCACAAAAGCCATCTAAAGCCCCAAAAGACACTGCAGCAGCAAAAAAAGATGCATACTGAAGGGCATCTATCAGGAATGTGAAGCACCCTTAAGAGTTGCTGTGTCTATTCTCCCCTAAGCCTACAGACAAGTGTAAACATTTTCTTTCAAATTCCCTAATGTAAATTTAAACAGTCCCAAGAGGCTGCCCCTCACACACACGCACATGGAGACGAGCTGACTGCAGCACTCAGGTCAAGGGGGGGTCTGAGATGCTTGATTGATGCCTAATCTCTGTTCCAGGCACCAAGGAGGGCTAGAAAAAAAGTCGTGCCCTTTAAAAACAGAAAGATTGAGTCTTTTGAAACAAATCTGAAATGATGGAAGATTTCAGCAGATGTGACCGCAGTGATTTCACCAGATGTGATTGTATCAAGGATCTAATAGAAAAGAACTTCCCTGCTGTTCCATCAGGCTGAAGCCAGGCCTGAAATATCCTTTTTAGTCTTTTGATGACATCAAGGATAAAAGCCAAAGGGAAGTTAGGTTTTGATTTATTTTTTCCCCTTGCTCTTCCGTTTTTTCAGGTACAGAATAGTTTTACCTGGTTTATGTTGCTGGATATTAGCAGGACCAAAGGAAAACACTTCAAAAGTTTAAAGAGGGCTGTTCAAAGGCACCATTTGGTGCCTCTCAGGTGCCACTGTCATTTAACTGAGCAATGTTTCTTTGACTCTGGCCACTTTTGAAGATTTCTGTTAAGAGGCAGGTCAGGCCTACCTGGAACAGGACTTGAACGGGGTGGGGATGATCATCTATTAAACACCAGCCTATATGGTCCCAAAAAGGGCCAATGAATGTGCCAAATATCTTCCCTTGGCGAAGTTCATAGCAGCATCTGTGCCACAACAAACTGCAGGAGGCACAGTGGGGTAAAGGGAGCTGTGCTCAGCCACACCTACAGCAATTAGTCTGGGGTAGCCACAGTCTCACATTCAATTTCCCCACTCAAGGAAAACACAAACAGCACTGGGTATCCAGACTGAACTCAATTCTGAAGCAACAAGGTGTGGTATAGAACTGCATGGGCTTTCAACTGGGGCAAACAAACAAGTAGATGAAGGAAAGTTATTTGTTAAGCATTGCTAGGAGACACCTTGCAAAACCTTAACAACTGATTTAAAAACTCACTGTGGTGTAGGAAGCTTATGAAAAGGACAAATAATAAAAACATTTTTAAAAAGAAAAAATACAGAGAAAGCAGTTAACAAGAGAGCATGAAACTAGGAGGCATCATCTCAAAACAAAGGAAAGGGGGTAGGTGTTTTGTCATACAACACACTGCTCAGCTGCAGAGCTATTTCTGCTGCAAGACACTGTGGTTGCTATGAGTTTATATGGATTTCAAAAGCAGCAGGAGAAACACATGGAAGAAAACTCCAAGATACATAATAAATATAAAATGTTCTGTGCTTCCCTTTTACATTTTTCTCTGGTCCCTGGTGATTGATATGGCTTTGGAGACATTCATATAAAGTCTCCAGTTGTGTTTTCTATCCACCTGCTGACACCTGTCAGGAGTCACATCTGCTGGTGGCTACGTTCCAGTCTCTGCAGGTAAAAAAGTGACCACAGCCCTTGGTGCTAGGGTTTGGCCCAACACCTGGAAACCCATTTCTTCCTTTCTTTTAGCAGAGACAACAGAAACTACAGCCAACCGCACTCAGCCTCCTGGGATGCATAGATAAAAGAAAGCAAAGACTGTTGCAGTTATGAATATGTCTGATAATAAAGATTTATATTTCCCTAGAGATCAGTGTGACAGACACTGTTCACACACAATACCTAGGAAACATCCTTGTCCCAAGGAGCTTATTGTCAACTGGATACCAGCCCTGGAAGGGAATGCAGGTAGAGGGGTGGGAGCGAGGTGCTGAAACTCAGAGATACAACCAAGCTCTTCCAGGGCACCAGACAAAGACACTAATCCCCTGGCCCAAGCCAGCTCCTTAAAGGACATTTCAATCTCTGTATTTGTCATCTGAGACCTGACAAAACTTGCTAGAAGACAACAAACCCCTGTCCAAGCCATCCAAGCTCCAGCTGCAATTCTGTTGCAGGATGTCCCTGATTTCACATGACACGGCTGTGTCTGAGCCACTGCTGTGGCTAGCAACTGGACTGTGGGCCAGTGGGGCCCGTGGTCATCTTCCATCACTGTTTAATAAGCTCTTGCTCTCTGTTTATCCTGAGCAGGGCCCCAGTCCCAAAACCAGCACACTAGTGGGGGCAGGATGCCACCAGTGTGGATGAGCAGCAGATCAATCCAGGACTATGTTCCCTTCCCAGCAGCTCCTGCCCCTGACACCAGAGGGAAGATTTTGCCACAAACACCTGTGGTTGGTCCAGAATTCTCAAGGGGATTTGGCCATGGATATTAGATGAATGAGCAGAGATAAAAAAAGGATCTAAGGGCATCACAGAAGTTTAGCGAACAGGATCCATGGCCTTGGGGTACGCTCTGGATCAAACACCAGCAGGGGATGACTGGTTGATTTGATGGGACATGGAAAATAGATCACGGGAAGATCTGCACCACTCCCTGTCCCTCTGCCACTCCTGAGGACATCAGAAGGCAATTATGCAACAGGAATAAAGAAGACACAGCAAACAGCACTCAACAAATCCTGCTTGGAGCCCAGGAGTGTGCTTGTAGGTGACTTGAAACTGGAGAAGCCATGTTCCCTTCCCAGCGCTGTCCGGTCCCCTCAGCCCCATCTGCTGTGCCTCAGGATGGTGTTACCCAGCTCCCTGCTTATCACAGGCTGACACCTCCACCTCAGGCATATAAACGTGCACCCAGCTTTTGTGGGTTTCTCACTGTTTTGTTTTGCTCATTGAAGGAACTCCTGGAAATGTGAAGGTTGGCTAAATGGGGCTTTTAGAAGTGCAGTGCTTCTCTGAGCCTCTACACCAAAAATTAGCAACAACAACTGCCTTTCAGCTGACCAGAGGATCTTCATGCTGTGGGCCAGAGAATTCATGGGGAAAAGCACCACAATCCTCAGTACATGAAAGCAACAGGATGGATTTGATAAGGAACAGTCAGGGGATGAAGAGAGAGGAGGAGTCCCACGAGCCGACATCTGCCAGAGCAGCAGACCCGACAGTCCTGAGAGTTTACTTAACATGTCTGATCAAAAGCTTTGGGAGTCTTGTCTGTGTTAAGTGCTACCAGATGCAAAATCAGCAGCAAGATGAGAAGTGTATTAATAAACTAAGGAGGCACATAAAGTTATTTGAAAACTAGGGAAGGTGGGGAGAGAAGGGGGAGAATAAAACCAGTTTATTTTTCCATTAAGGCAATTTAATATTCTCCGGGTGGAGTTACAATTACTCATCCTTGGGAATTAAATTGAATTTGTGAAACATTCGTGTTTATCAGCAGAATATACAGTAAGAACAGAGATATATAATTTTTTTCTTTACACTTTGGGCAGGACAGCACTACTTGTCTGTCCACGGGGCAAGAATAGCTGGCCATGAAGTCTTTTTGACCCAGCATGACTTTCACTGACTTTAACTAACTTTACAGCAGCAGGGAATATATCCCTTTGCTTTTAATTAATGCAATTACATTAGGACTCATTATTGACAATTATGGTGACTGTTAAAAGTTTCCCCTTTCTTTGCCCACTCCCCCATCAACTTAAAATCTGCTCCAATATCGTCACAAATTAATGTTTAATTAGCCATCAAGCAGAGTTGATGTTCCCCACAGAGTATTGCTGCTTACAGAAAAACTGAGAAATAGGAGAACATAGCGGATATTTCATCATCTGCCTCCAAGGGGAACCATAACGAAAGAGCAGCCAATTACCCCAATACAGCTGCAAAGTTTAATCAATGTGGAAACCAAATAGCTCATTAAGTGTCCACTGCAATAATGGAAGACCTTCCCACAGACTCATATGACATGAATGTTACATTTTAAAGATCCATTGGTGATGTGAAAGAGCAGAGACTCCCTGCATCTTCACATCCTGGCCAAGTTGTGATCTTCATCCTTCTCTTTCAGGCATAACAAAGGAGGTAAGAGGTGGATTCCTTGGACACCATGGGATGTGTCTGACAAGCCACACATTACACACACCTGTGCAGCAGGCAATCTGTCACACCCAGCCCCACCACTCTGGATTTATATCCCAGAGGGAAAAACCACACCAAACGCCATCTCCTGCCAGGAGCAAGCAAAGTGCAGAGCTAAAGGTGATTTTACTTCTTTCAACACTTGTGGTGAGTCTGGCACTGGCATATTGTGTCCAGTTTAAGAACTTGAGACACCCCCAAAAAGCAGAGAACAGCTGAAAAGGAGAGACACATAGAGAACTCCCTTGGTTTCACCTATGAAGGAGATTGAGTAGCTCAATAGCAATATCTAAATAGTTTCACAGAATGAAAATGCCAGATACCACAAGACTGTCCAATCTAGCAAAACAGAAAAACACACAGCAGTCGGGAAGCCAAAGCTAGGGAAATTCCATTTCGAAATAACAGACATACTCATTTATGTGTAATACTGCAGGCAATTAAATGTTAAACTTCCAAGATTTCTGCACCTCTTGATGTCTGTGGATCAAGGCTGGATGCCTTTGGTCTCCCTGGGTGACCAGGCAAAGTTTTATGACCTGCAATAGGCAGAAGGGCACAGCTGACAATTTAATGGCCCTGCCTGGCCCCCACCTCGACAGAGGTGAGAAAGAAACAGCTCTGCCAGTCCATAAAGATCTATTGATATCACTTTGTGTTTGCACCACTTTAACTGGAAATTAAATTTACATGAACAAACTCTATCCCACACAAGACTGCATATTGTGACAGTTAAATAAAGAGCTTTTTAAAAGGCGCATGTCTCAGGCAATTTAAATCAAAAAAGATAGGTTTTGTTAAAGCTACCAATTTCAGAAAATTAAGGTTGACTGAAACAGTTTTAAAAAACTCCTTTTGGAATTTAATCACATATTGGAAACCCATATGCAGCTGTTTGTGTCACCTGCAAAAAGACTGTATAAAACATAAGCATATGCTTAATTTTACACATGTGCTTAAATTCTATCAACTTTAATGAAGTTTAAGCACACAGCCAAGCTTCTCTGAATTTGAGAAAGCATTTGTGAGCACGGGCTGTGAAGCTACTTGGAAATCACCAATGAGAAAAAAAGTAAAATTAAAACTGGCTGGTCAATTTTTACAGCCTGAGTAAGCACTAGGTCCAGAAATTAAACATGTAACATATTTCTGAGCTTGTTTGCTTGTTTTGCTGTAATAGGAAGGGGTGAGTGCCAAAATGCTTCCAAGGATTCCCAGTGAACCTGGCAAAATGTCAGCAAAATGGACGTATAAAAGCTACACAAAAGTCAATGGCTTGGGTTTGGCTTCTCAGGAAATGAATCATGTTAAATACTTACTGTATGTCTCAAAGCTGAGAAGAGGAAAATCTGGACTCTGCCTCAGTCTACACATTTTTGGGGTGGTCAGTGGCTGCAGTTCATGGGGTGGCAGGCCTCAGCTGGGCAAACCCCACAGTCTGATTCACTGAAGAAGGTTCTTGCCTTCAAGAAATTTGCAATTTCATTTTCCAAGCCATTAGGCCCACTTCTACATTCAAGGCTGCCAGATGTGTGTCTGGTATTGGACATGGCTGGCTGACCATGGGTTTTTATTTCTTTTTTAACAACTGCCTTGTTCAGCCACCTTACGTTCTACACATCTCCTAAGATGGGAACCTCAGCTGAAGAAAAGGGACCTGAACCATACAGAAAGCTGAAAAATGGATAATTTCTGCTGCCTTAAAATGCAATCCACAGTGTGCAGATCCCTCCTGGGTGAGCTCCAAAGTTTAATTTGATACTGTCCACATGCAGATAAATGAACGTGAAGCGCTGTCTTTCAATTAGAATTCATGCATCAGAAAAGAAGGTGTCCCCAGCACACACTAGACCTCAGGAAAACAGCTTTTAACTGTATCTCTGCTTGGGGCCAAACTTGTGCATTGGAAGTGTGTTCCTTACCTACGTGTCTTTAAGAGGCTCACCCGACCTCAGAACTGAGCACACGCTGCTCCCTGAGGACAGCCCTACCACCACCACCCCTGGGACACCTGCAGGCCTTGGCAGAGGCATCCTTCAGCAACACAGAGAGGGGCACTGCAGGGCTCAACTGGAGGAATTTGCAGAGCCACAGACAAGGGGAGGAAGGGACAAGCAACTCAGGAGCAGAAGAGGAAGAACAGATCTTTAATGTGACATGAGACTGTTCCCATGGCAAAAGAGAAAAATGGAGATGGAGAGGGAAGGATCTGTGCCTCAGGACTGTTGAATGAAAGGAGTTTGCAAAGCACCTTTGTCACTTACTGGCTTCAGCAACACTTGGGAGTTGCTACAGCTTTTCCAAACATTTATATTTTACTTCTCTCACCATTAAAAGCAATACTAAAACCACCACTTGATGTTTTCCAGATGCTCTTCCTTACCTGTTGTGTGTTAAAGCTAATCAACATCCTGCATTTTAATCAGCAAATCAAACTGAAAAATACAATTGTGGAGAATGGTCCTTCAAAGATGGAGTTTTACGGTAGCACACACTTAAAATCATGTCTGGAACAAATTCCTTCAGCTCTGGCTGCAACATTTCTCATTGGTATTTCTACCACCTTCCAGCTTGCTCAGTCACTGTGCCACACACTCCTCACAGAGGCAACATTTTCTAACAACAAATCCACCCTTGATGGCAGCTGAAGCTGTTTTCCACCAGAGATGGAAACTGAAAAACAGAGACAGGAACCTGCATTTCAGCCACTTCCATTCTTGGATATCAGATGCTCTCACAACTTCTCCATATCCATATCTCCTTGCTGCCAGATAAAATTTTCATCAAAAATAGGATGAAGTTTGCCCTACTCTTTGAAAAACTCCAGGGCTCTAAAACTGAATTTAGGCCACAACTGAATTCCCCAATCAGCAGAGTTCTATTTCCTTTTATCTGGTTTGGCCAAAGCTCTTTTCTACACTGCACAGCATCACTGTACTTAAAGAACCAAACCCAAGGTGTGAATCTGACTCTGCTCTGTCACGTTCCAGACTACCACCATGCCCAAGGCGCATGGAAAGACTTGGACTTTCTAAACCACATCTTCCAATCCCAGCCAGCTTCACAGAAGAGGCATCATAATTTCTTGTTACTGGCAGTCTGTTTCAGTCTTGCTGCTGCATTATCATTCCCTAATGCAGCAGAGGCTACCCAGGATCTGAGACAAGAGCAACCCATCTTGCAAGAGATTTTTCCTAGTACCTGCTAATCCAACAGCAGACTTAAATAGCACTCAGATATGAAAAGAATGGAAACTTCTTCTGCATTGGTCATGTTACCTCACTCTGTCCCATCACACAGCTCATCTGCTTTGATAGGAGAATTTCCACATCTTCATTTTCTTTTTATTTTCCCTCTGCTTAAATAATTCTACATTAGATACAATGATGTATTTGCTTGCTTTTTCTATGTCACCAGCCAAGCTCTGACAGAATAAAATGGTTTGCTTTTTCTGCATACTCTCCAGGCCTCCACTATTACTTTCCACATTCATGTCTCTGTCATTCATGAGTATAATCCAGGTTACAGAGTAACTCTCTGCAGGTGCCAGCTGTGGCTGACTCCATCACTTGCAGTGTGACAATGTCCCTCAGAGATGTGTCCACAGGACCAAGGAGATGCCCGCCAGGGTTTGTGGCCTTGGGCACAGCAGTGGGGGAGCACAGCCTTCTGTTTGGACCCTAGCAGGCACATGTGCTTTGTCTTAACCTGGGAGTTACCTTGATCAGCTCTGACCATCACAAGCAGCAACATTTCTGATCTGTTTCCTCTCACAACTTTTTAGTAGGTCCCATACCCATATTTACACATGATCTGTACCAGGCTTTTGTTGTCTTCTGTTCCTGCACCTCATCACTGCTGTATGGCAGATTATCAAAAGCTGCCCTGTTTCATCTCTGAAAGCATCTCCCAGCCTCAGCCACAGAGCTCTCCTCCCAAAGAAGGCACAAGTGTGCAGGTCCTGGCACATCCTGTGTGCTGGGTGACTGTATTAAACAACAACATAACAAACACATTAAATAACACAGTAATAACCATGATGAAAATAATGAGCACAGTTAACTGTTTGGGTCCTTGCTTACTTTGTAGTCCTTGCCGAAAGGTTCAGCTAATAAAGGCTGTGTTGCATTATAACATTGCCAAGATATTAATAGCCAGGCAGGGAGATGAATGGCAGGCTTACACTGCACAATTAAAACTTCCAGTCTACCCTTTCAATAAAATTTGTGGTTTATAATAAGCATCTCTGTCTACTCTGAAGAGAGTAAGGATTGGAAAGTTACATGGATGGGAACAGAGGTTCATTAAAGATTTAAAATAGAATGTGGTTTAGCATTGTAAAAGAAACATGCGTATAAGATGGGATGCATCAAGAGGGGCCTGAAAGAAGTGCTCAGTGTTCCTTTTCTCTTGTGATCCTGGATCTAGTGGTCAAACTATCCACAAAAAGGGATGAAAAAGCAGCAGGGGTAAAATGTGCATGCTTGCTCCCAATAATGTGAAGGTCTGCTCTATATTCCCACTCATGATTCATCTCTTGTACATATATCTACAGGGTGTAAATATATACATATATACACACATATAAGAAATGCATGCATTTTATCTCTCATGCATCCCAATATGCAGATGTTGTATTACTGATTTTTCTCATCCTATAGACTAGAAATCCCTATTATAGAGAAAACACATATTGACCTGTAGAGACCCAGTGAGCATTTAAACACTCTAAGAACATACATGCTATATAAGTCTAACTTAGAGCACAGCACATTCCTGTTGCTCAAACACACAAGGAAGGCAGAAAGGAAACAGACAAAAAGCATTCCTGCAAAGCCAAGGTTTGAGTAAGAGGGTTAACATTACTAGGTAATTTATTTATACTGTTGGACAAAACTCCAATTTAGATAAAAGGCAGATGCTTATCACACGGACTTTAATAAATCAGGTTAGAAGTCACAGAAATCCGCAAAAGCTGGATCTTGAATGGCAAGCAATGCACACAGACTGTGGCTTTATTTACAGAGTTTCTGGCTGTTACTGATCCCTCCCAGAGTCAGGCGGCCCCGCCAGCAGCGAGAGCTGCCCTGCAGAACCGACATTCCCCGCCAGCGAGCACCTACAACCAGGCCAATAATCCCGATGATTAACAAAATCTAGCACTAGAGGGAGGCTGAACACATGTTCTGCTCTCTTTGGCCTTTTCAGCTTCTCCAGACATTAAAAGGCCGGTGATTTAAAGCAAGCTCATCACTAGCAGGCAGAGCCCAGCCTCTGAACAGGAGATTAGCTATTTAAGGCAGCAACGTCCACTGACAAAATTCATGCTCTTTTCTCCCCAGCTATTTGCCAAGATGTGCACACAAAATTAGGAATCAAAAAAAAAAAAAAAAAAAAAAAAAAAAAAAAAAAAAAAAAAAAAAAAAAAAAAAAAAAAAAAAGACCAAACCAAAAAAAAAACCAAAAAACCAACAAAAAAACAAACCCCAAAAACAATTCCTGTGTCCTGGCTGTTCCTCCAGCTGGTGAATCAGAGCCCACAGAGGCACCACCGCCGCCGCTCGCGGGGAGCGGAGTCAGACGGCGAAACACCTGGCAGCCTCTTCCCTAACAAGGATGAGGCTCTCGCTTCTGGCATCTATCAACACGTTCCCACCCTCTCCCAGGCGCGAGCACTAAGGAGAAGTGAGACAGGTCTCCTCAGAACAGCCTCGCGGAGGAAGGCGCGCACGCCTCCAGAACGCGCTTCAGCTTTTCTCCTTCCAAAATTCCTTGGCAATAGGAATGCGACCCCTTTGGCTGATTTTCTGCACATCACAACAGGACAATACGACCGGTGAGTCCAGTATGTCTGGATGTGGTTACAGCTCCCTGACCATGTAGCTGCAGCCCTGCAGCCCCTCCAAGCGTAGTGGTTATAACAAGAACTGGTATATTAAAATTCTTTATATTGCACTTCATGCAACTCTTCAAAATCCAGTTGTTTTCCTCTCTTTAACCCCCAACCTAAAGCCACTTCTTGACATCTGCTTTGATATATCCCAAACCGTTCCTATGTTCAGGCACTGATAGTGTTTAGTCATTAATTTGCAGTTCTTACAGTAATGAGGCTCTGGGATGTAGCAGGCAGAATTGCTCTGGGAGACAGGAGATCTCGCTCTTATTTTTAGCCTGCTACTGGTCAGCCTGGTGACCCACACAAAGCCCTCTCCCTGCTACACCTTCCTTATCAGGAAAAGAGTGGTACTTCTTTTGTAAAGTGTTTTGTGGCCTGTCAATAAAAAACACACTGATAACAGGTGGGGCTTGCTAGGAAAGAGGTGCCATCCCAGCTCAACACAATCCTCTCCTTCCCACGCTGTGGTAGCATCTCAGATCCCAAAAGAAAATCAGACCCAAGTGCAGACGCAGCACGTGCAGGTAATCAGTACAGATCTGTAAATGGATGTTTTCCCAACGTGGCCCTTGGCAAGTTGGCAGCTGAGGGTCACATCTGCTTTGAGCCACCCAGATCCTGCCCCAACATGAAATGCTGGGCTCTGACCCTCCCCTTCAAAGAGAACTGGTCATTTCAAAGCCAGTAGCACCCCTGACCCTTGAGACATCCTTCATGAGGACGGGACATGGGACAGGGACTGGCTTTTCATACAACTGTGCACTTCTCATCCCTGTGCAGCCCTGCCTGGCAAGGAAGGAAGAAATTGCCAGAGCCATGAGTGAGGGTCCCTGTCTGTGAGCCAAGAGGGTACTTGAGAGGTCGCTGATGAGAATTTTTCACTTTTGCTTTCCCTGGCCTGGGCAGATGCCTGTTTTGAAACTAGAAGGCAAAAACATAATAAAAACCTGCCTCCCTCCCTCCCAGATCTATCTATTTCCCTTTGACAAACAGTGATTTCATTTTTCTTCCCGTCCAGATTTTTTTTTTCTTTCTCTTTTAAACTGAGCCCAGGCCAACGTGGCAAAAGGCTCTTTGCTCATGTCCTTATTTGTCAAACATGCCATCACCACGCCCTCACCACCATTCTGGGAACAAGTCTTTGCCTTCCCCGGCTGCAGCCAAAGGGGAACTTCCCAACACAACTCTCCCCCAGCCCAAACATACTCTTTTAAAAATAAATATTGCCTTTTTTTTCTAAAAAAAAAAAAAGGCATTCCAGTTAATAAGAAAAGAGTTTAAATTTCCTTCCCCTTTCCTCCCCACAGTCCTGCTGTGAATTCGAATATGACTGATCTAGATGGGAAAACAGAAATTACAAGAAAATGCCAGATCTATCACAAAGGTATTTCATGACCCAGTCCTCCTCTAATTTCCATCAGAGCATAAGTCAGATACTAAAGTACCTTTTTGGATCTGATCCTAAGTGGCCAGTTCCACTGTCCAAAAAGAGATCCAGAGATAAACAGGTCTATGAAAACTGGGTATTATTTTAACTGCTGCTCTTAAGCTACAGCTTAAACTGTAATAAGCTGTGCAGCTTTCAGCCCTCTGGCTACAGTAACACACAAACTGATAATAAACTAAACATTTATCCTGCTGTCCTCCTTAACACCTAGTATAAAAAACTTTACCTGCAGTCCCACAGCACACATACTTCATAAGCTGTCATTAGCACTGCGCCATCGAGAGAGGAATTTCTGATGTGAAACAGCTGATTTGATGGAACAGATAAATTTCAAACTCTGGAGTAGATCTGGAGGGCTCTTACCAGGTCCACAGGGGCCAAACCACCCCAGACAGCAGCCTCAGGTCTGGTCAATGCTCAGGAACCGGGTCTGCTGCTCCAGCACTTACATTTAGCAATGGGGAAACTGAGGCATGGAAATTAAATGGTCTGGCACTGGAGAGCAAAATCGGCCTCTTGGAGCCCAATACAACACATGTCCACGAGATCCCCAACTTCAGACAACCATGTCCTCATAGCAGAACGAACACAGTCACCACTCATTCTGCTCCTTTAGCACAAGAACACCTGACCAGAGTCGAGAAAATTACTGTGTTTGATGCACAAAGCAATTGGGCAGCATTCTCCAGCACCACCTGCCCTTTTCCTCCTCTCTTGGGCTTTACATCTTGCTTCAGCATGACTTTTGCTGCTCCTGAAAGATAAGGAGTTGATCTTGCAACATAAAACCCTGCTGGCTCCTGACTTGAGCCCTGACTTTAGCCTGCTCCTGGTCTCCTGCAGAAAATGGAAGGGAAAAGGAAGGGGAATAGGTGACCAGAGAGCACAGATGAAATGCAGGGAGCCGTGTTTGCTGCATAAGAGTACATTTGGGGTGGTGACGGCCAGGACTGCTCAGGTACAACCGGTAGGCTCACCTTCCTCTGAGCAGGATACCATGCAAAGGAATCCTACTCTAACCAAGCTCTTGCTAAAACCCAACACTGAACACAGCTCCAGTCCCAGTTTCCCAAAGCCAGAGAGAAAGGGTGTGACAAATAGCAATTCCATGAGTTCAGAGGGAAGAGTTGTCCTGCTGAGTGGTTCTACCAAGAGGCACATCCCCGAGACAGCCTCGAGTGACTCAGGGACACTTTTGGAGCCATAGCAGGAGGGAGCTCCTTTCAGTAAACACACAAGGTCCTCCCTTGGGTGACCTGGGAAGGGGGAAGCCTGACCCTGAGGAATCCTGTAAGGCACCACGACTCCTTCCTGCTACCCAGGCTCCTGTGCAGGCACCATGCAGGCAGTGCCCTGCCTTTGCCAGAAGCCTGCTGCTTCACAGCTTCCCAGGGTGCTCTGGAAGCTCCCCTGCTCCCACGGGGGCCACTCTTCTCAGAGAGATAAAAGAGAGAACAACACTTGCTGGGGAATTACTTCATTTCCCCAAGGCTGGGAAAAGCCATGCTCTGCACTTGGCAATGTCCCTGACGGCTGCAGCCTTTCCTGGCAAGGGAGAACACAACCCCTGTTAACCCCTTCCTTCTCAAAGGCTGCTTCCAACACCTAGCCCATAGCAGGAAAGGCTGAGGCTTTGCCATGGCATCTGAACATCTTGCCATGGGCAAGAGATTCCAGTAAGCCCATGAGGGAGGGAAATGTTTTGTTTTTCCCAAGGCACAAAGCAGACAAATTGACTCCAGAGTTGGTGAGAGGGTCAGGAACTAGAATCAGGTCCTTTTTATCCTGTTTAATGCCTGCCTGCTGGCTTGCTCTCATGTTCAAACCCACCAAGGGATACAAGGCTGCCACAATCTTCCAGGGCCATCAAGGGTCTGTGTCTGTGGATATGTGGTTATATGACTCTCAACAGTCTCAAACCTAGACCTTTGCTCCCTTTGTTCTCACTGCTTCTCACAGAAGGCTCTTCCAGATCTTTGGATCCCCAGTGCTTAGAAAATTTCTAAACACCAGCATGGAGGTACTTCTGGCAAGTTCAGCCTCTCCTGTTCCTGCACCAACACCCACACAGAGCTGAAATATAGGCTTATTTCCCAAATGTATTTCAAATTTGCAACCAGACCCATCCTCAGCTTTTCTTTTGCTCAGCTAACAAGACAAACTCTTCTGGTCTCCACTGGGAAGATCAGCTGCTTAGACCTTAACTGCCTTGTACCAGAAGTCTGAATGCATTTCTCCAGAATATGCCTGAGCAAACATAAACCTGGCACTCCAGGCAAACCTGCAATACCTGCACAAAAGTGTTCATATCTTTCAAAGGTGTTCAAGGTCTGTCCATATTCACTTTGGACATGCCATCATCACTGGATGCATCTTAGAAGTTGAATTTTCATCCAGGTGGCCAATCTAGATGATCCAAGCCAGCAAAAAGAGGGTGAAAAGGGTCTCAATTACATCACTGGAGCCTGGGCCAGGGCTTATTTGCTTCACTTAATTTTAGGCATCTAAAACAAAGCACTTTTAGGATCAGATTACTGCCCTAAAGTCTATCCACAGTCCGTGGAAGGAGATGGCCATTCCAGAAGACAATTCATTCTGGGAAGGTTTCACTCCCCTCTGCCATCACGACATAAGGCAATTAGCCTTCTAATTCAAGCCGGATGGGAAAAATCCTTTAATAGCCCAGCAAGTTTTGAATGGAAATATTCCCTGCTTGGGAAACACAGCTTGTTAAAGCTTACTTGGTTATTTCTGACCCATGATTTTTAACCAGAACTTTGCCACCTCATTTTATTATCACTCATTCATTCCCACAATTTCTGGATTGGTTCTGCATGAATCACAGAATTCCTGTCTTCTTACCTGCACATTGTAAGTAACATCATCCAGAGGGGGTGGGGGGGGAAAGGCACCTTGTGATGATGTCATGTTCCCAAGGTCATCCACAGGAGGGGGCGGGGGAGGAAGAAAGTCCCCTAGGAGAGAGAACAGGAGAATTTAGACTCAGCAGCATTTCCCCACATGATGACATGGATAATCAGCAGGAACTCCACAATACTTTCAGCTCTGCCCATTGGTTTTGTGGCACAGGACACGTAGTTAGTAGCATTAACTATTAAATGCTCAGCTTTACCCCTCACTGCTTCAGGAGATGGCTACACAGCTCAGTAACAGTGGCAGATGGCTTAGGGGTGCTCAGATTCCACAGCAAAGCAGCTCCACAAATCCAAGTCACATCTCAAACCTCCCACAGGCAACCACAAAACTTGCACTAATGAATACCCCATGTCTAACCCTCCAATGGATCCCACCCAATTCACTTCCCTCTTGTGCTAAACTATGCCAGCTCTTCTTGATCCCTATAAAGACAGCATCAGGTGCTGTCCAAAAGCAGGGATTCCCTGCTGCAGAAGACACACGGAGGGCTGGAGCTGGAGCCCAGAATCTAGACCAGCCCATCTCCTGCCTCCTTGCTGCTGGCAGCCAGCCATACTCTTTGCACCTTCCTCTTCCTATAGGGACTTCATAGCTTCATATGAAGAACTGCTGGGAAGATCCCAGGCTCCTCTCAGTGACAACAGCCCTGTGATGGGCCAGGTGCAAGCGCACATGAATCCATCTCTCTTAACTCTGGATTTTTACAAGGGGGCTGATGTACAAAATTTCTAGAATTCAACTTGCTCATGTTAATCTTCCGAAAGTGCTGATGGAAAGACAAAGCAGCACATACTGGCTGTGAAGCCATCCAGCTTAGCCTAGAGATGGGAGGTGGGAGCAGAGAGAAATTCTCTTTGAGAATTTCATGGGATGTGGGACCACAAAGGAGAAAGGAAACAAGGACAGAGCAGCACAGGCTTCAGGCAGCAAGACTCCAGGCTCTGAAAGCACCTCCTAATGGTGGAAAAAGAGCATTTGCCATTAGCACTGGATTTGTCTCCAGGGAAGGCAGCTGCATGCAATTTGGACCACTTTGGTATGTTTTTCTTTTTTCTTATGAAGATTGATGCTGCAAGTAGAGCTGTTTGCTGTTGGCTCTTGTGTGTGCAGCATCTGGGATGGAAGATGTCAGATTAATAAAAGTGTGGTATTTCACATATATAGGAACTATTACTTTTGGAAGGAAATAGGAGCTCCCTACTTGACCCTCCAGATCTCCACGCAGCATCACACTGCGTTCAGGCCAGAGGCCCTCAGCACCACCCCTAAATGCCAAGGAGCAGGCTCCAAACCACTCAGGAAGCTGCTGAGCCAAACCCCTGTGACCTGCAGCCTTCTGGGCCACCTGTGCCCAGGTTTAAAGCCCTAGGCTCAGCCCAGATCAGGCACAGGCACCAGCTGGGCAGCACTGCCAGCACAACACTTTCATGCTCTCTGCCATGGGAAGCAGATGGGTCTGTAGCCCCCTAAAGTTCTTCTCTTCTATTTCACATCACTCTCTGAAAGACATAAACTTTCCCTAGGACTTTCAGAGATGTTACTTACCAGGAAAGTCATTTCTTCCCATTTTCCCCAAAATGAGCATGGATGGGACGCAAAAACTCCTTCTGAATCCCTAAGAAAGTATCATCCTAAATACAGATGCTCAAAGACAGCTCAAAAACAACACACTGAAAAATAATTTAAGACAATCGTTTTGCTCCAACACATAAAATCCCATGAAAGCCACTGGTTCATGCTATTATAGAGTTCAGGATTGAGTCCTAAAAAACTTAGGTCCAACAATCTGTAGTATCCTCCTCATTGCCCTATAAGTAATCCAATCTTTTATTTCAATTCATGTGAAATACAATATGAAATAAAAAGAAAAGTAGAAAGATTTTGAAATTAATGTCAAAGGGGTTGATTCTAAAAAATGCTGGGATATTTCAGCGCTTCTTAAACTTTTCTCCTTTGCTCTGAAAATGACCCTCCAACCAGCCAACATGGTTTTGCAAACAAATTCAATTCCAGCGGACAGAGACTTCTCAAGATTGTGCTTCAGATGATGTTTCTCAGTTAGTCCTGGCTCCAATGCCAAAGACTGATCTCCCTGCACAGCACATTAGTCAGACACTCTTGCTTTATTACAACCCTTCAAAACACCTAAGAAAAATCAAGGTAGAGAATGTGCTCGAGGGGGTGAGACAGGCAAAGGGACAGGTTTTCTGCATAAACAGAAGTCTGCATCTAACAATGACTGTTAGAACAAACATAAACAAAATACCATTTTTGCCCCTTTGGAAGACCCACTCCTCCTGAAAGAAAAAAAGAAAAACATTGGCAAGGCTTTTCAGAAAAGGAGCAAAGGACAGAAAAAGAGCTCTCTTCTAGAGTTGGGAAGAAAACACTTCTTTGCAGTGAGACAGCTGGCTCTACCACATCCCAGCCCAGCTCTGCTGACTCCATCCTGTGTTAGATAAGCTGCTGGCTCCACTCTCCCCACAAGTGGGAAGGTTTTTAGACTGGGAGCAGAGAGCAGATGCCTGATGAACTGGGGGGACCTTGCAGATGTTTGGCCTTTTCCTGGACCTCCGCAAACAGATGGACCTTTCTCCTTCACAGCTTTAGTTATTTATTCTGCCACTGCGCCTTCCTCTTTCCCACACACAGCCACAGGACCCGACGTTGTTCCCACTGCACTGGTGGGAGAGTATTCCCTGGGATGGAGAAGGGAAAGCTGTCACTGCACTGTTATTATTGGCATTGCTGGAAGTCTCCCTCCGGCAGAGATGGAAGCACGCAGAGATTAAAATCCGTGTCCTCAGCAGCATATGATTCTAGATGACGTGGGGAAGAAACAGATCTAGGTTTGAGGGAGTAAAAGAGGGAAAGAACCTGAAAGCCAGCTTACACTTCCTTTAAGCACAGTGTCCCTGCAGTGCTCCTTTGGGACCTTCTCTCACCCCCAGAGTTTTGCAAGTCAGATTTCACTTAGAGCTGGGCAAGCCGTGGGAGGAAGCAGGAAGGTCCATGTCCAAGTGGAGCATATCACTGCCACCCACTGCTGACCACCTTGAGTGTCACAGAGCGAGGTGGGAGCCATCTGGGCAAGGGACCGTCCCTGGTCTGCAAGGATGCACCAGCAGCCACAGCAGAATGGGGCTCTGGGGTTACCAGCTAACCATGGGCTGGTGGAGGACACATCCCACCCTGAGCACTCACCCTCTCCTGACTGATTTAACCAGGTTGTCCCTCTGTGAATAAGGGATAAGATGTGCAAAAGGCTCATTAGTATTGATTATTGATTGATTATTGTTCAGCACCGAGACCAGCATTTTGGCTGACTTTCACCTGACATCAACCTACACACTTGGATGTATTTCAGGTCATGAGACTGACTGCACTGAGTTCTGTCAATAGAGAGGCATCAAGGTACCTCCAGAAAGTAATTTGTACTTCAAGGCAGGTGAAGAGACTTGTCTTCCAATGGCAAGTCTCTCCTTGGAGGCAGCCTGGGCCAGGCATGTTTGGAGGTAGGAAATCACACCAACACACAGCCTACCTTCAGCTCTTATAATGAGAAATCTCTACCTGTTACCATATGTTTAAGAGGAGAAAATAAACAGTCCTTGCTGCACCAGCTACTCGTTCTCCCTTCGTACAGCTGTGAAGACCATGAGTCAACCTACCAAGGGCTGTGCAGAGGGACACATGCCCAGCTCGGTTCTTTCAGATACGGCGGCGCAACGTGCCGTGAAACCACAGCCCTGAGCTCTTCCCTCAGCACCCGTGCAGCTCCTGCGCCAGAGCAGCACCAGTGCAGCCACCAGGGACAGGACTGCCAGCCTGTAATGGCCCACCCCAAGTGATGGAACACTTGTATGTTGTTAATACAGGTAAGCAGGCAGAAATTAGGTGAGTCCATCGTGGTTATGTTGGGAAGCAACAGCAGAGCCACAGGCAGAAGTGATGCCTCCCAGGCCCCAGCCTGGCTTCTGGCTTCAATCAAATCTGTGCCATTGTAGCTGCACTTGCAAGATTTTACCCCGTCTGCCCCAAAATTTCCCCTCTTACACTTTCCAAGGAGCTTTAAACATTTCACTATTACACTTTTAAGTATACAAATAAAAAATTGTTCAAAGCCCTAACAGATACCTATATCAGCACAAACCTGTCAGGGTGAATAGAAACTCACAAAACTTTTGCCACTGGCTGCCTGATCCCTTCTGGGTACAAGTACGAGCTGAGAAAAACATCCTGTCTCATGCAGCAAACACCATTCTCACTTGCAGGCTAACCTTTAAAATTTTAAGTGCACTTCATTTTTTGCTGGATCAGGCTCATGTCTCAAGTCTTTGCTTTCAGGAGATATATCTGCCAGCCAACAAATGAATTGTAGCAAAGTAATTGCCTCCCCCCTTAACAGACACAGTTGTTTAGACATGAAGATTTGCGGCTTTGAAACTTCTAGACTTGAAGAAGGGCTCACATGTTCAGTAAAAGAGACTCTTTGGGGTAAAAACAGAGAAACACAAAAAACCAAAACACCGTATTTTTCACAGAAACAATAAGTTAATGAAACCTATTAAACAAAAAAACTGGGCTTACACTGGTCTTCCCAGATCTCTGGCTGACATCTGAGGACTGTATGTCAGATGCTGATTTCAATTTTCTCCTTCCAAGCAAAAATAACCCTTTCTGATTGTCATCATGATAATTTCTGATTCTGAAACTGGTGCAGAATCAGTTTGAATCACCTGAGAAACAGAGCTCAGCCCTGACCCAGAGACCAGACTAAGGACAGTGATGGACAGAACCCCCACAGATGTGTTTCCATTCTGATCCAGACAGACTCCATTTGGCAAAGTACCGAGCAGATAGAGGCACTGCTCGGTCAAGTATTTATCTTCTACTGCAGAAAGCCAAAGCTTTCTGCATTGAAACAATTAAGATTTACACCTGAACCCTAATTCATTGAGCACTAGGCTAAAATCCTGTTGATGGAGGCTACCTGGGATCTGTATTCCAGAGTGATCATTGCAGGAGCCTGCAGAATGTCACAGCACTACTACATGATCTGGGAAACTTCCTACTGCAAAGTGACAGCACAGGATTTTTACAGAAAACTTCAGCTAGATGTGACCTGGTGCCTCCTAGGTGTGAACACACATCTTACTGAGTTTCCCGAAGTGAACGTTTTTCTGTAGCATCTGTACTTAACACACATCACTAGGCAAGGAAAACATACAATTAAAATCATGTTTTGGCCCCAATCATGTTGTGAGAAGTCACTGACACCAGGTCAGTGCAGGGGAAACTGTTGCATGATGACACACCAGCTCCACAATCCACCTAAATATGCCACATTGGCCTGTGATTCCTAAAATAAAGCAGCTCCAACAACCCAAAGCACTGTTTAAATTACCACTCTCACCAATCACTAATCCTACCATTTGAATTACTTGTGCTAATCAGCTACTGTATTAATAAGCATGAGGAAGAAAAAAAAAACCCACACTGGCTAATTTCATCCTCAGCATTTAGAAAAGGAATACTGAGTCTGTCAGGTAGTTGCACTGAAAATTTACTTCACCACCTGCTAGCTGAAATATTGCTTTTATGGATTTACATTGTATTAAAAGGTCACTGGCTGTTTAAGTCTTAAACAGTTTTAATCATTCTAAAAGTCTCTTAACAGTAAGAAAAGGAAGCACAGAACAAACAGCAGCAGGGATTCTAATTAAAAGGGCCAATTCATCTAATTTTATTTGGGGTTAATTATTCAGGATTCACTCTCTGATGTGTAAGGAATAGCAATTAGTAATTTTAGTGATTTGAGGAACATTGGAGGTGTAATCAGTTAAAATGAGTGAGTGTTTACAACACAAGATGTTGAATTAGTTTCTCCCAGCTGGAGAACAGGAACAT
This sequence comes from Nicator chloris, assembly GCA_013400495.1. Taxonomy (NCBI): domain Eukaryota; kingdom Metazoa; phylum Chordata; class Aves; order Passeriformes; family Pycnonotidae; genus Nicator; species Nicator chloris. Next base: position 734,006 of record WAAE01018060.1, on the reverse strand, counting down.
TAGTCCCCTACAGTTCAGGACTATGAATCGCAGTCCTGCTTAAAATATTCTCTTTAAATTAAAAAAAAAAAAAGAAACCAAACAAACCAAACCCACCACACACCAACAATCATCTGGTAATTTTGTTTACTACATGGAAAGTCAATAGGAAACATGTACCATGGCAGCTTACACATCCTCACTTCCACCCCGACCCTGCCATCCAACTATTTAAACCCCTGGCACTCACTGGAAACAATTCCCAGCAATTTTCCTATCTGCACAACTCCAGTCAGACTACCACCCTCTTGCCACACTGCCTTTCACCACAGCTGGCTGAGATCATGGAAGAAGCAGCCTGTGAAACTTTGAAATGTTAATTAACCTCAGTGGTTAAATATACAGAGGAAAAACGACCACGTGGTTAACTTAAAACTTCTAGGTACAATTCCTCCTGCAAATGCAAATCCAAAATAGCTCTGCTGGAATCGCTCTGGACTTCTTCCAGTGTTACCAGAGCCAGAATAAGGTACTAAAGCTTTCAGGAGAAGCAGATGAGACTGGTGGGGACAGAGGAGCCACGTGGGAGAGTGCCAGTGGGGAGATCCAGTGCTGGTTGCTTCGACATTCGGGTCTGAGCTGAGGCAGCAGTTCCAAAGCCATTTTTTACTCCCTCTCAAGCAGTAACTGGGTTTTACCACCACTCAGGCATAGCCAGTGGGACTGGAGCTGGACCCCTTGCAAGTTTGTGCCCACAAGTTTGTGACTGTTAATAGGAGCAGCTCTGGCAGACCATGTCATGCTCACTGCGAGTGATGCAGCTTTTAATAAACAAATTAATTTAGTACAAACAGACGCTGTCTTTAGTGTCCTGTACACAGAGCTGTCACTCCAGCTCTGGTCATCAACGTGGGAAATCCCCTCCACCCCCAGCATTCACTCAGAACTCGCTGACCTCCCTCTCAAAACACCCCAAAGGCAGTAATTAGCACGAGGGTAGGAGATAAGGGTTCAGTTCCCCAAATTTTGCAAAATCTCAGCTGCTTCGCCACAGTGGATGCCCCTCATTGTGAAAACCATGGGGTTTTTTGATGAGACTGCATTTCCATTCAGCTGGTGGCTGTAGACACCAAGTGCTACCCTTCCTAGCAAATCCCAGCCAATGCTCCTGCAGCCCCAGCAGTGGCAGGGAGGGGCAGGCAGGTACAACCCCGTGCCGGATTGTCCTCCCACATGCACATCAGCTGAGCTTCCCACACATCAGGCTTACAACACACAAAGCACAAAACCATTGACAGAAGGCTGCATTTCCATCTTTAGCTCATTTTTCCATACAGCTGTGGGGCAGAGCACTCCATCTAATGCCCACACCAACCTCTCTGCCATAGATATGACTCATGGAAAACACAACAGCCCTTTCCTAAAGCTTAGTGAAGGGCTAAAGTTGAACTGATGCAAGAAACAGCCCATGGAACTTTAAAACTTCAATAAAAATCTGTGCTAAAATAGAAGGCAGAAGAAGAACCGTAAGATTTAACAAAAAAGCTCTAAGCACTCTTCCCTGTCATAGACTTCTTTTAGGACGTTGGGGATATGACTTAACCCCACTGTGCCTCTGTCTACCAGCATGAAAAGCTTTCCTTTGCCTTCTCTGCAGTGTTTATGTGTAGAAGTGAGCATGAAGTTCATCTTACTTGTGCAGCAATTAGTACAATGAGATCTCACTTTCAGCTGCAGCTGCTCGGATCTGATAATGGGGACAAAAGTAGTTCTGAACCACTTTTTTTTAAAAATGACATAAAACAGCCTGCTGAGAGCGAGAGATTTCCACGTAAACAAGTGAAAATCAGGGCATCTAAGTGAGAAGAGAAAACCCTGTCCTGGAGAGGAAGTGGGCTGCATTCCCACATACCATCCTTCTCCTCTGAGAATGAAGGGTCCATGAAACAACGAGGGAAACATCGCCTCACTCAGAACAAACTGGAACAGGTTATCTATTTGTTTATTAGATTATGGTGTTGAACTCATTTGTTCATTGCTAAGAGCTTCTGACAAGAGTTGACATACGCATTAATTTACTAAAGAGAGCTGTTGTGAAGGAGTTGAAAAAAATGAGCTACACCCCTGGATTAGGAGCTAATTTTCCCTGGCTGCTGTTGCAAAGCACAGTGAAAGTGAGTCTGTTTATTTGGTCAGCCTTCTCCCCTGAGGCAGCAGACAGGGAAGATGGGGACCCATGTCCTTAAGACACAGCCTATCTTATCTTCAACCAAACCCTCTCTGTCCCTAGTGATGAAATACAAAACACTGCACAGATCACAAAAAACCCATATCTCAGAGCTCTTCACTGTCAAGGGTCTTGCTCAAGTTTTGGAACAGTTTTAAGCAGTGTTGGATTTATCTTTGCCTATGCCTGTTTTTGTATTGTTTTCCCATTTTGGGGGCGAGTTGCAATCTGAGCAGTCAGAGGAAACCCATGTGCTGCAGCCTTGGCTTGAGCCTCAGAGCCAGCAGCGGCCTGTGCTGCAGGACATCTGGAAGGACTGGATCCACTCTCTTTGCCCAGCATGCAAAGGAGAGGGACAACAAAACCCACTGCCACGAGCAGACCATTCCTGGAGGAGGGGGTCAACCTCCCTTCAAGGTGTTCTCTTCACTGAGTCTTCTGCTCCTGGTTTGAGAGACCGGAGCAAACCCACCAAGCATCAGGGAAAGACAAGTGTAGTGCTCAGATGAGCTGTTCAAACAAATCCCCATGGACTAGTTTTCAAACTGGGTCACTCATCCTTTGGGTCCTCCCATCCTCCTTGCCACCCCTCCCTATGTCACACATACAAACATCCAGACTTGGAAGATGAAAGCAAAATGGGTTTTCATCAAACGTATCTCAGTTCACTGTTTACACCAATACAAACAGCACTGGCTTTCTTCCTTCCACTGGAGTTAGTCAGTGCTACTGGGGAGCAGAAAAGCATCTAGATTTTCTTTCTTCTATAAAATTAATTGCCTGCTAATTCACTGATGATTCACTGATGTAATAGTTGAATAGTAAATTACACCCTTAATCCCTGAAGATAATTTAAGAGAAAGTTAAATGTTAGATACATAGAATTCACCTCTGTCATATTTTTTTTTCCAAAATAAAGAGCAATGCTCCATATCCAAATTTCAGTGATGGACTTGGCAGTGTTAGGTTAACGGCTGGACTTGATACTCTTGAAGATCTTTTCCAACCGAAACAATTCTATGATTCTAGCTCCACATATAAATGTATAGAAATACATATTTACATGCAGTGGTGGTGGTTTGGTTCCTTTTGCTGGTACCTACTAGAAATGTCCCATGTGATCTGGCTAGAATATGGAACAAAACTGGGATTAAAATCAAAAGAAAATTAAAAAGAAGGAGGGCTGTATCTTTCCAGGGGTTGGAGGTGCTACCTGGAGGTGCTCTGTATCCTCTCTACTGTACCTCTTATGAACAGAGAAAGTAGAGGAGAAAACAAATGATGTAGACTTTCTCTTCTTTGAGATTAATTGTACCCTAAAACTGATTCACAAGATTGCCATACCAAAGACCATTTTCCAACACACCAAAGTTACTATACACACTCATACTTGCAGTTATTGCCACATTGTGAGCAGAAATGCTTTAAAATTTACACTTTTGCATAATTCAACAAAGTAACTGGTTAGGAAAAAGCATGCTAAACTGACCTTTTAGACAAATAACTACATGTATTTTTCCATATTTCACAAAATCTCCTATCAAGAACCACGCTAGTCCTCTGTCTAGTCAGAGCCCAGAGCACTGTGGAGTGGAAAACAAGAGGAGAGAAAGCATTTCCTATCAGAAGCACCTTAAAATGGGCAAGGAAGAGGTGAATAACAGAGGGACAAAAAGGACTTCCAAGGATGAGAGTCATATTCCTGTTCAGGACACTGAAGATAACAGAATTCACTCCCTAGAGTGACCCAGGCAGAGTGCCTATCCTCGGAGTACAAGCAGGGATAAACAGCGGCAGCACGGAACTTGTGCTGAACTTTGGGGGAATGTGGCTCCCCCCTGCACTCCCAGCAGGAATGGCCACGACAGAGCAGTTACCCGAGCACACATTTTAACCTTCTGACCATTCTGAGAGAGCAGTCAATCAAACCAGCAGTTTTACTGTAACTCTGCTCAGCATGTGGTGCCTCCCTTCCAGAGAAAAAGTATTACGGTCTGGCATTAGCCCAGAGCAACTGAGAGGGTGCCCTTGCCATGAAATACACCACACCTAAAGCAGGGTCAGCTATTTGGTGTAGAGAAACCTGGGTGAGATCACTCCCAGACTGAATTAAAACTTTTCTATTTAACTGACAAAAAACAAATTACTGAAATATCTGTGGATATTGTTAAAAGGAATAATGTGGAAGAAAATTAAAATCCTCTGCTAAGATTGTGGTTTTGTTTGGAAAGCTAAAGATTTTATTCCTAAAATAAAATGTTGTGGAAAAAAATGGTAACAAATTGTAGTAACATATTGCTACAGTTTCTAGGTTGGACTTTGGAACTCTTCAGTCTGAGGTTTGGTTTTCCCTCAGAACTGCTACTTGGACAATTTTAGTTAAACAAAAAATTAAATTAGGCTAGGTGGGGAACCTCTCTTGATTTTCTTTTGTTCCAATTTCTTTTCCAGCTTTGCTACAAGAGAGCGCAAATCTATCCTTTTCAGATTAATGATTGATCTTCATTCCTACATCCCCACTCCAATATTAATAACCTCTCAGAAAACAATTAAAATGGATATATCGTTTGAGTGTGTGCTCAGGGAGGAAGAGAAGAGGATAAATCTCCTCTGATGACAAAAGCCTCTGCCACACTTGCAGGGCTGCTGAGGCCTGTGGTGATGGACAGTGGTTATCCACTGTCACATACACATCTCCTTGTGCTTCCACAAGCACTGCCTGGAGCAGTGAAGGGCAAGGAGAGAGAGAGAACGTGCATTCTCTGCCCTGGCAAGGGCGCACACAGAGATATTTAAGGGTGCAGAGTTTTCTTAGAGGATGGTCAGAGGGCTGGCATATCCTCCTATGAAGACAGGGTTAATTGTTCAGCCTGGGGAAGAGAAGGCTCCAGGGAGAGCTAAGAACACCTTACAGTCCCTAAAGAGGGCCTACAGGAAGGCTGGGGAGGGACTTCTCACAAGGGCATGTAGTGGTAGGACAAGGGGGAATGGCTTCAAACTGAAAGTATGTTTGCATCTGATATATGGAAGAAATTCTTTTCTGTGAGAGTGGTGATGCACTGGCACAACTTGCCCAGAGAGGCTGTAGACTCCCCATCCCTGGAAGTGTTCCAGGCCAGGTTGGATGGGGCTTTGGGCAGCTTGGGATAGTGGAAGGTGCCCCTGCCTATGGCAGAGGAGGAGGAAGGAGATGATCTTTAAGGTCCCTTCCAATCCAAACCATCTAATGATTCTGTGATGTGATTCTATGACCATCTGTGGCATAGTGAGACAAACTTGAGTCATGGCCTCAGTGTTCTCCTCCAGATAAGAAGAAACACCCTCCTTTGGTGTTTACATGAAACCCAAGAGAAGTGGGTTCTGAAAACTCACACTGCAATTTTGTAATGCATGACTTGCTGCACGCAGTCATCCAAGGTGACTGCTTTATGCAAAAGCAAAGCTCATTCCTAGAGGATTTAAACAATGACAGTCAGACTTCCCTGATGAAAGACACTCAAGTGAGTAACAATTTTATTTAAAGAGAAAACCTGGTATTTTGGGGCACCTGGGCTGTCAAGAAAACAAGAAGCAATTGAGAATGCACCTAAGAATATTCCAAAATTGGCCACTATTTATATTTCTACACAAAAGACAAATTTTAGATTTAAATATACGGGCATGACCTAGCTTTAAAATCTAGTAACACATCTGGACAAAACCTAAATGTGGATGTTGATGATCTTTTAAAGAACAGGACTCTCTGCTTTCACAAGACTATGGGATTTACTCCATATTCTTATCAGGCGATACATATCCCATCATGTCATGGTGATTAGCATCTTGATTGATTAAAATCTTTAATTCCATTGGATTTAAAAGGCTGGTTTGAGACACATTCGTAAAAAAGACCAAGGCTGGAGCTGATCACAAGCACAGAATGGGACACTGTGAGTGCAGCATTGATATCTGCTACCCTCATTTTTCAAAATGTTGCAGCTAAAATCATCCAGCCAACAGAGGTAAACAAAGGTGTGTGTCAGGTCAGCCAGCAAAACCTTTCAAGGCTCCACAGTCATCATGAGAAAGCAAATAAAACCTACTTTGGCTCTCATTTGCTATATATTTAACATTTGCAAGAGAAAAATCAGATGGCTGTTTAAAGCTTGGGATGATGCACGCCATATTCAAGCTACTCTTGAGCTTGAAATGTTTAATGTTTTATGTGGTTTGGAAATGGTTTAAATTCCCTGATGAATTTTTCATGCCCATACACAATTTAGCCTTTATCAAAAAAATCCCCTTCAATTATGTACTCTGCAGAAATTCTTTGGAAGGATTCTAGACACTTTTTTCCCTTTTTTTTTTTTTTTTACTGTTTTCAGTTTGCTGAGGTCTGTATAAAATACTCTCACTTGGTTATGCCTACTGAAGTTATCAGCACTTCACCTTTTGTGCTGCTCACAGAAAATCAACTCTGCTCTCTTCCCCCCTCTCTCTCTCCACGACTTAACTGTGGAGAACGGGAAGACAGAAGAGCACTGGGGTGAGGCTAAAGAGTTGCCAAGCTTTGGGTGGACGCGGCTTTTTGCCGTGATGCGCCACGGAGAGCTCTGACTCGGCAGCAGCCGTGGAGCAAAGCCGGCAGAGGGGCATCCTCTGGGCAGCAGAGCTGGCAGCAGGCACGTCATTCCCAGCGCAGGAAAACAAGCCTAATTAGAGCACTGCCATGTGCCAGCTATTCTTGGAGGCAGAAGAGCCCCTCAGGAGCTGCTGCAGGAGAGAGAAGCGAGGACGGCCCTCGGACCACTCCAGCCCACGTCAGAGGCATCCCCAGGAACACAAAGCCATCTCCCCCTGCCCTGTCCTGCCCCGCAGCCCAGGCTAAAGATACAGAACTGCTGCTGCTTTGGCTCTCCACACACCTTCGTTATGCTGAGCACACATCCCCTAGGGTTCCGGGAATATTAACATAAGCCACCCACAAATATTATTTTAAAGAAGTGATTCCCAGAGTCCTCCTATTTTTGGAGAAGCATCTTAAAAAAGCTTCCCTAATATACTGGAACAGGCTTCAAATTATCTCTTCATGAAAGGAATCCAACTGCTACGCTTCTAAATTCACTGGTAAGCAGTTCAGACTTCCTTTTATATTGTAAGATTTCCTTCCCATAAGACATGAGATATATTGCCTCAAGGGAAAAACAGCTTTATGAAGAGGAAGCTACGTGTGCCAGAATTGTTCTCTTCCATTATCTGTAACATCCTTTCTCCCTCCCATTGTTTTAATAAAGTTGGTCACCAGAAGAACCTGCAGCAAAAATGCCAATACCCTCAGCAGAGTATCTACCTGCCAAAAGCCCCAAAGTACATCTGCTGTTCTGCAACCTTCTTGATGCTCAGAAAACCTGTTTTCTATGCATGCCACATATGCAGTGCTGATAGAAATGTGACTTTGCTAACAGACTTACTTTTGGCTGTTCTCACCAGAAAAACATTTGAGGAATGGATGGCTCACCAGTAATCTTCCTCATACACAATAATCTCCCTCCAAAATACATGTAGGCTCACCTACATGTATTTTTGTAGCATTTCATTGAATAGAAGGATGAAAAGGAAAAAAAAACAACCAACCAACCAAAAAAAAAAAACAAAAACGCCCAGAGAGAGAGGAAACACACTCAGTGGCGATCAGCATTACAGGGAAGAAAAAAAAAAATTAAAAATCTGCAGTCTGATGTTCCTTGATCCAGAGAAACATTCCCCTCCTGCACACACATGCTTGCATGCAGCAGGGGCTCAGTTACACTCTTAAGTTCAAGTGCATTCTTAAATGTTATGTCCCACGGGCCTTCACAAAGCCAGTATCAAATTAGGCATTTGCTGGAATGCTTTGCTGAGCAAAAGGATTGGTTTATGTACTTTCCCCAAAGATTCTGCTGAAATGAGGCTAAATGGTTGCAGTGGTAGCTCTCAGGAGATCCCCAATTCTTCCCTGAAGCATTCATTTTGCTAGGATTTCCCTCTTGTACATTCAGCTTTGGGGAATCGCTACGGGAAACTGGGAGCAGGGAATTCTCAGCGTTAGAAATGACAGTATTGCCCAGGGTAGCTAAAGTAACCAGAAATCCCTCCTCACTGATTCAGATCCCACCAGAGCCACTGACATCTCTTCAATGTTCATTAAAAATCTCCTCTAGAGGGTATAATCTCCCCAAATTTAAGCACAGGGAAATCCAGGGTTCCCTCAAATCGGAATCCACTTTATTTGGCACAAAAGGAATTTGCTCTCAGGAGGACTGGAGTTGCTAAAAATAAGCAAATATTCCCAGTGTTTCTGCATTCCTCTTCCTGAAGTGAAATGATCAAGAGGATTAATTTTAGAGTATGTACAGTTTTATGTGGAAAAAACCCAAGCTGCATCTTAGCTTTTAAGCAAAGACCAGATGGAAAGTCTATCATTAGAAATGCCAAAGGGAGAATACGCTCAAAGTTCGCTTCAGGATGGAAAGGTCATTTCTAGTCATCCTTGTTTTAAATGTTCTCAGAAGCACTCAAGCTTTTTGTAATAAGATGGCTTTCTTTTAGTTTATCAACTTGATTTCCTTCAAAATAAAATACAAATATATCTCCAAAATAAAACAAAAATCACCAAACAATACAAGACAGAAACTTGAAAGGCAGGCGCCAGCTCTCTTTTTTTCCTCTCCAGAGCAAAAGAGTCATTAAATTTTTAATGAATAATTGGTTAGTTGACAAGAAATGCCACAAAAATGACCTGCTGATTCCACCCAGGGGTGTTTACTTAGAAATGTAACGGGGAGATTTATGAGATGACAGGCAACAGATGACGTGTCAATGGAGGCTGAGAGGCAATGCTTCGTTCATCAGGTACCAATGTCAATGAAGAACATGTCAAGATGATGAGAAATGGATCAAGTTTCTCCACTATGTTCAAAGCAACATCCCAAGCCCCCAGGGAAGGCTTTGTGCAGCTGCCCCATACAAATCCACCAGCCCACCTGCACTGACAGCACCATGCTCCTGATCCTAAGATCTGAGCAGTTCAGTAAGGACCCCCTTTGGGCTTAAGATGCCTTCTTAACATTACTAGCACACACAGGGTGACTAGGAAGTGACAAAACTGTGATCAGTGACATTCACTGGAGTCAATAGGGTGGCATGAAGATAATGCAGTGCTTCCAGCTTTACTCCACCTGCTAACTCATATGAGAGCTAGAAACACACAGCTCCCACTGAGACTCCAGCAGTCCTTCATCTCCACATGCCAGCCAACCATGAAACAAACCCCGTGCCCATGAAGATCAGCCCACAGCTGAAGTACAGGATGTGAATAAGCCCCCTGGGACACAGCTTCCAAACCTTAACAGGAAAATATTTAATCAAAGACAGAAAACTCCATTCTCCTGTTTTCCAACAAATATTTAAAAAGTACATCGATATGATGATATAAAACTGACATTTTCACAGTAAACACATTTGTGTCCCAGTGCAGATTATTCCAAATAAAAACTGGAACTACTGGCTAAAGCTAAAAGTGTTTTATTTCCTTGCAGGCTGTGCCTTTTCTCAGCTCTAGTGGGCCACCCCTGACAATAAGTATCTGGCTTCAGGTCTTCCTCTACACAAATCCTCTCAGAGGAGCCATCGTTGACCTAACCGAGCAGCAACTGTGCTGTGCAAGTGTCAGAGGAAAATGTGCCCTGCAGTACCACTGAATGAGGGACAATGGGACAAAACCAAGATTCCATTCCCAAACAGCACGCTAAAGCATTGGGAGCAGCAAACAAATGCTTTGTTTTTTCTTGGCCACTTGCAAATGGTGATTATTCCATAAGAAATAATTAACAAACAAGGAAAGAATCCTCCAAGCTCTCTTTAGAATTCTTCTTTTCAAAACACACCCTCATTTTAATCATTTACCATTTGCAATAGAGAAGGAAAACAAGGAGGTAAGAAATCTGACACGACCAAACCTTCCCTAGTTCCCACAAATAGACATTCACTGCCTTCCAATAGTCTTGACTAATCATTTTAATAAGTAGTGAAAAGATTTCGCAATTAAATGCTTAGAGAAATAAGATGCATTTTCCTGTTCCTTCTCATGCCTCATGAGTTTTCCAGTTCCTCTCATAAAGAGCTTTCATTACTCTGGGCATGACGGAGCCAGAACTGCTACAAGAGAAAGCTCTGATTTCAGTTTCATCTCAGTCACTGTCCAAATGCCCAGAAACTTCTTCACAGCTCTTGGATCACAGGGAGAAAAAAAAACCAAAAGAAGCCAAAAAAAGGGCAGTTTCAGTCCTAAGGTCAGAACCACATTTGCTAGACAGGTTTTTGAGGAAAAAAAACCCTCTGGACTTAGTGCAAACTAAGCATATTTGGTCAAGTAGCAGCAGATCAAATAGACAGGGAGGCTCACAATGCCCTTCCCGCAGCCCCACATTTGTGGTGACAACTGCACTTTGCTCTGATGAAAAGTGACCTTTAGGCCCTGACATTTAGGTCCAGATTCTCCTACTTGTGCCACCTCCGCCTCCAGTTTCACAGGTCGAATTCACAGCACTTCAAATAGTTGGCAACATTCATCAAATATGAGCCCCTGTCTTGCCCAACAGAGTCTTAAAATGGAATATTCCCACTCCACAGTCCCATGCCATGCTGGATGGTCAACTTACACGAGGTACTGGATGTGCTATATCTCTTCGGAAAATCAACACACCAAGCAAAAGCTCATCTCCCAAAATAGTCACCCTGCCACTTTATTTCTCTTTTATTTGTTTCCCTACTGCAGTTACAAAACACATTCTCACCGAGGCAAAAGGGATCATTAGCAAGAGCACTTCTGGATGTAAAGAGGCAGTGCTAAATGTGCACCAGAAACAGGAATATTATAACCATCTTCCCACATGAGAAAGCATAAAAAGGCAAATGGACCCTCCATTAGTTTGTCTCCATGATATCTCAGGAAAACACCATATAGTCAGAATGGAATCATGGTGACTGTCAGATTTCTTGTTGAAAAAGTCCAACTCTGTTTGCAGGAAATATCTCAGCTGCGGCCACGCCTCACATCCCTTGTGTTGGATTAGCTGCTAAATTTAAACTATTTTCTGTCTATCCAATAACTATGATTTACTGGCACGGAGAAATGTTTTAAATAGCACAAGTTTTCAGGTTCAGCCAAACCAATCACTCCTGCAGCTAAGTCTGGAAGACTCTTGACCCTAATAAGGGATGTAAACAATTGAACAAAACCTAGAGATCTGGCAGGCAGAGATCCACCAGCCCAAGCCCGTCCTGCTGGGGGAAGGTCACCTCTCCCTCTTGAGGGCCTATGTCCCATTTTTACACACACACAGGTTGAGTGCCTGATGCACCAAGAGAAATCGGGCAAGTATCCTCCAACTGATTTTTTGGCTGTAGAAAAGGGTTACAGTGTCAGACTCCGAAGGATCACTGTGGGCAGCATGGGTTAACAAGAAGAGATCAATTGTGAATTTAATTCAAATCTAAGGCATTGAATGGACTCAGCAGAAGATGAGGAAGATACTGCAATGCTTCATGCATTATCTGGTACGACTGCATGGTATCCTATCCATGCTGATCCCAGTGGAGATGCAGACCAGCTGTGATTTCACCCAACTCTTGCTTCCCTGATGCATTGCCTCTTGTCTTTATAAATTGGTTTTTACGTAAGGCAACTGTGTCAGACCTGAGCTCCCAGTGTAATTTTCCCCCTATGTCTGCAGAATTAATTCTCTAATCCAGGTTCTATTTCTCCTTGGGCACCACACAAAGAATTACAAATGGCTCTATTTGTGCCCAGTTGGTACAAAAGTGATGTCAAAAGTGTAACGGGAAAGAAGAAAGGGCCCAATTACAAAAGCAAGGTCTGTGAGATAATCTTGGTCCCAGGACAGTGAGATATGGCAATTAGGAGCATTTCATCTATCTGTCAGTTGGGGTCATTCAATGAGCTTGTTATCCAGAGGAAAGGTGGCACCTCAAAACACCAATTACAACTTTCCAGACTCAAGCTGTGCTTCAGCCTCTTCTGCCCCCGTGCCATCATCTCTAACATGACAGGAAGGTCAGAATGAGCAACAGGAATTCAGTTTTCAAGAAGCCCAATTGTACTGCAGATTAACAACCAATTAGGAGTTTTGCAGAAGTTGTATGTTCTGGCTGGGGAGCTGCCAGGCTGTGCTGAGGAAGTGCATGGAGTTGACTTCCCAAACTGAGTCACTTCTGTAAGCCCAGGGGTGGTATTTATAGAGTTGGGGGAAAATTTCCAGGAAACGTCACTTACTGGTACTCACAAAAATAGCAAGGAAAGTCTTCAGTTACTAAACTTTTAAGGAAAAAAGTCTTCTTCATGACAAGACAGTAAAGCAGCAGCCTCTATGATTTTCTTGGAAGAAGTCACGATTAATATCGTTCCTTATCACACTTTTCTTTGACAGTAGATGTTGCTCCTAACAACATCTGTTCATTCTAAACAGCTGCAAGGTTGGGGTTTTTCTCCTCTCTTCTACAGATTATTTCCAGGATAAGACATTGAAGTCAGCCTTGTCTCCAAAAAACTTCAGCAAGAGCTGAATGAACCCAGGTACTAACAAGAACTCAACCACAGCAGTCCAGATCAGCCCAAACCTTTTACCCAACCGTCCAGGATCCCAGTTTGGGGGAATGGCTGTACCCTTCAGTAAACCACATGAATGTGCAAGTAGATCTGTTACTGATAGTCAAACTATCACCTGCAGAAGTGAGCTGGTCCCCCTGCACAAACCAGACATGTCCCGGTATCAAAGAGCACACAAAAGCAGAAGAAGGGCACAAACTAGTAGCTGCATCAGTGCCTGTTCCTCTCCACACATTCAACAGTGCCCTTATGTCTCCTCAAAGCCAGGGACTAAGCCAAGCTTTCAGAAAGATCTTGAACCTGCAATAGTTTTAAGGATGTAACCACAAATCTGGGCACTCACAACCATTTCAGAGTATTTCCCTTTCTTTCCATTTAACACACACAGATTTATGCTCTTGTTTAGCAAGGGTGGGCAGACCATGCCAGGCTTGGTCCCTTCCCTAAGCAGCCAGCATACCCCATTGGACAGGATGCAGACTAGCTGACCACAGAAGTACAACTTTTGGAATGAAAAAGAAATTTTTTAAAGTATAAGATACAAGCACAAAAACTTGTCCCCATCCCATATACAAGCTGCAAATGCTTCAATTTATTACCATGACTTCCAGACTGCTCCTACCACTGCCCTCTCTCTGGGACCTGGGGCCAGCATTGGCTAAATGGTCTTTGAGAAGGCCTCAGAGATGTTTCCCTACATGTCTTACACAAACCAGTAGCTTAGGTGAGGACAAAACAGCAGGATAATGAGAAAAAGGCTGCTGGCAGGAACTCAAGCAGTACCTGCTCTGCCTGGCCTCTCAGCCAGGCTCTCCTGGCACGGCCACTGGGAGGGCAGGTTGGGTCCAGCTCTCTGCCAAGCTGTCAAACACCACAGCTCACAGTCTGTGGCACTCATGAGACATGACACCCTGTGCAATGCAATGGAGACCCAACAAGTTTGTTTTGCACATGCCACTGCAGCGCTGGCAGATAGAGCAACATGCTTTGGCTCGCACTGACATGGGAAGCATTCAAAGCACTCGTGCAGAGATAAGAGGCTCCCCTCGTCTCCTGCTGAGACACACTGACCTCCCCTCCCTCCCTTCTCCTTGGCATTGCCAAAAATACAAAAATCTGTCCCTTATGTTTCCAAAACGTGTCTGTTTCATGGGGTTCTCCCCCATTTTTTTTTGATTTCTGAGGCCAATTAAAACTTTACCAGAAAGACAACAAGAAAAAAAGCGCGTCTGATACCATTGGATCCAGCCTGTAAGGATCTCACACATAAAAGAATTATATCCCTGAGCACTTTCCAACAGACTTTCAGAAAATTTCATCTTTCTACTTCCCTGGCTGGATAGTCTGTTTGAGTAATTTTCTCTTTCTCCTGGGGCTGGTTGCTAAGAGACGCACTATTACTTCTCCCTCTCTTATGACCCGATTACTGTGATCAGCAAAGACAGCGTGCAGACAACAGCCTGACACGGCTCATACAAGAACATCGGGCTCGTTACAGAATGATGGACTGTATTAACACTCCGCAGCCCCTTCGCTCGCCATGGCCTTTGGAGAGTTTCCAGGCACAACTGGGGGCTTTTACTTCCCCAGCTTCTGAAGTGCACGTTCAAACATTTTAAATCGCAGGACTGGGAAGGGAGAAGAATGGACTTTTACCTCCTGTGCTTCGCTGTCTGACAGCCATAACGGTGTTAATGGATCCTCACTGAGCAACCTTCCTTTTCTTACCCCTGCCAAGAAGTGTCCTAGGAACAACAATTACTCCTCTTCACTCTCTTGAAAAATAAACTTTGCAAATACACAGTGCAGTTTGGGTCAGAACTTTCCCTTGAAGGGTCTGACAGCACGTTGTAAAGCTGATTGTGATACTTGAGGGGGTAAAAGGTGAGCTGGTCCTGCAAAGCGATGAGATGCATTCCTCTGGATAAGGAAAGCAGCTGGAAATAGATCCAGCTGTAGGCGTCCAGCAGTCCCAAGGAAGCTACTGGGATGCCTAAGAGGCTCCCAGCTCATGCAGAAGCAACCACAGCCTGGCACTGTGTCCTCAGCAAAAAAAAATAGGGGATGGAGCCAGTGGAGGAGATAGGAAATTTGGAGCACCATTTGGGAACTTGTACTGAGGGGTGCATGGGGAAAAAAGTTGAAGAAAGTTGATTTTGTTGATGTTACTACCAAAGAACTGGTTTTCTAAGAATGGGGCCACCAATCTCAGACTATTAGTCTCCACTTTGTAAGAATCCAACCCTCATCACATTCACTTTTCATAACATAAATTTCAAACTTCTATACTTTCTTCTATTAAACCTACTTTTGAAAGATTTTTTTTTTTAGCCACACTGTTTTGGTACCATTTTCATACTCCTCTCCTCCCACCAGCTCACTCAGGACAACTCCTGTGGCAGGACCCCTGGGCAGACCCTCACACCACAGGTAGTCCAGAGTATTCAGAAACACCAGTTGATAAAACTTCTCAAGTGGGCCTTGTAAGAGAGATGACCCATAGCACAGGTTCCTTTCTCATTTCCATGTCATTTCCCAGAAATTCAATGCTTGGCACAACAAATGCCAGCTGTCATGACAGTGCAATTTCTACCCACCAGTCCTTAACACCAGGCTTGGCTTCATGATTTGGGTCATGTCTAGATGAAACCAAAACCTTTCCTTAGTCACTGTCATCACAGGAATTAAGAATTGGAAGAGACATGTGAGTCTTTTGCACTTCAGCTCCTCAAATAGTTTGGGTAAATCCCCAACTGAGCCCCTGGAGCATGCCTGCACTTTCTTCCGCGGCTGTGACTTTGCAGTGTGCGTGCTGGTTAAAGAAGAAGACAGAAGGGGAATTTTCAGATAGTGGGAAACTAACTCACTGCTTATTAGGAACTAGAGCAGATCCCTGCTCACCTCCTGCAAAATCACCCTCCCCAGGCCAAGCAGAGCCACAGGATTCTCAGTCCTGCTCACAGACCCTCAATTCCTGTGCCAAGTCCATCTAAACATGCTTTGCTTAGCAACAAACATTTCAGGCCTTGTCTATTTAGCCTAAATTGTAATTGTGTTGGATTCACTGCTACAAATGCCTGCTCTTTGGCCACAAGTACAGCTTCTGTGGCTTCAAGAGTTGCTCATTCATTCCTCCAACCTTTTATTACACTAACCTGTAATATAATCCAATATACATTTACTGGTTGCTCTGATTTAGCAGGACTCAGCCCGGCAAAATAAAAAAGCTTTAGTCAGAGAAAAGGAAAAGCATACATATAATCCTTTGCTATAATAGTTTTCAGTGGGTAGAAGAGCAGCATTGTGTGAGGAAGGGCAAAAAGAATATTACTCGACTGTTAGCTGTCGTACAACAATTGTTATTATTTAACAGACTAGCATCTGGAGGATGTTAACATTTCAGATTTAAATAAAAGCGACAAGTGCTGCCTGCTTGAATTCAAGGTATTTCTGCATTAGCATTGCTCTCTTGCTTTGACTGGGCACCACGGCCCTGCAAAACTACATACAGAACAAACATTATCTTTTTAACAGGTTTGATATGGTGACAGATGTTTGCAATTCAAGTTATTAAATGATGGTTCCCTTCCATTTCAGTGTGTCAGAAATGCCTTCTCTTTCTCTTTTTCCCTTCCCTTTTTTGCTCTTTTTCCTTATTCTACCCAAACTATTGTGGTTCACAGAACAGGCCACTGCTAAGATGAATCACTACTTGATGTCTGAAATAATGAAGTGGAAAAATTAAATATAGTATCTTGGAAGAACAGATAGACAAGAGAAAAGAAAATGAGAAAAAATAGGGCAGAAAAAAATTAAGAATCTACCTGCTGAGAAGTGCAATGTTTGCTTTATGAAACCAAATAACTGAGAAAATATAAGCTCACTCACCAGAATGAAACCCAAGGCTAGGCACTACTTCAAGTAGTTCCCAAATAAGAGGCAATGTGTTCCAGAGCCTGTGAAAATTTAATATTTGTAATTCTAACAAAACACAGTCAGAATACTTAATAAAACCTGGTGGCTTGACTTGACATTTTGTGAACTACAGATAAGTATACTGGTTCAATAACAGTTTTTATGCACTTGTTTTATGCTGCATTTTTACCAGGGCCTTTCCCTGAGGTGGTATTTCAAAAAAGAAAATGTTCATCCTGAGAGCAAAGCCAAGACACAGTTCTATGGATTTGTCTCTGGCAAAAAAAAAAAAAAAAAAAAAAAAAA